>JAKGUB010000325.1:18145000-18705000 GCA_026261675.1 Hippocampus mohnikei | reverse complement strand
TCCAAGGTGTGTCGCTATCTCTTTGCTCAAGCAAACTTTAGGGTACAACCTGAAGACCCTAAAATTAATTTACCATCCAGACAAGATTTGTGCCTCTTTTTAGAACATTTGTCCAAGGACGACATTGTTTCTCTTGTCAGGTTTTATTTACGTGATTGGAGGAATCAGCGACGAAGGCACAGAGCTACGCTCAGCAGAAGTATACGAACCAATCACCCGTCGCTGGAGCGCCTTGCCTGTTATGCTTACACGGCGAGCGTATGTGGGAGTGGCCTGCCTCAACAACTGTATTTACGCAGTGGGGGGTCGGAATGAGGCTGTGGGTGCTTTGGAGACGGTGGAAAAATATTGTCCAGAGCAGGTAACCCTGAACTCTCAACGCCATTCGATTGATCGACAAAATGTGCCATATCGACAGAATTTCAATCGAGGCACTGGATTTTTCTTGCTGAAGAGGTTTCACCTTCACTTCAGTTCTCAGTTTGAGGTGTGGCTAAATCTCCCCAAACAAATAAAATCAACAAAAGAAATCAAAGGATTTTCATATCCTTTCTAATCTGTTATTAGAACTGAAGAAGAATCTGTTTTGGATTCAAGCCGAAAGCTTTTCAACAAACAGGAAAAGTCCACTTGCCTCAATTCTACCTTGGTGGGTTACCATGATTCTGCATGATCTACACATACAAAATATGACGAATAGAAAATTGATGACTAATCCACACCTGCGTGGGTCTATTTATTTTCCTCAGGAGAAGTGGTTGGAAGTGGCCTCAATGTCCACAGCACGGGCAGGAGCATCAGTGTCAGCAGTAAACGGGTTGTTGTATGCCGTTGGTGGAAGGGCCGCCAGCAGAACCTTCTCAGCCCCCGTGACCATCGATTCTGTGGAGGTCTATGACCCCCACTTGGACACCTGGACCGAAGTTGGCAACATGATTGCCAGTCGCTGTGATGGCGGCTTGGCTGTACTCTGACCACCTGGACGATTCCACTTGAAACTCTTTTGGAACCCCCATGCCGCATCAAAGGAAAAGCCGCACCTTAAGATTACACTTGTTTCACATCGCTGCACATTACTTATTCGTACATGTAATTTTTGTTATTTCTTCAAATTACAGTTGACGTGATGGAAAAGTGCCCCAACTGTTTCTGCCGAAATCGTCTGTCTATCTTCTTTCTATGTCCCCTCATTTGTTTTAAATTATACAACTGACCACAAAATTGATCTTTTCTTTTGTTTGTTTAAAAACAATCTTTATCTCTCGTTCTCTTTTCCATTCATCATTGTGAAAGTTTTTTTGGGGGCTGATGCTTTGTGATCAGATCTGAAACCGCTTTTTGTTGATCTTTTTTTCACTCTCCTCAAAAATGTTGACAATGTGTGCGGTGCTACTTGTAAATCTTGTCAAAACACTTGAGCCTATTTATCAACGTAAGAAAAGAACATTCAGAAATGCTTCTAAACTGAAACGGTTGCAAAGCCTGTGCTGTTACTACTGGATTATTTTCGTGTTGATGGATAAAAATAACGTTTGCAGACATGCCATATTATCCCCCCAATGTTTTTAACCTTAGGTTAAACTTGATGAGCTGAACACCTGAAAGGTTGCAGTGTTTCCTTCTACTTTGACTATCCCTTACACAAATACAGCACTGCTGTAAAAAAAAAAAAACATTGTTTTTCAGTGAATTAAAGTTCCCTGTTGCATATTCTATGATTTCCACTGATAGTAATGGCTTGCATTCTTACAATATTGACAACAAAATATAAAGAGTACACCATAATCTAACCGCTTATTTTAGTCGCGTTCAGTATTCATCATCATCTTAATTTGTGAACACTTTCTGAAACACTCATTTGTAATTCAGGAAATGTGTCTAAAATTACTGAAGCAGAGTGTCAGCAATAAGAGAGATCTATTTATGTTGATTAAACGTTTGTGTTGTTTGTTTGGACCAGACTGAAACGTTTAATCTGTAAGCTCTTTTAGCTTCTTCTCAGTGCAGAACTTCTTCAAGATCAGCGTTGCCACCAGTGAGAAGGTTGCAACCAGAGTGAGGACAGTTCTCATGGCTTTGAACCAGGCTGGGTATCCAGGTAGCAGTGTCAAGTCATAGTGTAAAGACAGTCCTAGTCCCATCATAACCAACATAGTCCCCTCGACGACATTGTCCCTGCAGAGCAGAGCCAGCCAGGCCAGAAGTGATGGAACTACGCTGTTGCCCAAGTTCATCCAGTCAGGTTGAGCAGGACTACCATTAGGAATGGCAAACCCCCAGCGGGCACCTCCGAGGAAGGATACTATACAAGCGCCATACAGCATTTGAGCATATGCCACTTCTGGGTAGAAAGACTGAGTGGTCGCCATGAGGAGCGGGGCAGTCACAAATGGGATGAGCCCAGAGAAACCAAGGTACAGTGCAGGCTTGGGAGCGTGAGTTAGGGCTCTCAAAGTAAAACCTTCATTGGTGTCTCTCTTGTCTGAATGGCAGAGACGTGAGCCAGCCCAGTTGATTGGTTTGATGCACAGCAGCCTGTTGGTTGAAGCCAGTTTGGATGGAATCGACAACGGAGAGACCCTTGAGACCAGTTGACCATGAATTGGGTTGGATGCGCTGTCTACCCATCGAGGACGCCACACTGGAATCTGGAAATACAGAACATTTTTATGCTACTCGGAATAAAAATTAGGACTTAACCAATATGATATTTTTTCGGCCAATGACGATTTTTGGCATGAAAAAAGACGGGAAAATCTATCGTCCGATTAATGGTTACCCATTAATTGGACGATAGATTTTTTTACACTGACTTACCTTAATGAGATGTCTACGAGGTGCACATCCAAACATTTTGAATCTAAAAAAAAGACATTCTACATTAAGACGTACAATGCACAGTTCCCGGTATTGCATGCAATTTGCAATTCCAAATTTCAATTAAATGTTGGGTAACACCAGCGAGTCAACAGCTTCTAAACCTGAGGTCAAGCAATTGTTCAGCAAAAATACGCGTGAATAATGAACTACCCAAACGTTCTTTTGAATGTGCGTCACGTGTTAAATTTAAATCACTGCACTAACTTGTCGATGTTTAGGTTTTGAGTAGCTTTATCAGGGGTCACAGTTTCCATGTTTACTACATCGGTGTTTTATTTATTTCTCTTTCACTGTATTCCATGAATACAAATACAGTACCACGTCGTGTTTACGATGTCTTACCTTCTTATCAAATCGAGTCTGCTCATTTCAGAGTTACTCGAATGTCCTTGCTGTAAAATCGTCCCGATTTTCTCCAACCACACGAGACAGGTTCTGCTATCGACTATTTTGTCTGTCCATGGCGGGGGAGGATTTATGTGTCATTCAAGAGTGCAAATGCATGAAATACTAAAGATCGCCAGCGTGTCCTATAAATGTCGAAAAGTATATGTACGTCGTGCCGTATGCAATATGCGTGAGGAGACGAATATATGAGGGGTTGTAAAATCGATTTAGTAATTTTCAAAATCTCAACTCCAAGCAGTTAAAAACGTACCTCACAGAGTGGAACCTCATGCAGTTGGATAATGACGTGCCTTCTTGAACGCAGCCTTATTGAGTATTCGACTACCCCCCCACCTTAGATGCCAGAGCCAGTGGTAAGCGCGTAGAAAACCCAAACAAACATCACTAGCTACTCAACCACAGCGTTATACTCGCACTGGAGTGTCATTTCGGTGTGGTCGGACTGCTTCGTATACCCTCGAATCTATTAAAGGCTGTTTTGCTTGGGAGAAGGTACGCGGAATCGGAATTGTCAGGGCAACATTTGCAAGTTAGCTCGCTAACACGTAGCGAGCTGATGAATGTGTGCTGCCGCTGCTAAGGTAGCCATTTTGAAACTGTGTTGTTCAAACGATGCCAGCTCTATTTACCTTTACTGTGTGTCCGCGACAACTGCGAAAACGGTCTATTTGCGCGGTTTTGGTTCAGTGGAACGTCTTAGCTTGTTAGCTGTGAGGGCAGGAAGGCTGTGGACCCATACGAGCTCATCGCATGACACCTCACAGTTTTCGGATTCAGTTAACAGGCTAGGTAAGAGCAGCTATTAGCTAACACTTGCTACGCGACTGTTCACGAAGGTAACTGCACAAACGAGTTAGCAGCCGAGTTGATGTCGATTCTAGAGCACCGTCCGGCAGTGATTGGCTTTGATTAAGATTCGACTTTCGAATCGCTTTTTGTCAGAATTGCACCTTTGAACATTTAGCAACTTGTAAGCAGGGTGAAACGTCTGC
This sequence comes from Hippocampus mohnikei, assembly GCA_026261675.1. Classification (NCBI taxonomy): domain Eukaryota; kingdom Metazoa; phylum Chordata; class Actinopteri; order Syngnathiformes; family Syngnathidae; genus Hippocampus; species Hippocampus mohnikei. The sequence continues at coordinate 18,700,720 of JAKGUB010000325.1, read as the reverse complement.
TCTGCGTGTTGAATTGGTCCCCCGTCGAACAAGAGGGCACGTTTGTTTGGTTGTTTGTTTATTTGTTTATTTCCTATAATGTTAACGTTTCACTTAATAACACTTGTGCTTAGACTGCTAATCCGGCAGTGGAACATCGCTGGTGCCCGTAGTAGCTTGTGCGCGTCGCAAACTCATTGATGTTACGCTATTACGTAAGAGTTCAGTGCGAGAGCAATGATGTTTGAACCGAGCTTGTTTCAGTTTTCTCTTTGATGTTAAACTGTAGCATAATGCAATTTAGAACGAAACCGAAGCAGGGTTCGTTAATCCCAGTTTGATTGAGCATTACTGCCGTGTTGTGTTTCCGCCGTGGGAGAAGTGAGAAAGTGCCGTGGATATTTTTACATCGGTATTAATATTTAATTAAAAGCTGCCACACGTTGTAGCTTTCGTCGTTTGATGGCCCACAGAGCACAGTGTCTCTTGATTTCGATTCGCGAGAGATGTAAGGCATTCAAAAGTACATATCTGGAGCTTTGATTACCGTATTTCGAGTTTGATGGCCAGTGTATTTTTACATAGGCTGCTGTAACAGAGAAGTAGTTTGTTTTGCAGCTTCATTGGCATATCTTGCGAAAACGAACAGAATGTTCTGCCACAATAATAAATTTGTTTTAATGTCTGTGATGTTAATTCAACTTAAGTTGGTATTTATAGTGAATTTGTGATTGATGAATTTATTATATTTTTTCCTGACTGAAGTTTTTGATTTGCAGGTGCAGCTCCTTTGCAGAATCAACTGAAAACCAGGAAGTAAATAGAAAACTGTTCAGCAAGGCAAGAGCTTCTCAAACCAGGAGGTTTGGGGTTGCGATTTTCCTCAACGAAGGCCGAAAGATTTTTGTTTTTTTACAAGACTGATCAATATAAGGGAGCTTTTTTTTTAGCTCTAATATCTATGAAATCAGAGGTTCGCCAGCTTTCGTCTTCCAGAAAACTACACATAGTTGGGCATTCTACAAATATGAATGCGAATCACTCAACGATAAAGACATCTTTATAATGCATCACCCATCCAGCTCTCTGTTTCACTAACCAGAAATGGAAATGATGGCAATGTAGCTAACACAGGTCTGTTGTCTTCATTGTCATGTGACTTTGAACTAGCAAGCATCTTTACCTTCCAATTCTGGCAGTCTTTTCACCACATTAATGAGGTGAGCAGTGGGTTTCCTACAAAAGACTGTCCCTAAACTCTTTTTTTTTCCCTGCATGCGTTTCACTAGATTCTAAAATGATTCGGTAAAAGTTGAATTGATGCCAATACCTACTGGCCCACAGTGTGGCAGGACGACACTTGTTTCATTCTCCCCATCTTGGTGTCGGAGTGGAACTGCTTCACAAACTGCTGTCGATGTGCATGGGCAAAGCCCTTCTACACTTTCACAAGCTCACAATCTAGCTCTTCTGAACCAGTGGGAGAAATGACCCCTCATCAATAGAATCTTTTGCCATTCGGCGGAGTCTGCTCATGTTTCATGTGTCCCAACTAAATCATTGAACAACTTTAAACCGTATCACTCGGGACAAGATTGGCTTCGGGAGCATCTTGGGAATCTTTTTCCTCGGAGACTACTTCACTTGCGTGTTTGGAAATCCATCCTCTTCCTTGTTTGGCTTGTCGTCTGGATCACCGATTCCAGCTGATTCCTGCAACCCTTGACCCGTGTCTCCCAGTGATCCACCCTGGACGAAGCGATCTGCCTCTTGGGAAAGGGGCTGCGCTGTCCTCACAGAGATTTAGAGGGGTAGTGTTTTTGCCGCTCCCCGTCTGTCAGTGCCATCAGGCCTGAAGAACAGAGGACAGGCGGACGAAAGGAGAAGGCCGAGGACTTCAGAGCCATTGACTCTGGGGTAAATATTACACTCAAGCCGACACAACAACACTGTTAGTTCCGACCGTTCAAGTGACAGTCCTAACGGCCAATTCTTTTGTAAGATCCTGGCCATGAGGTTTGATGCCTCAATCCACTGACCAGAAACACTGGACCTAAATGGCGCAGCATGACTTCGTCCCTGCCTGGCTTAACTTCTCCACACCCCAGCCTGCCAAGGTTTGTGTGGAAATGTTATGCGTGCACGCGAAAGTAAGTGAAGCGGACAGGGCTTCAAACATCACTGAGACACTTCATGCGCGAGAAGTCAGTTTGTAGTCAGTCTAAGTCACGTAGATGTTGTGAGCCAGCACAATTGACGCAAAGACGTGGCGTAGTGTTTTAGTCAAGTGTAGTGCAAAACATCTCGTTAATGTGCAAGGTTCCAGATTCAGGTTGAAATTTGTTGCCAGGTCAATGAAGATTCAAGAATCACACCTGTCAGATTAAGTTGAGCAAATATGTGCACAAAGCACTTCATTGTTAAGTTGTTTGATTGTGTAGTGATTGTCGAGATGCTGTTCAGTGTAGTCTATGAGTCGGGATGTTTCCCAACTGGGCGACTTAACTTTAAAATGCATTCAAGACAGAGAAAACAAGAAGAGCCACCGCTTTGACGACAGCGCTCTGTTTGTTCAGCGATTGCAGCACAATGTTTAATGCCATTGTTTTGGCTCCGTTTTTCTGTGTTTTAAAAACCGCGGCGCATGAAGGATTGTGAAGTTACCATGATGCAGTGTCAGATGATGGCTAGGGAATTTGTGCGGGTCATAAAAGAAAAAACAAAAAGGAATTGTTCGTCATACCTCCACCAAACAAAATTGGTTAATTTGATGGTGTTCATGTCAATTGTTTTGAACCAGGCGAAAAGTCCAATAAGATCCCCGTTGTTTAAAATCCCCATGCTCCCATCTTTTTGAAATGTTATTGGATTTGATCAAAAAATGCTGTTGACTTTAATGTGAACATGATCAAGATCAAAGAGCCAGTTGTATTATTTTTGTCGGCGTTTAAGATGGAAACATCTTAAAACACATCTGGTTCTAATTTTTGTGCTGATGTTTGATCATTTTGTGTGTCATTTTATGTATCTGGAGAAATTCCAAAGGCGGTTTGTTATTTGGGTCTTCAGTTGCGGTGGTTTACAAATGTTTAAGCCATTGTGGAAGTCTGTGCTGTCTTAATGCTTGTATATACTCGTACAACTCTGACATGTCATAGCGCACACATTTTACAATTGCATGAGTGTGATCATCAATTGGTGATTGAAACTTGTCTTGAGAATTGCCTTTCGCCTCATTGACTCTTATCTGCTGTATTTCTCGCCACCTCCTCCAGTCCACTGCTGCCACCCTCGATAAACAAGGCGAGCCCCACCACCACAGGGAAGGCAAAAATGCTGTGAGCCGCCGCCGCCACAACTCTTCCGATGGCTTCTTCAACAATGGCTCCCTGCGCGCTCCAACAGGTACAGTTAGTGACGAAAACCACTTTGCAAGAGCAATTACGGCAGTTGGGCAGATCAGGACTGGAATGCTTGCGATCTCACTGTACTGATGCATGGGGAATAAAAGTTGTCCGATAGATTAAGGGTACATTGAATGGGTGCAAGTTCTGCTGTGGACGAGGGAGAATAGAGGCAATTTTTTGCTCGTGCTTTCATATGCTGCCACTTGGGACATTGTTGCAGTTTTTCTCAAAAAAGAATATAAACTAGTGTGGTGTGTTTTGCATGACTACTCTTGGCGTTTTGCTGCCAGTTTTTTTTTAAGTGTGTCTGTGTTCCATTGGAAGATACTATGGATTCCTATTTGTCAGGTTGTTGATGTAGACGCTTTTCATTGTGTGCGGATATTTAACTTTAGTCTTACGAGCAGTGCTGTAAATTGTATTTCACTCTTCAGATTTGATTCTAATGGGCTCTCGTGCAATTTATTTAATTGAAAAGGCAGTTTCGCCTGTGCTTGATTTGAACATTCATTCATCTTCCGAACCGCTTGATCCTCACTAGGGTCGTGGGGGGTGCTGGAGCCTATCCCAGCTGTCTCCGGGCAGTAGGCGGGGGACACCCTGAATCGGTTGCCAGTCAATCGCAGGGCACACAGAGACGAACAACCATCCACGCCCACATTCATACCTAGGGACAATTTAGAGTGCTCAATCAGCCCGCCATGCAGGTTTTTGGAATGTGGGAGGAAACCGGAGTACCCGGAAAAAACCCACGCAGGCCCGGGGAGAACATGCAAACTCCACACAGGGAGGCCGGAGCTGGAATCGAACCCGGTACCCCCGCACTGTGAAGTCAACGTGCTAACCACTGGACTACCGGGCCGCCCATTGATTTGAACAGTAGGTGGCATTTGTATTGCGGATGCTTGGGAATTACGGCAGGGCTACAAATTCTTCTTTCAGAGAGGTTTCAGCGAATGGATTGAAAATGAATGGGTGGCAAACGTATACTTGACAAAGTCAGAGATGGATGTGCAGAGTCACCAGCAGCCAGTCTCAAAGAATAAGCGTATACGTTTGGTGCTGCCTGCATACTCGCGCACAGGCGATATCGATTTTTTTCCCAAAACTTTTTTTTTTTTAAAGCCCGATGCAGATTCCGATATTTGGCAGAATGCATCCATTTTCCGATCCGCTTATCCTCACAAGGGTCGTGGGTGGTGCTGGAGCCTATCCCAGCTGTCTCCGGGCAGTAGGCGCGGGACACCCTGAACCGATTGCCAGCCAATCGCAGGGTATACACAGCCGAACAACTATCCACGCTCACACCCACACATGCCATGCATGTTTTTGGAATGAAACCGGAACACACGGAGGCCGGGAAGTACATACAAACTCCACACAGGGTGGCCGGAGCTGGAATTGAACCTGGTACCTCTGCATTGCAAGGTCAACGCGCTAACCACTGGCCCACCGGGCCGCCCCTTTTGGCAGAATAAAATTCAAAATAACCAATTAATCTGACGACAAATTACAAAAGTGATATTCAATAAATAACTTATTTGTTGGACTCTTAATGAATACAATGTTCCCTCCCCAGTTTGCGATTCGGTTATTTCGGGTTCATTTGTTACCATTATTTCATGTAGTGCAGTTCTAACGCTCTATTCTGGCATATTTTATGAGGCAACACCAGTCATCAGTAATACACATAGATATCAGAATCATCTTTATTGGCCAAGTATGTAGGTAGGACACACAAGGAATTTCTCCCTTGGAGTCCAAGCTACGCTAGTATTATCAATAACAAGCAACTACGATCAACAAAGACATGACAAATAAGTATCGAAAGACTTTCCGTAATGCAAGGGTACCACCTAATGACAGCAGAGATAAAGTGATGCAATATGACGGTTGTGCAGTTGGTGCAGATAATCGTTGCACCATTTTTCAAGTGACCAGTAGTAGTAATTGTCGTACAACTTTGGGTGTGCAAATATATAGGCAGGCCTTGAGCGCTTTATTTCAGGTTTCTGGTGCTGTGGAATACTCATCAATGACAATTGTTCAAGTGAGTGAATTCCAACTAACATTTGTACAATACTTTGTTCTTAAGTATTTGTTCAGCCTTACAGCAGAGAAAAATCGGCTGCTATTCACACCCACCCCCACCCCCGTATATTTTCATGTAATCCTAGACAGTCACATTGTAAAAACTGCGAGTCGACCTAAAACTACAACAACCTGTATTTCCTGCTCCAAGCATGTGCCATTAGCGCCACAAAACCACACACAGTCTTCTTGATCTGTTCCAAATGTGGGGATAAATGTTGAATGCAAAAGCTATTTACATTTGGAATAAACTGTTTTTTTCCTTCCTTTTTTACTATTTCGGGAAAAGTAATTGTTTCTCTGCAACGTTCCCTTAGTGGAAGACCCGATGCCTTAGGCGTAGAAAAATAAGTAGTGTGTTTCCGGTAACATGAAATTTCAGCATAGGGTCGGTAGGTCGGACAAAGTTTTTTTTTTTATATTTTTTCTCCCTCCCTCCCCCATCAAAAACGTAAACAAAATAACCATAAAACATAAAACAAGGAGACATTGAAACCAGTGCCGGATGCTCGTCTGTCAAAGAGGGGAAGCTCAATTTTGGGCGACATCATAAAATGTGTCCGTTTATTTATACGCGAATTCTACTCTAGCTCCGTTCCTTTTCAAGAAAATGATCTGTGACCCTGTCATACCAACAAGGCGTCTTTTCCCGGTACTTAATTAGTGTCCTACAACTATAGGAACTACAATAAACCCCACCAGAAATAAAAGATTAATTTGTCGCTAGTTGTTTGTTTACAACTAAGAGTGTCGCTAAAATGATTAGGAGAAGTCTCCAGCTCAACTCGGAACAGAATGCGAGTTGAAAAATTGCTCGCGACCGATGTCTACACTAAAAGCTCGGTGATTGGCTCATTTCAATGTCAATCAAACTGGCACACAGACAGATCAGCCAATCTGATGCAGAAAAGCCTGGCGTCCGGTACCCTCCCACTGCCATCCAGTCCCACGACGAGCGTCCGTGGGCGGGACAAAAACCAGCTTGTATCCAATGACTCGTCTCCGTTCAACGCATTGGGACAACCTACCCTGAACTCACTACCGTTTAAAGCACAGCGAAGCTGCAGGATGAATGAGAAGGGAGTCTCGTCGCAACCAGTAAGAAGAAGCTGATTCGGAACAAAAGTTGAGCACGTTGTAGCGCATATTTAGTCAATGACATGTACACACAATGAAATTTACATTCATATATTTGATCACTTATTCTTTGACATTTTAGGGGAAGCCGAGCTTCCCTTGCAGTCCGAGAGCAATCGCCACTGATTGAAACCCCTGCTCGGCGGCAAGAGAGTTGGGTACCCAGCGGCTGGGTGTTAGAGCCATCTCGTTACCTCTGCGTCCCGCGTCCTAGACGGCCCGTGGTGGTCGTCAAAAAGTTCGTTGAATCTTTTCGATACAGTAGTGGATGCTATTTTCTTAATATTATGGTGCGAGCATGCGACTGCAACACACAAAACGCGGTTTAAACTGTTCTCGGAGATCGTGGCCGCCGCCATGATTCAATGTTGTTGACAGACGACAGGGCAAACGACGCAACGTGAATATCGCGAGAGTTTGCACCAATGTAAACGCTCTAAATTCATCTTTCCTTTTATTATTTATAATTTTGTCTGTGGTTTTATTGTTCTTGTTTTGATTGTAAAGCGTCCTTGAGTGTTTTGAAAGGCGCGTATAAATGAAATGTACTATTATTATTATTATTATTATTACACAAAAATGTAGAAGGCTTGAAAAAAATGCCGACCGTAAAGTTTTTTTTCCGAGGCAAAAATTCTCGGTCGGTCGGGTTACCGGAAACACACAACTTTCTTTTCTACGCCTTATCATCATCACCATGTCAATTGAACCATTTTCATTTTTCTCTTTTTCTTATTTCAAGTGGCCTATGAAAAAAAATTCCTATATTCCAATTGTTATTGAATGCGGCGTATGCTCATCAGATATATTGTACTCACTCCATCGAGGCAAACTTGACGTCATCGAACTATACCGATCAGTAATGTAGCGACGCAACAATAGCACCAGCCGGGAACGTAAGCCACAGCAAAATCTAATATTATGGTCTAAAAATAGTAAATTAGTGGCATATTCACCATCAACAAATTAATTTCATTAACATCTTTTAACTTCGGGGTCATTTTGATTTAATCCTCCCTGAAGTGATTTCAACCCACATTGTTTTCCCAGGTTTGGGTCAGGTACTTTATTTGTTGACTATTTAAATCAGGGGTAGGGAACACCATTTCTTGCACGTTTTAGATCTCTCCTTACTCCAACCCACCTGATTCAAATGATCAGCTCGTGAGCAAGCTCTGTTGAAGCCTAAAATGATCATGAACAATTGAATCATGTGTGTTGGAGTAGGAAAGATCTAAAACAGAAAGGATATGGCTCTCGGGGAGTTCCCTACCCTGATTTAAATAGACCCGGAATTAAGAATCCCAAGCTCCCCTGTACATCCCGAATGTCTGTCACAAGACTTTCTTGATAAGTCTTGTCACCGATTGACCTAAAATTGACACCGGTTTTATTTTTAGTCTTTTCATCTATTTATATTTTCTCCCAAGTACGGATTTGTGCTATCTTAAGCATTTGGATCGGAAGGGTTTTAAATGTCAAAACGTTAACGTCGACAGAAGCTCCCAGTGGAACGTCTCACCTTAGGAAGAAGGACATTCTAGCATTGTGTCTTTCTCCATGCAAACACAAATCTGACAAAGAATTGTTTGAGTGAGTCAAGGGCCCATTCATTGACATTAGTCAGGCCACATGCGAGCATGCTGTAATAGCCAAAACAACATGTCCTGTTGAGTCAACAACAACAAAATGATAAATGAAAGGAAATCACTTCCATTTTACATGATAAAAAGAAGTCCTAACAAAACAAAAAGGGGAGGTGCTTGAGTTTAGTTATCTTCTCTTTTTGTTTGCCTTCATACATTGTGTCCATCACTTCAGTCATACGTTCTTTGCTCATCTCTGTGTCTGAGAATAGCTTATTGTGCTTATTCAAAATTCAGGCCACTCTCAGGGAGCACTTTGTTGCTTGTTCATAGATGTGATTACTAGAATCCTGCATGCAGGTTGATGTGACCATCTTGTTGCATGTACTTTTGTCGTTCTTACCACTGACTTTTAAGACAATGTCCCAAGAAGCATTTTGTCGCATAATGGCGTTTCAAATTAAAAATAGCCAACGTCTCTTGGCATATTAAGCACACGGGTCTTGCGCTGATGGGTTTGGGGGGGGGCGGGGGGGTTGCAATTTTTCAGTCCATTCTTCTCGATGAATTGATGGATTTTCATGTCCAATTTGCTTTCAGCAGTGAGTTTGTAAAGCATTGTTTTGCTATTATCCCAAATCCTACAGCAGACGGTGTCGAACAATTCTATGTATTGCTGTGAGATTGAAAATTAAAACCGCAGCAGTGAACTGTGAGTGACCCAGAAAAAAACTCTTGTGTATTGTTGGGCTGGAGACCAGACTGCCTGTCTTGTCATCTTTTTGATCACTATTGATCGTGGTAGGAAATTTGGCAACAGCTAAATCTGTAGTTGCTAAGCAGTATGACTGCTCTGTTTTTTTTTTTGTTTGTTTGTTTTGGGGTTTTTTTTTGCGGCGGGGGTTTGTTTGTTTTTTAGGTGATGGGTGGCAACAGCCCTCGCTGCTTCTGAGACATGACTCTGTGGATTCAGGCGTGGCCAAAGGGGGGCACAGCGGGCTAGCAGGGGGCTCGTGTTGGAAGGACACACCCACCTGGCATGGAGCTCCGAGGGGCGCCCAGGACGGCCACCATCACCACCACCACCAAGGGCGCCACCCTAAACGGGGAGGGGCCGACAGAGACAGGCAGGGAGGGCACCGGCAGCGCAATGGTAACTTCCATCCCCGTAAGGGCACCTCATACCAGGACAAGTTTCCCAACGACGAACGCAAAGACAATAAGGATGACAAGCTGAAGTTTGTGGAAGAGGACTTTGTGAGTAGCATCATTTCTTGTTAACGACTTTACTGAAGATTCCTCACGATTTGATTCGATAATTTAATCCTCAAAATCAAAACACATCGGGCACACGTTTTCCCAGTGTTGCACTGGATGTCATCTCAACCAAACCATCTATCACTGCCTGCAGTGTTTCGAAACAAGATTGTTGTATTCTATTCTCTCACAAGCCTGCTCAGGCATTATGAACACTGAGAATTCTTATATCTGAAAGTTACGCGTTTTCTACAAGAATGCCGGAATTTTCTCCACGACCGTCAATTGTTGTGCTTCTTTCGTAGCCTTCCCTCAACCCTGAAACAACTGGAAAGCCCGGGACTCAGATGAGAGCAGTTGCCCCCCATGCTGGAGTGTGGGGTAAGAGCTCCATGTCCATTCGCGATCTTAACACTTTTCTTGTTGTTTTCTAACATCTGCCTGGAATTTTTCTCCCCTTGCCCCAGAAAATCCTCCGAGTGGCAAGCAGATGGTGTCCAAAATGTTGGTTATCAAGAAGCTTTCCAAGGAGGACGCCAGCACTGCCTTCTCGGCGGGCTTCGCGAATGCCGGCGCCTTGCCAGCTAATGGCGCTAAAGCTCCCATCACAGGCTCCAGCGTCTACAAGAACCTGGTCCCAAAGCCTGCTGTGGCTCCCACCAAAGTCTGAATGACCGCCGTGTGTCAAATTTGCTTACTAATGCATATAATTTATTGATGTGTGTATTTATTTTAAAGAGCACCCAGTGGAAAGCCGGCGCAAGGGAGCTCGCCAAGTCTGGCCGAGATTCCGTCTTTACCAACACCGTTTCTGCTGCCAAACCCAGCACGCCGGTCAGTGCACTACAGCACAACACCCCTAGAGAGGTGAGCTTTCTTAATTGCTCAACTCAAACTTCAGGGCTTCATTTCAGTCGGTTGGTAGGCTTGATTTTGTTTTTTTAAATTATTTTTAATAAGTTGTTTGATACTTGAATCAACCAAGATACGGTCCCGGTTCAATTAGAGCTGGTGTTTAAACAGTCGTCCTTATCAAGCCGGACACATTTTGACATCAAGAGAACGATACGACACCTCACAATGGACCAGCAGTACCTTGCCACTGTGATGCTTCAAACGGGATATTCTCAGACGGAAGTGGCGACTGAGCTTAGAGTGTCACAGAGTGTCATCAGCAGGTTACAACAGAGATACAGGGAGACTGGAAGAGTCACAGAAAGATGTAAAAGGGGGCGGCCCGTGGCCACATCCCATGCTGATGACCGCTACATTGTGAGCAATGCCCTGAGAAATCCGGATGATGAATGCCACTCAACAAGCTGAGAGGCAACCAAGTGTCACGTCAGACCATGCAAAACCATTTACATCAGCGTAGTCTGCGTGCTAGACGACCTGCAAGGGTACCTGACCACACCACCAGGCACAGGTGTCATCGTCTTGCAGGGACCGGGGAGCATTTACGCTGGACGAGGGACCGGTGGCCTTCACTGGTGTTCTTTGATGAAAATAGACTCACGTTGTTGGAGAGGCTCGAAACCCTGCATCCCAGAACCTCAATGACCTGAGGGCTGCCCTTCAAAAAGAATGGGATGTCATGCCTCAGCAGACAAAGAGTCGACTTGTGAACAGCATGAGACGTTGTTGTCAAGCTGTAATTCATGCTCAAGGGCACATGATGAGTTATTGACATGTTGAAATTGTTTTGTTGTGGTGTACCTGCCATTGTTGTTAACTTTTGTTTGTGTTTTTAAAAAAAACCTGGTGAGAGGGCCTTAAAAAAAGATTTGCAAAAAAATGCAATATTAAGGGTAAACAATCAGAATATTTTTCAAAAGCCCCTTTTTACTCTGGTAGCAAATATTGTACCTTCACCTCTGAACAACCAAGTTACAGCTGACAAGCTCGGAAAGAATAATGAGCTTGGCGGGTCTTTGCTAAGAAAAGCAGTCAAAGGAGAAACAGGAATGAACCCGATTGGTCTCGGTGTCGCCATCTCTGCAGCATCCTTCCAGCACGACGCCTCCCATAGACATCGCCCCGTCAAGGCTGAAGCTGATGCGCCGTGGTCCGGACCGAAAGAGCGAGTTCCTGCGAGCTCTGAAGGACGAGGGCACCGGAGAACTGACAACAAGCAGCAGCCCGGGAACATCAGGAGAGGTCAGGCATGCCTCCGTTTGCATTTTGCATTGTTCCTTACCTGCAGCGCATGTCAAAAGTCTACACACCCCCACTGAAATACGGGTTTTGGTTTGTGTGTGTGTGTGTGTGTGCTTTCAAATCCCATTGACTTTGTGCAGTTCATGTCTTCAACCTTATTGCGTGCTGAGAGGTACAAGTCCTTGTGTAACCCCATCTTTTTTTTTTTCAGTCAAATCATGTGTCCTCCATTGTGAGACAAATAAAGTTTTTCTTATTCTATTTAATAAATTGTCAGTGGCTGGGTTTACAAAAAAAAAAAACCTGATTCCCGATTGAGGTGTTTTATACAGAGCATTTCTATTCCGCTTGGTGATTCGGTTACATTCTAATTGGACTGTAAGCCCGAGTGTCTGAATTGTAAAATGCCTGGAATATTAATATTTGACACACTGAAAATCCGTACATGCAGATTTTGTTGGTGTCTGAGGGTCGTGTGATTGTGTCCAGGGTGAAAGCAGCACCCCGGAACCCAAAGCCTACAGTGAGGATGTCTGCCATGAGAATGGGTTGTCCTACTCTCTCAGTGACTCTGACACAGAACACCTGTCCAGCTCCCTGGAAGCTGAGCACAGGTATGACAACACACATCAGAGGCTCAAATTTTATTTGGATCATGTCCAAATTTTATTTGTAACAGCTCTTAAGATTTGAACTTGGACCCTCCGTGGCAAATTCCTTCAATTTTTGATGTCATTAAGACACGGTTGTCCTGTTGGTTAACATGCTAAAATAGTTTCATGTCGGCTGAAGGGGGCAGTTGTGTGCAACACTGCATATTGCAACTGAAATAATAAATATTGTCACAGCCATACAGGTGACCCTTGTTTTGTGGTGGTGCGACATAACAGGTTGCAAAAGAAGGCACTCTCAGTTACTGCCGCACTTGCTGGATTTCTTTTGATTGCTTTTTTTACTCACAGCCTCAGGGTTTTTTTTTTAATGCAGTTATTTACTGTAATTATGACTTCCCTACTGTGATAACAAACTATGAAGCACTTTAACAATCTCTGTTTTGGACTCCTGGTACCTTCTTGACAGTGTCATTCGCTGTGTAGGGACTCCTGACAGGACAAAATTTTATTTTTTTTTCTTTGAAGGAACCCTTCATCATGCCACCACTAATTAAACATAACTACAGTGTGTACCCAAGTGCCATTGGAATTATTTTTTTTAAAACATACATTTGTAAAAACGGCCTATTTTCATCATGTGATGATAACAATTTGGCGGTGGGGGTTATTGTTTTCATTGGTTTCCTTCTCTATAATAGTTTTGATTCAAGCAGGGATGTCAGCTTGAAGAAAATCAATTTGGAGCAACGTGTTTGTGCAGGTTGCTGAAGGCCATGGGCTGGCAGGAGTACCCCGAAAATGATGACAACTTCCTGCCTCTGACCGAAGATGAGCTGAGAGAGTTCCAGACGAAAACGGAGCAAGTGAGTGACAGTCCGATTGATTGCTGCCACGTGAACAGATCAAACGTGAGGTCACCCGCTATCCTTCTGTGTTGTCCGAGCAGCTGAAGCGCAACGGCCTGCAGAAGAACGGCATTCTGCCCAGGGCGCGGGGTGTCACCCTCCACTTCACCCCCTGGAGGAGTGTGGCTGAGGCGCATGTGGAGGAAGGGTCCGAGTCGGAAACCAGTAGCAGCAGCCAGACCTCTGACGACGACGACTGCATCAAATCCTAGCGTGGTTTTACGGAACAAAAAAAGAGAAACAACGCAACAGCCAACACATCTCAGCAAGCCACCCGCCCTCCTTTCTATCATCTTTTTTTTTTTTTTTTTTTTTTTTAAGAGCACCATTTTGAATTTTTGATTATTTTTGTTGTTGTTCTTGCACAAGGGAAAAACCAATCATATCCCAGTGAAGGGGGAGATTTCTGCTCTGCCAGACGTTGTTTTCCCTGCGTTTCCTCCTTCACTGCAGTCCTGCTCTCTGACCCTGCCCTCCTCCTCCTTTTTCTTCCTCGCTTTGTGGAACTGAAGTGTTCATCAAGAAAAAGGGCAATGAATGCACACTTGATTCTGCTTTAAACAGACTAACTCATTTCATTGATGATGCTGATGACACATTATTAATGATATTAATAAAATTGGTTCCTGACAAGCTGACGTTTCAAGCTGTTGACTGTGGTGTTTTGAGTCGAATGGATCAAGCCCAAGTTCCTCATCCTCAAAAACTGAAAAATAATCCCACTTTTTTTCCCCCATATTGGCTCAGTGAGAGCACACCCAAGAGTTTAACCGAGGATGCACAGCCTACAATGAATAAAGTGTTAACGATTTTTAAAAAATGTATTGCATTGTGTTTGTGAAACTGTCTTCTAATGATGTTCAATACATGCTTGAATGCTCCGCGTCAAAAGTGGTGGGGAGGAATTGACCCAGTGATTTACATATGTGCCTCACCGTTTGAAACTTTAGTTTGTATTTTCTCTCGCTATGCTGCCCACCCCACACATTAGCGATATATCCTCTTGTGTCGAGTCTTCGATGCGTATGCTGCAGCGGTACGGAGCTCCGGTTCCTCGAGAGCCATTTTCTGCCCGTTTTCGATCTCCCTACTGCACAACACACCTGATTAAGTTGTTAATTATCGTTTCAGGCCTCTATAGAGCCTGATGTTGAGTTAATCATTTGAATCATGTGTGCTGAAGTAGCGAGAGATCTATAAAACAAGCAGGATATGGCTCTCGAGAAACCGGGGTTCCCTACCCCCGGTATACTGAGTAAACTGGGAACGAGTATTTGAAGCGCGCGCCGAGAAAATGCTCGGATGATGACAATCAAAGCCTCGAAACCGGCCGTATCACGTGACCTCTTCAGGACATAACATCGACGAGTTCAGCTCCTGATTTAAGCGGCGACAAAACACGACGGATGCGGAGTGTGCTGCCATTGTAAGGGTCAAAATGCAATCCTCCTTGGCTCCCGCAGCCTCGTGTGAGTTCATTTTTCCTACGACAATACACACTCAATGACTGCATTTTCCACCATCCTTTCCATGTCAATTTCATTTTAGGAGTCTAATCCATAGCAAAACGTTGCACAAGAAATCCTCTTCCTTGCATGTCGTTATCTCCACTTGATTGAGTGACATTTGAAGGCTCGACACAAGAGTCAAACCAATTGCATGGAAAGCCTCAAAGCGTTTTAGAGCTTCATCTCACCATCACTACCACCACACATTCCACTAAAAACATTCACGGTGACTTATCCATTGGGTGTGAACTGTGATCGGCAGGCAACAAGTCCAGCAGCTTGTACTCCACTTCAACCCAAAGTCATTTGTGATCAGGGGCTAGTTCAATTCAAGCCCCTCCAACTTTAATGCAGGATAAACAGGAAGGACATCACCTTAAGATGGCGCCCGAGTAGGCAGCCTTCAGCAAGTGCTCTTCAAGAGCCTTGCTTATTTTGTTCTTTTTTGTTGTTTTTGTCTTTTTGTTTAGTCACATGTTTGTTGTTTCGTCGTCTGGACCTGATGTGGACTGTTTTCAGCGTTTTTTGGCCACGACATTTCGTCAAAGGAGAAGAATCTGTGCTTGGTGGTTGCGCCTTCTCGGCAGCACGCCTGTACCAGCACAGATTTTGATTGGGAGGAATGTCAGCGCCATTGACTGTCGATGCTGAACAGCCTCGGAGTGCTTGTGTTTTTTGCGCCTGTAATGGGCAGCATTTTTCAAAGCCTCAGTTTTGTTCAGTGGAGATGTCGGCGCTGTTGGACAGTCTGCGTTGGTGCGGCTGGATGGATGGCTGCTGAAGTTGAGGATGAGGAGAGAGGAGCGTCGGCTTCTGCGCCGATGCGTATTTGGAACTGAGAGTCACCGCTTGGAATTGGAATGGATTTACATGGGACAGGAGAAGTGAACCAATCTCTTTTTTTCGTCAATGGATGCTACAGCTTCTTGTTGACTTTGAAACTTAGCTTGTAGCTGAGGTGTGCACATTTTGAGCATGACGTCTCTGATCCACTTGTGAAAGGACACTTTGATTCTCTCCTCTTTCATCTCAAACTGCTTTAAACAACAAAGCGTATGAGGGAAAAGTGGTTAGGGCTACACGACTGTCCGTGTTTTATGTTACGTCTTGTGTTTATTATTTTACTTTATGTTAACTGTTTTGTTAAGCGCTTTGTTACAGCTGCTGCTGTTGTGAAAGCGCTATATAAATCAGGATGTATTGTATTAAGTTTTTTTTTATTAGGCAAAACAAAGAAATTACAATTTCAAGGAACAGGGCAGTGCAACAATGCAGGGCGGAACAATGCCAACATTTCTGCTTGGATATTTTAAAGGAACTACAGTTGCCAAACGGGTGCAATCAGAGTGGCCAAACGGGCACAAAATGTTTAGATGGGACATCAGTAACCTGGGACAACAACAAATCCAGCCATGTTAAGCGACCTACCGACGTTGGCATTGTTTCACCACACAACTTCAAAGATGTACAAAACCACTTTTAATTCAACTGTACAAAAGCAGAACAAGCACGAATAGACACAAACAAGTATACAGGATCTTGGACACAATGCCGAGTCCTTGCTGAGGTAAAGTGAGAACGAAGAGGTCTCTTTCACACTGCAACAGAAGGAAAACAAAAAAAAAACAGTTATCGCTAAGTAAGCAATAGATGACTTCAGAGACTGTCCAGGAATGAAAACCAGCCCTCACCGCTAAACTTCCCATGCGCTTAGCGTGCCCCATTAGTGTCACCATTGGCTTTTTGCACAGCACACGTCTCCCGAGCATCATCTTGCTTGGCCTTCTTGATGACACCTTCTTTCACTGGACTCTCCTCTGGCTTCCTCTGAAACACACACAGGTTTAGGTTAGACAACAGCGTGAGGCACGAGTGCCGTTCGGTTCGGACCCCATCGTCGTCCCCACCTTCTTTCTGACCAAGTGGCTGATATCAGAGACTGGGGCACTGGCAGCGGACCCGATGGCAGAACTGAATGTGGTGGTTGACGTTAAGTCGCTTGTCTGAGTCGGGGCAGGAGAAACAACATGAGCCACTCATTTGATTTTACACGCAAGTATGTATGCACCACTCGGGACATATTTCACAATCGGGCAGGACAGAATTGTTCAGGAAGAAACAAAAAATGATTGCTGGCGACACTCACTGCTGATGTGTCGCCACTCTGTGCAGCAGACGAAGTGGAGGCGCCATCCTGAGAAGCACATTACAACAAGTAAGCTTGCAGTCAAACAGAAGATTTTTAGTGAGCCGCATGTCGAAAAGCGCCCTACCAGCACAGCCTTCATGGCGGTGGCATCCTCCACTTTCTCTTGGATCTCTGGCAGCAGAGCCTTCAGCTCCTCCATCTCCTGCCTCTCCACAGAAAGCGCCTCAGGGCCAGCAGCCTTTGCGATGAGCTCGGTTAGATTTTCTGTGAAATAATGTGGTGGTATTGTGCGATTAGAAACAAGGGGAGACCCTTGAGCCATCTCACAGGACCGCAAAAAGGAACAAGGTTCAGTTAAAAAAATTTAAAACACAAAATGTTTGGGCTGCTCAGCCGAAAGGTATAATTTCAGGATGAACCTAAAACAAAGTGGTAACCTTTACACGTCAACGTTATTTGACTTAACTTTTCAACTCAGGGGTCCACCTATGGGTAAAATAAAGTCAACATTTTTCTTTACAATAAATATGTTCTACGTGCCCCCATTAGTTTAAACTCTGTATTGTTTGTGGAATAGGAATTAGCTTGCTAACGTCACATGACCACGCTCAGAAAACAGGTGAGCCAAGATTGTGGTTATCTGAGAGACTGTGATGTCATTTTCAGTCGACAGCAAGTGGCAAAATGGCTGCCCCCTGAGACTGATTAAAAACGGTTGGATTTTGCTGCCCAATTCATCTTCCAAATTACAACCAAACAGAGAGGCCTCTGCACGTGTCAAATAGGATCTTCCGTTACCTTTAAATAGCCGCTGAGTTTGAAACCTGGATCAAGATGTGGATTTTAACTGTTATAATTACCCTTCAAACTGCTTGACAAAGAAAAACATAGTTGTATCCATGAAAGTTGATCTGTCAAGCAGATTGCAGGTAAATGTTAAGCGGGAACATCCTTGGGAAAATCCACTTAAATTTTTTTTTTTTTTTTTAAAAAGAACCAAACCTTGGTGGCAGTTTGAATTGTAAAAGAAAACGGCCGCGCTGGCCCTCGCTCTCACCCAGCCTGCTCTTGATGACAGAAATGGAACGGTTGAGCTCGTCGATGGCCTCTTTGTATTGCTGGTTCAAGGTGAAGGTCAGACCCAGTTGGTAATGCGTCTCGGCAAGGAGTCGGCTGTCGGCGTCCAAGTGTTTCAGCTGCAAGGAAAGACACTCCTGGAAGTCCTCCAAGGCTTGGGTGTAATTCCCTGCGGGGCGGCGGGGAGCAAGCGTTCATTTCTAGGGAAGCTTCGCGCCGTCTGCAAGGTGGCGTTCAGTCTCTTGAACGTACCAGACTCCGCAGAAACTTCACCCAGCCTTAAATGGGCCTGAGCTGCCATGAGCTGGTCCTCCTTGGACTCTTTTCTATGTTGAGGACAAGAAAAGACAAAAACTTTGGCGACAGGCAAGATGATTAGAGGGGCAACGATTAATTGCTAATCAGATTTACTGATTACTTTTGATAGCCATATCGCTGAGAAATTTTGTAAGGCCCCACCCCTAAATCTTGCGCTCATTAACTTTGCTGTATTTTAAAATAAATGAACGAGTAAATAAATAAATAAAGCTAATACAAAAACTAATAAACAAATAAAATAAAATTAACCCAATCCAAAAATGAAACAAATTAAAAAAGATAAAAGTCAGAACGAAATC
The DNA here is from genome assembly GCA_026261675.1 of Hippocampus mohnikei. NCBI lineage: Eukaryota > Metazoa > Chordata > Actinopteri > Syngnathiformes > Syngnathidae > Hippocampus > Hippocampus mohnikei. The sequence continues at coordinate 18,682,236 of JAKGUB010000325.1, read as the reverse complement.
AAACTATAATGAAAACTCCCAAACTATTATCACCCTGGTCTGCACTGACCTCTTATAGATGACCTTGGCTACTTCCAGCATCTCCCACGCCAACTGAAGGTTTCCCACCTCCTCTTCTTCTTCTTCTTCATTGCTCTCCTACAAAACATTCATGTTAATTTTGGACATATGCTCGGCTATGCAGCCTTTTGTTGTTGTTGTTGGTGTTGTTGTACCTTCTCTCTCGTGTCATTGTCCTCGCCTTCCTCCTCATCATCGTCATCTCCTTCTGAAAACAACTTTGTTCAAATATTTCAGGGCAGACAACTGTGTCCAGTCCAGGAGACAAACTCACCGTCAGCTCTTTTTGCTGGTTCTTCTTCCATCTTCTCAACTGGTTCATCCACCTTTTTGTCGGCCATTTTGTCTCCTTCACCGGCTTCCATTTTGTCCGAGGCGTCTGCATTCTTGTCTGCTGGGCTATCTTCCGTGTTCTCCGACAGTTCATCTCCCTTATTGTCAGTCGAATCCTTAACCTTTTTTTCCATGTTGTCAACCTTCTCATCAGTCGGGTCTTCTTCTTTCTTGTCTGTTTCTCGCTCTTCTATTTTGGGTGATGTTGGTTCTTGCGCTACACTGTCCTTCATTTTGTCTGCAGGTTCTTCTACATTCCTGTCAGCTGCAGTTGCCCCTTCCTTATCTGACAGTTCTTCTGTCTTGTCCACAGCTTCCCTTAGAAGCTCAGCTTTGTCCGCATCACTTTCCTCCACTTTTTTGTCTCCTTCCGCTTTCTTCTTTGCATCTTCAGGTTTCTCCGCCATTGCGTCATAAACTTGAACCCTCAACTCATCTCTGGTCTTTTCTGTTATGACAAGAGGGCACAGAAGTTTAAGAATAATTTCAGAATTTTCAACCTAAAATGCACCAGAAATTACTGGTGAACGTATTTTGACCTTCCATAAACCTTTCAATGAAAATGTCAAACTATTTGTGATTTCTGTACTTTGTATATTACTTGCTGTTCTCCAACTGGAGCTGAATGAAAGGTGTGGCTAATTTAAGTTGACCTGTAAATGTTCGCGTGCATTTTAGGTTGATCCTGAAATCTTGCCACAGGTCCTCACCCCAAAAGCCAAATCACCCTAAAACTTTGCGAGTACTGCATTTGACTTTTGACAATATTCACGCACCGTCAACATTTTCTGTGCCCTCCACGTTGGATTCTTGAGGTTTCTCGTCTTCGTCGCCTTCTGGGACTCCTTCCAAAGCATTACCAAGGACTGAGTTCTCCATCCTGCATCACAACACTGACATTGAGTTTTGCCTTTGCTTAAATAATTCACTGAAAATAAAAAGTCTCAAAAGCCTAAAAGATAGAGTTCATACCTTGCCAAATCCAACAGCGCTCTGCCACACCAAAAGAATGCCTCTGCACACTCATCTGCAGTGTCTCCATATGCTTTGGCTCTGAAAGCAAAACACCTCAGTCAAGCCATCCATTTCCTGTTGCGCTTGCTCTCATCAGGGTCACGGAGCTGGAGCCTAACCTTTTGATCGGCAAATTGGTGCCATTGTTAAATCCAGCTTCTTTCACCTTAGACAGCTGGCCAAAATAAAACCTCTCCTCTCTCATGAACACTTTGAGACAGTAAGTCACGCCTTTGTCACATCCCGGCTCGATTACTGCAACGCCCCTTACTTTGGAGTCAGCCAGTCCTCCATTAAGCGGCTTCAGCTGGTCCAGAATGCCGCTGCTCGCCTCTTGACTGGTACTCGTAAGAGGGAGCACATAACTCCTACTCTGGCATTCCTTCATTGGCTCCCCATACATTTTAGAGTTATTTTCAAGATCCTCTTATTTGTTTTCAAATCTCTAAATAATCTCGCGCCACCTTACCTCTCTGAGCTCATCCGCCCCTACGCACCTGCCCGGCGCCTCAGGTCTGCGGACCAGACATTATTAGAAGTACCAAGAACTAAACTGAGGCTTAGAGGGGATCGAGCATTTTCTGTTGCTGGTCCCGCTCTCTGGAATGACCTCCCACCGAACATTCGTCAAGCCTCCTCACTGCCCATCTTCAAAACTCACTTGTATTCTCTGGCTTTCGACTCAGCTTGACTTAGATTTGTTCTTGGTTTTACTGTTTGGTGCTTTCTACCGTCTTTATTACCGATTTGTTTTACTGTTTATTGTATATGTTAAATTGCTCCATGTACAGCACTTTGTATGCGGCGATGGCTGTTTGAAAGTGCTCTATAAATACAGTTGACTTGACTTGACCTAGCTACCTTAGGGAAGGAGGACTAGATTTGCAGTCGTTGAGGCCTCCTGAGCGACGATGTGCATAAATATTTAAGCTGTAAATGGATACATCCCTGCTGAACCTTGAAAGAAAATAAAAACAACTGGGCTGAGGTTTAGCCCATTATGACATTTCTTTAGTTTACCTAAGACCTTTGATTAAAAGAATGAATTTTAGGTTGATTTAACAGACCGTTCAATACAGTAAAAAAAAAAATCATCAAGCAAACTCACGGTCACATAGTTAAAATAAGGCCTCGATTTAAAAGGAATTAATAGTTTTATGTTGCGTGGAGTCACATTAACTTGAACTTGAATGCAGGAATCAGACTTTTGTGCTCAAGAACCAAATTTGAAGAAAAATCTAATTTTAAATAACTCAGTCGTGGTCTAATTGTCCTAATAACTTTATCAACAACACACTGGTCACTTGACCAATGCATTGAGACAACTGTTAAACGTGTCCAGGCATGTAGTTTTGCCATTCTTTGTAAGTCGACGGCAGGTTGTACAAAAATGTCTCAACATTCAACAGTTGGACATGTGCATTCTAAGGTTCCGAGGTCAAGCTGAGTTCACTTTTCGATGCTACAGTGCATTTTCGGTCCATCCAGAAATTTCGCGCAGAAACTCAACATCGCTAAACTTTTGTGAACAATGTGGCTACACAAAACTTTGGGGGATTTTTTCAAATGCAGTTATGAGTCGCGCTTACAAAAGGCATCTGACAACCTTAGGAAATAAGAACATTTGCGAAGAACATTTACAAACACTCCTCGTCGACCAAGCTCACAATATTCCGCAGGCCTCCTGGAGCGTGCTCACCGCCTCCACCACTTTGCCCATCACCAGCTGGTTCTTCCCCGCACCGACGAGCTTGTTGGCCTCTTCCATGTTCTCTGAAACACACGGACGAATCCAAGCAAAACAATGCGTTGACGAAGAACAAAATTAGGAGCCAGTCGACAACTACTGCGAGCGCTTGCCAAACGGAGACTTTGAGGACACGCGCTTTGAAAGGAGCCGTACGACGCCGTTTTGCGTGACGTAGTATTGTCGTGCGGCCTTGTTCGTGTGTTCGCATTTGGCGCCACTTACTCTTTGCGTCCCGCTTCCGGGTTCGGCGCGGGAGAATTCTTAAAGGCACAGCTCAGCTCCTTTTTGGACTTCACGTGATGATATCAGTGGTGAATTGTCAGGGCCACTGCGGTCTTTTCTGCTGGCCTACGAAGTATCAGAGGCCCGAGCCTACATTTATAATCTTGTATATTATAATAATCTTGTAATCTTGATTATTATTATAATCTCTTCCATTAAATGACATTAATTCATCCTAAACAATCTAATCATTTTTTTAAATCACACACATGTAAACTTGGCAGGGGTGCACACCCCCCCAAAAATGTAAAGTAAGAAAGACTGAGGATTATTTGACAATGTATCATTGATTGATGAGGGTGTATACTTATACTAACTATAAAGCCGCCTATTAAATATAGCAAATGTCCAATTATTGCATATCACTGTAAGTCGAGTCAAGTAAGACTTTATTATTGTGTGTGTGTGTGTGTGTGTGTGTGTGTGTGTGTGTGTGTGTGTGTGTGTGTGTGTGTGTGTGTGTGTGTGTGTGTGTGTGTGTGTGTGTGTGGAGCACATGGCTCTGTCACATCCTGCTGTGATGAAGAGCATGTTTTTACCCTCCCACGCTTCCATGGTTTCATTGCCTCGTTATACATATCTGAACTTGGCATCCTCAAACTGCCACACTGAGACAAACGTACTCAATTCGCGTTGTCACTGCATACACAATAACTCACGCAACACCCAAACCTCTCTAAGTGCCTCCGTTCATCATCATTGTCCATACTGTGGTGAGTTTATTAATGATGTGGTATCTTAAAAAAAAATATATATATATATATATATATATATATATATATATATATATATATATATATATATATATATATATATATATATATATATATAGAGGGAAGAAATTTCATCTGTGCTGTATGTTACACATACAGTACATTTGACAATAAAGTTTATCCAATCCAATCCAATATATATATATATATATACACACATACATACATACACACACACACACACACACACACACACACACACAAAACCTGTGTTGGCAGGGATGTATAGAAGCATAAAATAAACTTGGTGGCTCTGAATTGGTGGAGGATATTTTCAGTAATTCAATAATACCTGTATTTTTATAGATTATTCATCCGTAATTACCACAACAACACCAACAACAAAAATCTGAATGTGTTTTAAGGGTCCATCAGGATCAAAATATATGCTGTGAATGTCCTTCAAATATCCGCAAGCAGCAATTACACGCATTTTGTGATCTAGCAGATCACAAAATGCGTTTGATCAATGTGATGCCTCAACAAGAGGTTATTATTGTGTGTGTGCCCTCTTATCTAGCACCTGATGCGGTGCCCATGGCAACAGCATGCGAGGACATCACTCAGTGACAACAGAGAAATGAGAATCAGTGGAGAGCAGCTGTAGGTGCCAATTTGACATTGGCCGAATTTCATGTGTTCAATTTGCTGTGATATTGATATGTTCAATTGGCATATTTCCTAATTGAGTAGAAATAGTCGCCATTGTTATTTCATGCTGTTATTTTATGCATCTCTGAGTGTTTCTTTTACAGAACTATTTGTTGTGACGTCACACGACTGGCGAATGAAGACAGGTGGAGTAGGAGTCAGAGAGAGACAGAGAGAAAGAGAGATGAGGCCAGCTCAAGATTAGAAGCGATACAGTTTTTTGACCATATCACCATATCAACATATCAACATATCAACAGACAAACGAATTAGACAAACTGAAGAGAACCTTTTTTGTATACTTTATTTTTTAATAAACAGAAAATACGAAGAAGCCATTGTCGTGTTGTTTGCGTTCAAGACTCGTCGTTAGACTGGCCTTAAAAGGTGCACCGGAATAGCACCGACAGCAGCATTAATTTGGTAAAACATTCATATTTGAGTTTGAGAGTGGCCATATATTTAATTTGACATTTTGCTAAAATGTCAATGTTTTTGTGAGGGATTTGGAGTTTGTGTTGTAGCAGGTTAATTAAAGACTATCATGATTCGGTTAACCACTTGATCAACGGGCTGCCTATTTAATTATTTAGGTCAAAAAATATATACCGTATATATTGGGAAGGATCTACACAGAGTATATCAAATTTAGGTATTTTTTTGGCAGTTTTTCAGGTGACTTCACTTTGTTGTGTGTGTCTGTACATGAAGTAGGAAGGATGAAGGAGAATCACAGTGTACACATCTTTTAAATCGTAGGAGTGAGGTAGCACGGTGGGGCAGTTGATTGCCTCTGCCTCAACCGCAGCAAGTACCTTGACACCTTCTCCTCATGCTTGCGTTGGATTTGTCCAGGGACTTGCATGTCCTCCTTTAATCCTAAAACAGGCATTTTAAGCGGATAGAAGGCTCTAAATTATGTGTGAATGCTAGTTTTAGGGCGGCCCGGTAGTCCAGTGGTTAGCACGTCGGCTTCACAGTGCAGAGGTACTGGGTTCGATTCCAGCTCCGGCCTCCCTGTGTAGAGTTTGCATGTTCTCCCCGGGCTTGCGTGGATTTTCTCCGGGTGCTCTGGTTTCCTCCCACATTCCAAAGACATGCATGGTGTCATGATTCGGTTTGGGACCAACAGGTGGCACAGCAGGGCTCTCCCTGAGCTGCACACCTGTTGGTCGTTTGGCAATTAGTGTTTTAAAAGGACTCCCACCCCGAGCATTCGGTGTCGGGTCATTGTAGCTTTTTGCCACTGTCATGTTTGTTTGCTGCTGTCAGGTTTGTTTCAATCATGTTTCTGCTATTGAGTTTTTATCTTCAGTCATGTGTTTTGTTTGATACTTTGTTTTGGACTTAGTTTTCTGTTTTATTAAATACAATTCGTCAAGTTCACCCTGCTCCTCTCTCCTGCCTGCTCTTTGGGGTCCACCACCACCACGCAACGTGACAGAATGACCCGACCAACTGGACCCAGCAGGTTCAAAGGACTGGTTCCATTTCCATCATGTGCCTGGCGGAGCACGTCTGCGTCGACACCCTTTTCCCTTCAGGCAGCGCTGGTGATGCCGCTGTCCTGTTTTCGACTTGTCAAGCCGCGTTCTACGGTGGGCCGAGCCCCGTCCGCGTCCACGTTGAGCCGAGGCTCGCCACGTGTCTGTTCGAGCTGAGTCACATTCACGCCGACGACGAGCCGTGCCACGCCTACGCCACGCCAGGACGAGCCCCTGTTCACGCCTGGCTGTCCCATGTCCCCGCTACGCCGAGCTCCGCCCATGTCAGGCCACGCCCAGCTAAAGGATTGCCGTCGCTCCATGTTCCTGTTCCTTGGCGAGGCGAAGGTCGCCGCCGCCCATGTTCCTGTTCCTTGGCGAGGCGTAGGGTCGCCGCCGCATTATGTTCCTGTTCCTTGGCGAGGCGAAGGTCGCCGTCGCTTTTGTTCCCGTTCCCTGGCGAGGCAACCCTTTTGGACGACTTTGGGACGTCTGGGATCCGTCCCTTGAGGGAGGGGTACTGTCATGATTCGGTTTGGGACCAACAGGTGGCACAGCAGGGCTCTCCCTGAGCTGCACACCTGTTGGTCGTTTGGCAATTAGTGTTTTAAAAGGACTCCCACCCCGAGCATTCGGTGTCGGGTCATTGTAGCTTTTTGCCACTGTCATGTTTGTTTGCTGCTGTCAGGTTTGTTTCAATCATGTTTCTGCTATTGAGTTTTTATCTTCAGTCATGTGTTTTGTTTGATACTTTGTTTTGGACTTAGTTTTCTGTTTTATTAAATACAATTCGTCAAGTTCACCCTGCTCCTCTCTCCTGCCTGCTCTTTGGGGTCCACCACCACCTTGCAACGTGACACATGGTGGGCTGATTGAGCGCTCTAAATTGTCCCTAAGGGTGAGTGTGAGCGTGGATGGTTGTTCGTCTCTGTGTGCCCTGCGATTGGCTGGCAACTAATTCAGGGTGTCCCCCGCCTACTGCCTGGAGACAGCTGGGATAGGCTCCAGCACCCCCCGCGACCCTAGTGAGGATCAAGCGGTTCGGAAGATGAATGAATGAATGAATGATTCGGTTTGGGACCAACAGGTGGCACTGCAGGGCTCTCCCTGAGCTGCACACCTGTTGGTCATTTGGCAATTAGTGCTTTAAAAGGACTCCCACACCGAGCATTCAGTGTCGGGTCATTGTTGCAGTTGGCTACTGTCATGTTTGTTTGTTTGCTGCCATCAGGTTTGTCATGTTTCGGTTACTGTTATGTTTTATCTTCGGTCATGATTTTTGTTTGATACTTTGGACTTTGTTTTGGACTTAGTTTTCTGTGTTTTATTAAATACAATTCGTCAAGTACACCCTGCTCCTCCCTCGTGCCTGCTTCTTGGGGTCCACCATCACCACGCAACGTGACAAAGACTCAAACATGAAGCCATACGCTCAGCTGATGCTGTTGGCAAAAATCACGCAATAATGACAACCAAACCGTTTGAGGTTAAGGCATTGAAAATGGATTCTGTATATAACTGGAGGGACTTTTTTTTAAAGATTAATATAAATCAACTAAAAGCATTCCTTTCTTTAGAAAAAAAATGCCACAAGCAAGAAATGAGGAAATGCAGGACAGGTTAAGTACAGAGTGATGCAAGCACACATGGTAAAGTGACTGCAAATATAATAGAGCATGGTGGGAAACAGGAAGCAAATTCGCCATAAAAATGGTTATTACATCCTTATTGAGCTATATTCTTTACGCTCATACAGATTTTCTGAATATGGTCTACTGGTATATTAATGGCCCACAGTTTCAGTGTTGCACATTTCACATTCTTTGAATGAATACTACAAACATTTTTGTTTGTCAGTTATCTCCAATACATTTTAAATGGTCTACTTCTCTGAAATGTTCTTCAATCAAGACCATTCTGCTTTTCTTTAATCAGCTGATTTTTAAAAAAAATCTCTGTCATGGGGAGGGCTGAGCGTGGCACTGTCAAAAGGTTTGTTGTTTGTGGAGGTTCGTCTTTTTTTTCTAAACCTACTAGTATCAACATAATTAAAAGTAAGTGCTTAGTTTCATGTCCAAAGCTGTAAAAAGCAATGTTGAAAGAATTTGATCAACTATTCTGAATTTACATTTTCAGTTAATTGGGTGATTTGTACTTGTCTCACTGTAAATTAAATCCCAGATGTCTTTTTGTTGTTGTTGTATTGTCCAAACAATGACATTTGCTTGTGGGCTGGAGACTGGGAATAGCAGACTGTCAAGAGCACCACATCTATTCAAACATAAAATTCAAGTCTTAATGTAATTAGGTTGAGCTCCCTAACCCTTCCATATATTCTCAATTTCAATTTCTTGTCATTTCTCTGTAATCTGCAGTGTTTTCAGGCCCGGTTTGCACCAAGATTTCTGGAAATGTGCAAAGTCATGCTGTGTGGACTCACTGGAGGGGAAGTGGAGAAACATGAAATCCCGTTTCTGAGCCGTATTCACGCGAGAGGTGGCTTGCCTTATAAAGTGCTGCCTCGCGCTGCGCCTGGTTCCCCCAGTTTTCCTGTTGAAAACGCTCAAGCCGAGTAGTCAAAAAGGCTCCAACAAGGTACGTGTTGCAAGAAAAAATACGAACAAACGTTGCCTTTTATAGTTGAAATTTGTTTTAATAGCATACTTAACCGTTTTTCTTGTGTAGGAGTTCATTATTGTATCGTGATGTTTTGTTGATGTAAATTGTTCAACAAGTGATTTTCGGGAAGAGCACGTTTAACTTGAGAAACGAGTCTATTTTATTTCTATAGTACAGTTATGCACCCCTTATTTTAAACTGAAAGTAACGATTGTGTAAGTTTCATTGTCGGGGTCGTTTGCAGCGAAACAAGCTTTATATACTCAATGAAGTACGGTACAGAAGGGTAATGGCTTTAAATAGTGTATCGATTTGCCAAATTTATGTTCTTGTTCTGTTAGGTCAAAAATCGACAAGAAAATGTAACTCGTCCTCGTGTTAACAAATGTGTAGTGTCAGTCTTGAAGCAGTATAGACATAGATTAATAAAATATACGGTAGGTGTGGTGCTAATTTCATGAATCTGGGTTTTTTCCCCACTCTGTAGTATCCAGCGTTTCGTTGTCTATAGTTTTTAGTTTTGCTTTCACGTTCAAAATGACTGTTCACATGAAAACAATTCCTGTTCAAAACGTTTGAATCCACATTTTATTTTACGAGGCTTTGCCGTATTGGTATGATACTGGAAAAATATATACAGAATCAACTGCCATTCTTATTTTTTCCAATGTTGAAAGTATCAAAAGTTCTCTCTCTCTCTCTCTCTCTCTCTCTCTCTAGAGAGGGTAGGGTGGTGCTAATTTCAGGAGAGAGAGAGAGAGAGAGAGAGAGAGAGAGAGAGAGAGAGAGAGAGAGAGAGAGAGAGAGAGAGAGAGAGAGAGAGAGAGAGAGAGAGAGAGAGAGAGAGAGAGAGAGAGAGAGAGAGAGAGAGAGAGAGAGAGAGAGAGAGAGAGAGAGAGAGAGAGAGAGAGAGAGAGAGAGAGAGAGAGAGAGAGAGAGAGAGAGAGAGAGAGAGAGAGAGAGAGAGAGAGAGAGAGAGAGAGAGAGAGAGAGAGAGAGAGAGAGAGAGAAAAACAACACTTAAATTTTTGGTTTGGTCTGTTGTACAGTTTGTGAAAGATGGCTGCAGGCAAAGCTCAAATCGGAAAGATGGCTCCAGATTTCACAGCTAAAGCTGTGATGCCAAATGGCCAGTTCAAAGACCTGAAACTATCTGACTACAAAGGTAACTCAAGGGATGCATAGCTTTGAACCTGCTTGTCTTTGCACTTCCCGCTGCAAAATACTTGAATATTAATGGCCTTTTTGTTGCCGGATGCCACCTGAATCACGTTGTCACGTTGCGGCAGGCAAATATGTTGTCTTCTTCTTCTATCCACTGGACTTCACCTTCGTGTGTCCAACTGAGATCATTGCATTCAGCGATGCGGCCGACGAATTTAGGAAAATTGGCTGCGAGGTCATCGCCGCCTCCGTTGACTCTCACTTCTGCCACTTTGCATGGTATTTTATCACCGAAACACCTGCAGTATTTGTGTTGCCTTTGTCACATGGATACCTTTTCACTTTGCATTTTTATAAGGACCAACACTCCACGTAAGGAGGGTGGTTTGGGTGCCATGAAGATCCCAATGGTGTCTGACACGCGACACACCATTTCCACAGATTACGGTGTTCTGAAGGAGGATGAGGGCATTGCCTACAGGTGAGTTGAGAATGTAGTGCCATGCTGGTACAAAGTAAAGAAAACATTGTTAGCTCCTGAGTTTATGGACGTTTTCTTACGACATGAAAAAGTTTCTTTGAAAAAACCTTTTGGCACCAGCAAGGGTAACATACTGTACTAGAAAAACAACATCACGGAATTTAAAGGGAAACGATAGAATAAACTGTCAGTAGCCCCGCAACAAGAACATTTTGCAACAGCATGTGGACAGTGTCATCACATAAGAATGTAAACAATTCTGTTTACATTTACAACACCAGTGAATGCGAATGAGAAGAATGGGCGTAGTAGTGTCCGTGACTACCGTGCATGGATAATAAATATGCTGCATGCTGTCATGTGGACAAACGACAACTACCGAACAAACCCCAGCAATAGTAACTGTCAGTAGTAGAATGAGAGTTACTCATGAACAAATTGAGGGCTTTTAAAAGTTTGCAGGCAAACAAAAAATGAAAACCGGTTTTACAGGACCCTTTAACAGCTTTACGTAAACATTCGCACAGCTAGCTGACTTCATCCTAGCTGTTGTCTATTCTGAAATTTATTGCAAAGTTGAATTAACTTCTGGATGTACAGTGGACACAACAAATTGGTCAGATAGTTTTTATTTATTTATTTTTATGTCACTCATTTTATGGCAAGTCATTGCAAGACTGAATTTGTGTCCCAAGGCCTGATGATATATTCCAGTCAGACTTTCTCTATTTCCATGGCAACCTGGGACAGAGGAAAGACGTGAGGAACATGAAGTTAAAAAAAATATAAAAAATTCTTAAAATCGGCAATATCAGGTAGGATCAGGAGCCCTTTTACAAATTCATATCACAATTGAATGGGTGGTACAGTGAATCTCCTCTACAACGAAATCGTGTTTGCGGCAAGACATTTTTCACAACAGGGGGTTTTTCACTGTATCAAATTTGGTCTCAGATGTCAGCACACACACACACACACACACACACACACACACACACACACACACACAACAAATGTGTACACGCACACACAAACGTACGTGTACTCTATTTTTATTCCAATAGTGCACAAGTATGAGCACACACTTATTTGACACTTCATATTGTCAGTGTAGAAAGAAAAAAAGGGAAAGAAATTGCAAAATTTACAATCAGCATTCACTTTCACTTACATCAATTTCTTGGATAATGTCTTTTATTTTGCTTGCTCTGTCTCTCCGTAATGTTGTGTCGTCACAGTCAGTCAAATTCGCCACACAAGAAGCTGACGTCATCCTCCATCTTGTATCTGAATATAGAATTCAGTATTGTCTGTGTGCCAGTGCACACAGTGGTGTTAATATTCTTCGTTGCAGGATACGGCGTTGAACGCACAAGCAGATAAATCCCAGGTCTACTCATATGCCTTTTTTTTTCTTCAAAAAGAGTTCTAGATGTCTTGTGACATGCTCAATAGTGAGAGTTAGTGTTTTTGATCACACACTTTGCCATACATCTTCCTTTATATCTCAGGGGTCTATTCATCATTGATGACAAGGGGATCCTGAGACAGATCACAATCAACGACCTTCCCGTCGGCCGTTCTGTCGAGGAGACCTTGCGTCTGGTTCAAGCCTTTCAGTTCACTGACAAACATGGAGAAGGTACGTAATTGTCTACCGCAGCTGCCGACCTTTTCATCAATTACACCAGTTAACTAAAGATTTTTTGCGCTGAGTCCAACTCTGTCCTCGTATTTTCTCAGGTGCCTCAAGTTTTTATAACAATAATAATAAATAAAGCATTATTCTGATATGCAACATAGTAATATATTTCATGACATTTATGAATTAAGGGCTGTATTCAACAACAGGGATCTTGTTTCCTGAAATGTCAGCACGTAGTAAAATCAATATTGCACAAGCTTTCATAGGTCAAACTTAAAAAAATATAAAATAAAATAAAATAGAAAATATCTCCAAGACCTGATGTGCTGGGGAAAAAAATGAAAGATATTTTAAAATCAGTGTCCAAAATACGTGTTTGGAAACATAAAGCTGTCTCTGATTAAAATTTGCTGAAACATAAAGCTGTCTCTGATTAAAATTAGCTGTTGACCAATATTTGTACTATTGTTTGCATGCATATTTAGTACATGTACTATACGTCTGCGTTAATTATGGCACATTGTTTTGCTTTCATGTACTGTAATCGTCCGGGACTCATTGTAAGTGTTTCGTTTCAGTGTGCCCAGCTGGCTGGAAACCAGGAAGTGACAGCATCAAACCTGACGTCCAGAAGAGCAAAGAGTTCTTCTCCAAACAGTGATAAGCCCAAGGCCAAAGTCTGCTCCCTCCTCTAGGAGATTTCATATCCATATTTGCAGAAAATACGTTTTTTATATTTTGTTTGTGGAGTGAGTTTTAGTCAGCATGTTCCATTTCATTGTCTTGTGCATCATGAAGACCAAACTGTATTGTTTTGAGGTTTCATACACTGGTAGCTAAATGTCTTTGGAATTCCTTATTGTAAAACCATGAAGTGGAAATGAATCCAGAAGATGCTCCACTTCATTTTTCTACTGAGAGTAAGCAGATAGTCTTAAAATTCAGTGCTCCCTGACAATTTATTTACCATTTCCTGTTTCAGTGAAACTACCAGTCAAGTCACAAGGCCAATGTTTTTTTTCCCCAAGCTTTTTGTTTCATTATGACTGAAAGACGTGAATATGCACTGGTTTCCTCATACTTAGGTTTAGCAGTTAACACCACATAAAAAACATGAAGATGCTTTTTTTGTAGTTAATACTGCTGTTCAGTGATATATATATAAATAGTTGAATACAATTACAAATTTAATAAAGTCACAATTCAGCTGTGAGTTTTCTGTGACCTCTATGTTGAAAGTGCTTTGAGAGAATTTAATTGCTCAATGACAATAGCCCAAAATTAACTCTAGCAGAGCACAGAGTGGGATCCAATTAGCTTTGGCAGTTTCTTATACTGGTGAATGCAACAGCCAATCGATATTAAACGTCGCTCACCTTGATAACTGAAGCTATTTTAAGCATAAACTGACAGTGTGTCGTGAATTTTTCATATATACAGTAGCCAATATTGGTCTCGTTTCACAACAACAGGAAACAATAATCGTAGGCGACAGCTAATTAGCTTGAGCAACACCTGGCCGAAATTTTTGAAAAGAACAAAAATGGCAGCTGTAACGGGCATCAAGAAGAAGGTGGATACTGCCGAGGTATGGGAATAAGATATTACTCAACTTCTCTGTTACATTTTAATCAGATTTGAATCAGTATACGGTGTAAAGTAGACCTACGATGTTACTGTATATCGAAGCCCAATGTACAGTATTAAAACCCGTGTACGTGTATTTAGTGTAACTGCGCCATCTTGTGGCTCGTACTACAGTATGACTTGTTTCTTCGTTGGTAATCAAACGTGTGCTCTAAACTTTCATTCCTTGGTAATCAAACGTGTGCTCTAAACTTTCAAAGTGGACTGGATTATTTCCCAACGATCTCGATAACAAGCAGGGGTCCCTTGTCTTCGTCAAGAGGATGATGGCTGTGGCTGTGTCCTCCATCACCTACCTCAGAGGCATTTTTCCTGAAGATGCCTACTGCTCAAGATATTTGGAAGGTGATTACCAACAGTACGGCTAACTTTAGGGACTCAATGAATTCACACATGCAATAGAAATGTTTATATTAAACCGTACATCATTAACAGTACAGTACAACCAACCTTTTACTTTGTTTTCAACAGATTTGTGCGTTAAAATTTTGCGGCAAGACTGCAGGACTACTGGAGGCAGCAAAGTTGTCAAATGGTGCTCACAATAAGTTCAACCTTTCTGATACAGAACAGACAACAGTTTTAATTACTTTATTTAATGGTAATGCTCTTGTTCAGTGCTTCTCAGCCTTTAAGCCAAGACAGATATTTTACATAAGTAAAAAAATGGCATAATACCAAACACAAATACTCTGAAATCTGGGCCTGTTTAATGGAACACAAACGCCGCAGGAAGTCATGATTTACTCTGTTGTAGTCATGAATGGAAAAAGGTGGATATGCGGGTTTGTTGTATCTTCTGCCATAGCTGGCAAATATAAATGAACAATATATGCTTGAAATTAATAAATGATAATTTCCAGAATAATGATATGCTCTCTGGTTCACCAGGAGAAGCAATAAGAATTGGATCATCTCAATGTTTTTTACCCACTTTTTCACAACTTCAGTGGTGGTTTAATTACAATAATCTTTTTTATTCAGGCTGATTGGCTGTTTTGATGCATTGGAGAAACAATATGTACGTATATAAATATTTTGCCTTTTTTTTTTAATTCACATGTCCCATCTTGCCTGATTTTTAAAAAAATGTTCTCCTCGTAACAGCTACAGATTGTGTTCATCGGGGTAAGTAACTCAATTAAGTGAAGACAGAAACTATCGCTAAAACACCAAATACCTGCCACTGAGGGTAGTTTTGTTGTGCCTTCTAGCTGTACACCAATCCTGCTGAACCCAATGTAAGTTCTCTCAATACTGAAATCTTTATTTCAAGCTTGTCAAGCATTTAAGGATAACCGAAAATAAACAAGTGATCTCTCTGTTTTCAAGCGCATTATTGAGTCCTACAGTTTCAAGTTCAAGTACACAGAGTCAGGTCCAGAAATGGATATACTTAGGTTTGGAAGGACACTGTTGTTTTTGCTGGTCTTGTTCAAACTCAAATGAGTTGCTGGTGAAATAACAAATGTGGAATCACAGGAACAATGGTGGTGAATTGAAGGTCGCGTTGGAAGAAACCAAGAGAGCGAGCGTGCTGCTGATCAGGAAGCTCTTCCTGCTCATGCAGAATCTTGACGTCCTTCCCACAAATATCCACCTGAGCATGAAGCTCTATTACTATGATGACAGTAAGCAACCACAAACATCTGAGCCAAACCAAATGAGTATCAATGATTGTTCGTATCGAAAACATCCTATGCTCTTGTTCTTCCCAAGTCACTCCAGCGGAATATGAGCCACCAGGCTTCAAGGAGGGCACATGCGACAGCCTGTGGTTTGAAGGCACGGCTGTCCACTTCACGGTGGGTGATGTCCAGACGGCTTTCCATACCTTTCAAGTGCGAATGTCTGCTGAAAGAAGTCGGCTAGAGAAGCTTCAAGATGAAAATCATCTGAAGGATACCAAGCCGATTATCACTTCAGAACCCGACAAGGTGGAGTCATTTAAGTGCAGCTACTACTACTCAATTTGCCTTGTCATTCATACACCTTTTCCAATTGAAATATTCGTGCTTAAGTTAGACCGGTGATAAATTACTTTACAATACACATCCTTAAAATGGTGAATTTACTTTAACAATCGAAAACGTTTCTTGCAGTTAAGATCACAAACTGAAAATAACGCCAACAGTTGAATTTTCATTGTGGAAAGGGGTCGCAGGGCAGTACACCCTGAACTGGCTGCCAGCCAATTCCAAACTGTGAAGCACAAGATTAAAGTACCATACCTCCCTAACTCCATTTTGCATTACAGGGCCCTGACAAGATAGTGTATGCTGATGATGAGCAGTGCCCTGAAGATGGTAAGTTGATCTGCTGCTGTCATTTGAGACCTGATGTCTATATAAAGTGATTCACTCTAAACGTGGCTCCGTACAGAGTCAGCATGGTTCAAGAAACCCACAAAACTTGTGGTCAAGGTATGCTGTATTCAAAGCACAGTCACATAAAGCACGGACAGGAATGTTATGCTTACCATTGTGTCTATTTTAGAGAAAGGCACCAGCCAAAAACGAGACAAGAAAGAGAAGAAGACTTTAAGTGTGACGTTTACCAGAACGATAATCAGCACAGTAGTCACAAATGTACTGTTCCTCCTTTTACTAACATTGAACACCATCGATTGTAATCTCACATCACATTATTTCATTTCAAGCCGTTTCCATGTTTTACTACTCACACGGCAGCCAATGTGACATTTGTAATTGGAGCAGCATACAGTTTAAAGCAAACTATGTGAATTTGCGTGTTCTTAAATTTATTTTTCAGTGAGCGTTCAATAAATAATATCCTAATAAAAAGATGGATTCGTTTTTTTCTGTGCATAAAAATAAAAGCCAATCTGATAAATGGCACACAGCACAAATTATGTGAGCAAATTAACATAGCAAAAAAACCCAAAAACAGTCCATAATACTGAAAACCTAACTTCACATTTGCAACAGTATTTATCAGTCATCCAAATATTTCAGAGGCCACTTGGTATAGTCTACCCCAAATATGTCTCAGGGAGTGCAAAACTGTTTGATTGGCTCACTTAACAATCAGTCAACGCATAGAGGAAGCATGGGCGTCCCCTGAGTGATGTGTCATTTTACTTGACTCAGTCAGTATTCCACTACTTCCTGCTGGTTGGCCTTTCCTAGAAGAGGCTGTCAACATCCCCCATCTCCACGTACACCGTCTTCAGCTGCGAGTAGTGTTCAATTGTCACCTGGCCATTCTCCCGCCCTATGCCTGGTCAAGACAGGGAATTTTGTCAAGAGTGTACTACCAAGATTTTTTTTTTTTTTTAGACAAAGTTGGTGGTGGTTTTGGGAAAAACATGGTGATTCAGAACATAAAATACCTGACATTTTAAAGCCTCCAAATGGAACCTCCACAGGAGTGATATTGTAGTTGTTGATGAAACAGGAACCAGCTTTGAGGTGTTCAACCACACGGTGGGCACGCTGCACATCCCTGAACACACAAGTGACGATATTTAAAAGAGTATCTGATACTAAAAGTTTGGTCAACTTGATATCTGGTTGAGGCGCACACTTTTGGTCAATTATTATACTGTACATACACAGCCACCCTAAATTGCGGATTCTGGGTTTGCGGCCCATTATTTTGCTTTTTTTTTGGGGGGGGGAGGATTGTTTCACCTTGATCTCATTTTAATTAAGATCGTAATGGGGCGGCGCAGTGGTTGATTGGTTTGCAAGTCGGCCTCATAATGCAGAGTTGCAGGGTTCGTTTCTGGCACCGGCTTTTCTGTGTGGAGTTTTCATGTTCTCCCCGTGCCTGCGTGGGTTTTCTCCGGGTGCTCCGGTTTCCTCCCACATTCCCAAAACATGCATGGCAGGTTAATGGAACACGAAATTGTCTCTAAGTGTGGTTTTGAGTGTGAATGATTGTTTGTCAATGTGTGCCCTGCGATTGGCTGTTCAGGGTGTCCCCCGCCTACTGCTGAAGACAGCTGGAACAGGATCCAGCATGCCCACGACCCTTGTGAGGATAAACGGATGACAAAATAGATGGATGGATGGAAGATTGTAGCTGTTGCGTTGCTGGTGAAGACATCTATTCTGTCGGCCATTTTTGTCCCTATATGCAGCGTCATCGTGCTGTGTCCAATCCTAACCTGGTGAAAACTCCTGCAGCTAATCCCATGGTGGTGTCATTGGCTCGCTGCAGCACCTCATCTTCTGTGTCGAAGGACAACACAGACATGACGGGACCAAAGATCTCCTCCTTTACGCAGGTCATGTCATCTCTGCAGTTGGCTAGTGGGAAAACAGCACAGATGAGAATGTGGACAAAACCCAACAACTAATAAAATCCCATTCGAAACCGAAATATGACGGGGTAAACAGACAACGCTTACCCAGAACGCATGGTGTCATGTAGTATCCATGTCTGAGTTTAGCGTCGGAAGGGACGAAGGCTTCACCCCCACACAATACAGTGGCCCCCTAGAAAGATGTTTTGAAATGTAAATGAAATTGAAGGAAACAAATATGAGCCCATAGGTTGGATGAGTTTGGAGAAGGAATTTGCACTAAATCCCATCAAAGACTTGGGATAAATGAAGTTTTGAGTCAGTCTCTTTTAGTTTTTTTCATTTTGAAATTCAAAAGGCCTGATGTTCTGATATTTCTTATATGGCGTATAAGGTTTAGTCAAGGTGAAATTTTGTCATCTTTACGTTTGCTGTTTAATCGCAGCACTTCAAATGAGCAAATCAAGCTTGCTAAAGGAATATGAGGTGATGGCCAATCTGTAGATTGATTCCTATTATTGTTGTGAATATAATATAAATGACAAAAGGGGAAAAAAAACACACAGGTATTTTTTTTAACCTTTTTGTGATGACACATTGAATTTTTGCTAGTTGTCACGATTCGCTAAATGACACTCTTCAGTCATACCTCCTTTTTCGCCTGTTCCACAAAGGCGAGGACTTTGTCAAGATGTGGCCGGCTGACCAGCGCTCCCATTTTGGTAGTCTCCAATAGCGGGTCACCAATTTCAATGGCCTGGGTCCTTTTGACAACTTCATCCACAAATTCATGCAGAATTTCTCTCTGGACAAAAACTCTTGTGCCATTGCTACAAACCTGTGTTGATGTAGCACAAGCACAAACCGACATGACTTTGTAGTTTCATTTCGTGGTATGACTTGAAGGGAAGTCCATTCTACCTGGCCTTGAGAAAGGAAGTTTGCCATTAGAGCGCCCCGTACAGCATTCTCAATGTCACTGTCCTCAAATATGAGCAGTGGGGATTTCCCACCAAGCTCTAATGTCACTGGTTTGACCCCTTTGGATGCCATTTCCATTATCTGTGGAATCACACAGTAAAATAGCCATTGGTTATTTCAAATCGATTACAGTTCAATTGTCACATGGTGGCAGGAAGCTGGCATGTTCCATAACTTCTGGTAGCAAGAGCGAAATCCCACAGTGCAACATTCCTGCTCAGAATGTGAAGTACACTTGCCATTTTAGTAGAATTTAATGATTCTATCCCATGCATCATCCATCTTCTGAACCATCTTATCCTCACAAGGGTTGCGGGGCATGCTGGAGCCTATCCCAGCCATATTCGGGCGGTAGGCGTCAGACACCCTGAACTGGTTGCCAGCCAATTGTAGGACACACAGAGACGAACAACCATCTGCACTCACACTCACGGACAATTTTTTGAGTGTTCAATCAGCCTGCCATGCATGTTTTTGGAATGTGGGAGGAAACCGGAGTACCCGGAGAAAACACACGCAGGCCCGGGGAGAACATGCAAACTCCACACAGGGAGGCCAGGATCGAACCCACGACCTCTGCACTGTGAAGTCGATGCGCTAACCACTTGATCAACGGGCTGCCTATTTAATTATTTAGGTCAAAAAATATATACCGTATATATTGGGAAGGATCTACACAGAGTATATCAAATTTAGGGTTTTTTGGCAGTTTTTCAGGTGACTTCACTTTGTTGTGTGTGTCTGTACATGAAGTAGGAAGGATGAAGGAGAATCACAGTGTACACATCTTTTAAATCGTAAGAGTGAGGTAGCACGGTGGGGCAGTTGATTGCCTCTGCCTCGACCGCAGCAAGTACCTTGACACCTTCTCCTCATGCTTGCGTTGGATTTGTCCGGGGACTTGCATGTCCTCCTTTAATCCTAAAACAGGCATTTTAAGCGGATAGAAGGCTCTAAATTATGTGTGAATGCTAGTTTTAGGGCGGCCCGGTAGTCCAGTGGTTAGCACGTCGGCTTCACAGTGCAGAGGTACCGGGTTCGATTCCAGCTCCGGCCTCCCTGTGTGGAGTTTGCATGTTCTCCCCGGGCTTGCGTGGGTTTTCTCCGGGTGCTCCGTTTTCCTCCCACATTCCAAAAACATGCATGGCAGGCTGATTGAACACTCCAAATTGTCCCTAGGTGTGAATGTGAGCGTGGATGGTTGTTTGTCTCTGTGTGCCCTGCGATTGGCTGGCAACCGATTTAGGGTGTCCCCCGCCTACTGCCCAGAGACAGCTGGGATAGGCTCCAGCACCCCCCGCGACCCTAGTGAGGATCAAGCGGTTCGGAAGATGAATGAATGAATGCTAGTTTTAGGGCAATGATGTTCTTTCTGTGTGCGCACATGCACTAAATGATTCGACAGGCATGCACACGAATAGTGCTGAGGAAACTGACTCACGTTTATCAAACCCAGTCCTACTTTCCATAGACCCAATTTCCATGATTTTCTTTTTATCCTGTCAAGTCCTTGAGGGACTGAAACACCCCCCCGCTCCCTGCCACACACACACACGCACACACACATGCAAATACCCCCCAGTTTGTATAATGTTAAACTCACTTTCTGTCCAGTTGGCACACTCCCAGTGAAGGACACCTTTGCCACATCAGGGTGGTGGCAGAGTAAACTTCCTGTCTCCTGTCCCCCCTGCACCACGTTGAGGAGTCCCTCTGGAGCTCCTGCTTCAGCAAAGATCTCTGCCAACATGACCGCTGTCACAGGTGTCACTGGGGATGGCTTGAACACCATTGTGTTGCCTGATTCATGAAACGCAAGAGAGTAAGCAATATACGACAAAGTCCCAGAGGATGTACAATTCAGAATTATGTATTTTTATCCTATTTTCATAAAAGACTGAACTCAACGATTGACGTTAAAAGAAGACTGTGAGAAATGACAAGTATACACAGGAAGTTAGGTAAAATATGGGGATTCATATTCAAAGCGGCAAAACCGGCGCCACCATACATCATCACTTGTTATCAAAGTGAAGACAGTCTTCTTTTGGTTGGAATTTTTACTTTGAACTTATTTTTACACTCCTACGTGACAAAGTCAATCAAAATGTTGCCTGTTTTGAGAGACAAGGGGTAACAAAGGTTTTATGGGTTGGGCCCCGTTGGAAAGGATTGCGTGTCCAACCTTTGCGGTTCCACTTCACTGCATCATCTAGCTACAGTGTCATTTATTGGTCAAATATATTTTCGGGGTGGAGTGTTTTGGTAAAAAAAATCCCATACCACAGGCCAGTGCTGGGGCCGATTTCCAGGCAACAATCTGGAAAGGGTAATTCCAAGCACCGATGCCGACACATACACCCAAAGGCTCCCTACGTGTGTAGGCGAAAGATCCACCTGGCAACTGCACATGCTGGCCTGGGCAAATTCAAAACAAGACAACCAAAAAGCACTCATTTGAACAATTTCACTTGATTACTAAACTGTATCGAGAAAAATAGATGTGAAATGGTAGCATGACATGTTTTTTGTCTTTCTTGAAGTGGATGAACTCCCACGTTGTGGTGTACAAACCCGAAAGGGTGCTGGACAGTCCCGCATAGTACTCGATACACAATCGGGCTGAGTCCACGTCCAGACGGGCCTCTGTGATAGATTTCCCATTGTTGACTACTTCCATTTCGGCAATCTCCTCTCTCCTTTTCTGTGCATGACAAGCAAAATAAGAGGTCAAACGCAGCCTTACAGGCAGAAGCTCAACTCAGCTTTATTTATAGAGCACTTTCAAACAAACACAGCTGCTCAACCTTAAGGTAAAAAAAACAGACATCCCAGCCAACAGGACACTATATAATCAGAACAGAATAACCAATTTATGTAGTTCCATTATTCATTAATCTGTCATTTAAAGACGTCCAGACTGCAGTGAAGGTAAGGAACAAAAAATGAAACACACCTCAATGGTGTGAGCAGCTTCTATCATCACCCTTGCTCTCTCCATCCCAGACATTTTACTCCAAGGACCAAAGGCTGACTTAGCCGACTCGACAGCTTGGCCTACCTCTGTGGAACCACATGGCTCCAACGTGCACAAGACGCGCCCTGCAAAATAAAGTAAGTTGAACACAAAGTTCAATTGTCTGTGTAGACCGTCATTCATCCAGGTCATGGGAAACTGCTGAAGGGGAATCGAGACAACCGTTATTTTTCTTGTTTGTTAAAGACTGAACAAACAAGAAATGTGTCCGGTTGCCTCGATTCAACCGTTGCGGTCAAAGTTCAGTACTTAGGTCAATACAAATCATCTCGACCTTATAATCAGAAAAGAACTTCTGCTCAACAACACAGGGTTTTATTTAACCCCTCGAAGAAATTCCGAGGCAGCACACCCAATGATTCAATAACTTGAAGTACAGGTAATTGTTTTCACTCTGGCGTTTATCGGTCTGTCAAATCACTGTGGATGTATTTTGACCCCCTCTTCTTGAAACTACATTTCTTTTGTTCATCGAGTCTTGCACACGTCATTCAAGGTACCGCCACAGCATTTCATCAGATTGAGGTCTGGACTTTGTCCAATTGCGACACATTGATTCCTGCTCCTTTTTTTTTTTTTTTTGCCATTCTCTTGTAGATTAACTGGTGGTGGGATCACACCCCTTTTGCATGACCCAACTGTGACTCATCTTTTTTCTTACCAGACTGACTCACATTTGAATCGCATCTATTTTAGTCTATTGAGGAGTTAATGACTGACTGAACTAAAGGTGTCCAGGTCCTCTGGTTCAAAAGTAAGCCCAAATAATCACTCCTCCATCACAGGGCTTGACAGTTTTTAGTATGTACAAGATCTGTGTGCTGATATACTCAGTTGGGGTTTTTTTTTTGGGTGGTAAACATGGGTTTGTCTGTTCTGGGCAAAAATTTCCCCTCAAACGGATAAGCCATGTTGACATATTTTGTTTTGGAAATAAGACTCGTTCTCCAGGAAACATTGAATTTTTTTGCAGATGTGAACACTCCTTCCCACTCTGTAGAACAATGAACTAAAACTGTTTTGTCTCATAACGCCTCCCAGATTGTTGCCCAACAACTGTTTCACTAAAATCATTACACATGTCTTTCTTCCTTGGTATTGAGTTAATGAACAACAGAACGCTCCAAGGAAGTAGCTAGCTAACTTTTAGGCCATCACGCATGTTGATGATCAGTTGTATACTTGAATAATACAGTAGTAACCTCTTAAATGCCACGTAATACGACACTGGTGTTAAATATGTGAAAATATGTATAACTTTAAAATGGAAAGAATTAGTATTTTCTTTTCCAAGTAATGGCAGATGAGAAGTGCTGTCTCATGAATGCAGATCTGTTTAAGTCAGTTGCATGCGTCTTTCTGTTTGAAGCCACGTGATGTAAAACAACAAAACAGATGCAAATACACAAAGTAATGCGCATTAAATGTATCTCGAATGTTAAAGGCAATATTAAAAGCCAAATGATCTTTTTGTTGAATTTCATTACCTGTTGCAGGCTCGAATACGTTCTCCACATTGTTTCTTTCTTTGCTCGCCTTCCTTTTTCCACCCCAGAAATTCAGCGGTGCCGTTATGTTCGCGTAGCCCGAGGAGAGGCTTCGTACTGCAGCCGACAACGGAGTCGCCCTCCGCAGCATGTTTAGTTTGGTGGTTCGGCTGCTTTCAGTTGCGACTGCAAAGCACACGCTGTCAACTCGCAGGAGCAAAACTTGCTGTTCACTTAACCATGTTATGTTTCACTGGAGCAAAACTTGCCATGCGCTATATTTGCAAAGGCGTAAAAGCAGTGCAACTTTCTTCTTTTTAAAATTTACGTTTACGTTCGCTTCTGCAGATTAAACTTTGAGGCGGGACAAACGAAAACGTCATTGTACGTCTGATACGATTGGATGTTTTTTTTCAGACCGGAAATTTTAATGTAAACTAATGTCAACACATCGAGTGCAACATTTATGCCGAGTAAAACTGAAATAATAATAACATAAATTATACATTTACATTACCCAGTTCTAATTGAACTTGGAGGCGGGACATACGATATAGGTCAGTGTACGTTTCACACGATTGGCTATAATTTCCTGACCCAAAAATAGATATTAAAAATCACTCCCCTTAAAACCCTTTACGTGCCAATTTAGTGATTCTTAAATACAATTAAAAGCAAAAACAAGCACATGTAAAATGCCCAAAATCAAATTTCACGAGTGTATAAAACAACGTGTGGGGATATGGGAGGAGCCCTGTTATCGGTGATCTTTCAGCCCGGAGCTCTCAGCGGCACATTGCAAGTATGGCCGGCGACTCTGAAACACACCTCCGAGACCGAGGCGACAATACCGACGTAATACGACAGCCTTTTCTCATCGGTGTCTCTGGGGGCACCGCCAGCGGAAAGGTTGGCATTATAGCTAGCAGCTGGGGTGACTTTATCGAAGTGTCACTCGTTTTTTCCGCGTTTAATGACGTGTTACAGCTCATGCGTCTGCCGGCTGCTGGTTGACCGCGTGGCTTCTATGCCGCTTGATTGACAGGCGTTTCTTCTGGTGAACTGTCTCGCCCCCAGGATTCACCCGCTTTAACCTAACGCGAAAGAACGCCATGTGGCGATTTCTATCGTCGTTTTATTAACTTAAACTAGTAATCATAAGACTCCACTCGCCAGTTTTGTCGGCGGGTATTCATGATTTTAGTTTTTGCTGCTAGGCTAAATTCCATCAGACGCTAGCCTCGCTGGCAATGGAAGACAATGGCCAGTGCTAGTGTTCTTCTTAGCCATCCTCTTGTTAGTAAACAGTCCCAAGCATTTTTTCCATGGTCCAACTTATGTATATTTTACTTAAAATAAAGTGGCATAGTGTGTCACAAAATTATAAAACGCATGTCGAAACAAACGCGACTTGAAGATTACAGTTCAAACAATGGTAACCAATGACCCATATTCGACTGCAGAGCTGTTAAGATTTCCCCCGCGTCAAAGCGCCCACGTCTCTTTGTTCCACAAAGGTGAACGTGGCGACTTGTACGCCTTGGTTTTATTGACATAATCGGAACCATCCGTTTTGTAACCCGTTCTGGTTCTTTTTAAGATGACTCGTTCAGCGTGCGTAATCAGCCTGCCACCAATATACAGTATAAAACATCAGAACATGCAACGCACGCAGCCAAATAATACTGTTACGCGTTGTAGATTTTTTTTTAGCTAAGTACGGTTACGTTTAAAAAAAACGAAATTGTCGTTGAAATGAAAAATCTATTCAAATAAGCACTGTTCAAACAAGCCACTATGTATCAACCGATGGCTGCGTTTTATCGATTACGTTCCACGAGCTACAATTTTTGCGAAATGTCACCAAACTAGATCATATTGTCGCCTTTTATCTTAATTGAGAAACTCGACCTGTGGGGTAAATATAATTAACTACTGTTTAAAAAAGAGGAAACTTGCTTGTTGTATTTGTGTGTTACCAATTAAACCTATGATATAGACCAATTAACACGTTTAAGATACTTTGACTTAAAATGAAACTGTGTTTATAAACCTTATTTTGCCCATTGTGGTTGGTTGGTTACATCTGACTTGTGCAGAAACACTGGCAAAACCAGTATGGTTACATAGCTGCATGTCATCACTAGGATATTTGGAATGGAAATTTCAAGCTTACCAACTAGGAAAACAAAATCGAAGCACAAGTTATTTAAAAAAATAAAGTGAAATCAGTGCACTGCTTGCCGCAGACTACAATATACAGTAATATTAAAATGTATATATTTTTTGCTCCTCCCTTAACACCAATCAGTAACACTAGACTAATTTGGTCTTGAAAATTACACCCATGCGGTCCAGTTAGAATTCAGTGGCTGTTTGGATCACATGATGTAATATCAATCTGCTTGTATGAAAGGAGTGCTGGCTTGCTGCAGCACTTTTTTTTTTTTTTGAGCATCTGAGCTTTGCAATGTAGATAAATGATTAATTGCCGTTGAGTCTGTGTTGTTAGGTACCCAGAGCAACAATTCACGAACAAATGGCTATAGATATACATCCTTGGGTACACCTGCACAATCTAAAGATGGCAAAAAAAAAACAGCCTTCAAAAATGCATTCTACAATCACATTAAAAACAGTTTGAACCATAACATCTGACAGTATGAACCAAAATTACGTTTTTAATGTTGTCTCTTTTGGCTAGTGAGTGTAATTGAAAATCTATAAATTCTATGGGTGACCCAAATATGAAATCTTTTTGGAACTTGTTTGTTTTTTAAAATGTTTACTAAAGGAAGTAAGAAAATAAATGAAGTCCCTATCAGTCAGCATCAGAGTAGGCCTGACGAGAGACCTTTGTTTGGCTTGATTTTGATGAAAACAACAATGGCACAGCGTCGGGCGGTCAGAATGTCCTGTCAGCACTCACCAGGAGATACGTGTAGTTGTCCAGGTCACTGGGGACACTGCAGGATAGGAAAGAATTGCAAGTTTATTAAAACGGATTGGGCTATTATGATATTTGAAATTTATACATGATTTCTTTATACAAATTGTTAGAAAATAAATTTGTAATTGTAGCCAAAATGACTTTTAGGTATAGAAAAAAAAATTCTAGTTGCGGTAAAAAAAATCTACGGGGACGAGTTATCATTTCTGCAGCTCAGTTTTTTCCCCCCCACATACAAGTTACTTTGGCTCCAACTACAAATTTTTGACTTTTTTGAACATGTACAATTTACTTTTGCTACAACTACAAACTTGTTTTCTACACGGACAAATCATTTTTTGGCACAACAATTTTCCTACATTTGTTTTGTACAGGGTCATGTTACTTTGGCACCAAATTTACTTCCACATCTTTCCGTTGAATTGCAGTCCTCCGTTTGTGGGAAGATAATGGAGCTGCTGGGCCAAAACAAGATTGACCATCACCAGAGGCAGGTGGCCATCCTCAGCCAGGACAGCTTTTACAAGGTGCTGACCCCTGATCAGAAAGCCAAGGCACTCAAGGGCCAGTTCAACTTTGACCATCCAGGTATATAAAACTTAATTTCGTTGAGGAAGTTCTATGTAGCTTCGACGGCAAGCGCTTAGTCCGTGAAAGGTAAATTATGCAGAAGCCTGAGCTGCATTTTAGGATTGTCTCCACCTCCTCGTAAACTGTCTTCTTGCGGTTTCAAATCCCAGCAGTCAGCAGGCCTTTCTCAGGGACAGCTGCTCAGAGATTGAACCAAACAGCTGTTCGCTGAGGGCTTACCAAACGTGCCGCGCCAGTCCCCCCCGCGTGTCTCCGAGCCTGGGTTAAGAAAAGCTGAGCCAGGGTCCGCCCTTCCCTTGCTTTCAGATGCCTTTGACAATGAGCTGATCATGCAAACGCTCAGGGAGATCCTGCAAGGGAAAACTGTCCAGATCCCAGTTTATGACTTTGTCACTCATTCCAGGTGAGCACACGTGTTGGTTGTGTGACACGCGCGTCTTAATCAGTGCCAAGTATGTTGTGTGGTTAACCACCGTTAAATTCAACGACGCGGGTTTCTGAGCACTCTAATTGGCTCGCTGGGAAACCTCTCCTGCGCATTTCAGGAAGGACGAGTTTGTCACAGTGTATCCAGCCGACGTCGTTCTCTTTGAGGGCATCCTGATGTTCTACTCGCAGGAGATCCGTGACCTATTCCAGATGAAGCTGTTTGTCGACACTGACCCAGACACGCGGCTCTCTCGTAGAGGTGTGTGGAAAAGAATGGAGATCTCTTTAGAAGCACGCACACCAACCTAGTATTAATGTGACGCCATGACAAGACAAGACATTGATGCAACTTCTTCCAGTCTTTTGGCACTTTTCTATTTCATTTTCAGCCATGCCTCAGCTCAGGATTCACTTTTTATTCTTAATGTGTTCAGGATATGAATAATTTTGGGCGTGACAGTGTGGGTGTCGACACTTTCATTTTTTTCCCCCCGATTGCTGCCATTTGTTCCAGTTTTGCGAGACATCGGTGAGCGTGGGCGGGAGCTGGAGCAAGTGCTGTCACAGTACATAACTTTTGTGAAACCGGCCTTCGAAGAGTTCTGCTTACCAGTATGTGATGTGGCCAAATCGACGTGGCCGTTGCACCATTTCAGTTTTTGACCCTTCATGTTTTCTTGACCGAACTAGACCAAGAAGTATGCTGATGTGATTATACCCCGCGGAGCGGATAACCTTGGTAAAGCTACAATCAATAGTTATGCTCTATAATGAACTGTTGATATTCCAATTAGGGTTTAACACTGTCATCTTTTACCTTCTGTCCACAGTGGCCATCAACTTGATAGTACAGCACATCCAAGACATTCTCAACGGCGGCCCAAGCAAGCGTCACAACAGCTGCACCAATGGCCACAGCACCCCGCGGCAACGACGGACGTCTGAGTCCAGCAGTCGGCCGCATTGACCTCGCCGCACCTCTCTTCCCAGGCCGAAGAGGGGTGATGGGCCAGCGCTGTAAATAACGCCTGTTGGCACCACTGTATTTAAGATGAGTGAAAGGAAAATGCATTTGCAACACAAATCAAAATGCCTTTTTATTACGGTGACTACTCCTTGCCATTAGTTGGATTCATTGTAATTGCTGAATTTTGGGATTCACGGTGATGCCAGAAGAGTGAAAAAGCATCTCTTAGCCTCATGGTGACCTTGGGTTTATGTGGACCCACATGTTTATCTTGCAGGTTGAACTTTGGTTTCCATGTATCCCCTGTGGCTTTTTGGAAGTTCATGCTGATGATGAATAAAGGGGGAAATATTTTTTTTGGGGGGGGGGGGGTTGTCCTCTGATGAAACTTGAATCTCCAATAGTCTGGGAGTCTAATAAATGTTTGTTTGGATGTGATCCAGATGAGGATGTGGTCTCTAAGACAAGGTTTAAAGAAAAAAAAAACTCAAATTGCACTTTGTATTTGTATGACAATCTTGGTATTGTTTCCTGCTACTTTTGAGTGTTTTCCCCTGTCTTGTGAAGTTTTATGTGTCAATTGAAAGCATGGTTACCCTGCCGTGTAACATTTGTTTGCTGCGGTAAAAACGCAAAATTGGGAAATGGCAGGCTTATACCTCACCAATGATGCCAATAACTGGTGAAAGATGGCTTGCTCTGGCATGACTGTTACATAATTTCACATCTCTAATTGGGGACAATATGTCAGAAGATTATGCTTGGTTGTAATTCTATTTCACATCTCTAATTGGGGACAATATGTCAGAAGATTATGTTTGGTTGTAATTCTATTTTTTTAAAGTAATATTTAAGGTTGCATAAACAATATACTCAGGTTACCAAAAGGGTAATTGATGCAGAAGCAATATCAGTGTGGCCATAAACCACCAAAAACCACCACAATGCCTCCATGAAGTTCCCTCAGGTTAACACGCACAGCAAGTCTCCTCGCTTGGTTACCAGTTGTACTTCAGATTACAATAAAACAGCTTTGAATCCTTTTTTTCTATTCCTTTAATGTATTTTTTATGATTCGATTTACTGAACGATGCCATGCTGTATGGCTGCTGGGTTATACTTGAAAGACTTGTACAGTATCTCGTTATCAAGCGTCATTGCTTACGGTAAATAAAATGTCTGTCAATACGTTCTGTGTCTCATTTTTTTTGTACGTACCACCCAACAAATCTAATGCCATACAAAACCTAGGAGCTATGAATATCAACTTTGAGCATATATATATATATATATATATATATATATATATATATATATATATATATATATATATATATATATATATATATATATGCAAAGCGGATGGATTAGCCTTGACTCCGTTTATGATCGTTTTATGTATTGTTTGTAATTTTGAAAAATCTATATATTTTTTGGCATGATAAAAAAACTTGGTCTGAAAAAAGTGATCCATAACGCTCAAATTAGCTGTTTTCCAAACTAAAATGCCGCAAGTGCGCTTTCTGGCCTGTAGATGGCAATGTTTTCCACAGTTATGCATGAGGAAAAAACGTTGGTTTTCATCGTCGACAGCAGTGGTTCTTAACCTGGATTCGATCGAACCCTAGGGGTTCGGTGAATCGGTATCAGTGGTTTGACGGAGCTTCTGCCATGGAGGTCCAGACACATGTGTTCGACAGGCGCTAACACGCTGGAAAAACGCAGCCAAAACAGGAATGATGCAAACAAAAAGCATAAACACATTAGTACAAAAAAAGAAAGAAATGCTGCAATCAGAACCAAAAAATGGAAGAAAACATGCTGAGATTACAACACTTCTTGCTTGTGTTTTTTAAAAATGCATTTATGCGTTTATTTGTTTTTTTGCATCATTAATGTATTTGCAGCCTTTGGCCGTTTGCAGCATTTTCTAATTTGCAGTGTTTTACTTTCGCTGCTGTTTTGTGTGTGTTTTTTATGTGCCATGTGTGTTTTGTCTTTTTTGTTTTTGTTTGCATCTTTTTGCGCATGTGTCCTGTATTTGCAGCGTTTGGTCGTATGGGTTTTGTCCTTTTCGGCCACCGTAAAAAATGCACTTCAATGTAAAAGTGATAACGAAGATAGCTAAAACCCTGACATGGATAATCAAACCATTAATTTCATCCATTGAAGTCAGACAATAATCAGCCCTTTTTTTTTAGATTTTATCAATTCAATTTACTGAGTCTTCCTGAATGCAGCAGGGCAACCCAAGATGGTGGTACGTGGAGCTTTCGCACGTCTCTTCATAAACATCGAAAGCATTGTGCACATGGAAATATTTTCTTGTTCTCCTGACAGAAATTCGGGCTGCAGTTCAAAGCCACCCTTGAGAATGTCACCAACGTGAGACCAGTGGGCGACGACTTTCGCTGGTTTCTGAAGGTAGGGTGTCTGTCAAGCACATTCTGCTGGCGTGCCAATTCTTGCTAAACAATTAACACATCCTGCATTTTGCCTTCGAACTTGATCATCCGAGGTGTCCTGACCTACAAATGTGGCAAAACTACTCGTACTCCAACTTAGAAGTACAAGTTTGTGGTTTAAAAAGACGCCTTAAAAGTAGTACCGATTCAACATCTAAACGTATGTAAAAGTAATGAAGTACGGACTCTGGAGCATTTTAGTACAAATACATAATCTAATAGTTTTTTTTAAACTGCCTTTTAGAGGTGCCAGAACGATTCAATCAATCGACAACGAATCAGTTATTGAAATCATCTACAATAATTTAAATAATTATGTAATTGTTTAGAGCCATTGTTTAACCTAGATTTGTCCAATTCCTCTGATTCAACCTTATCAACAGTAATTATTCTCTGATTTCTGTATTCCTTCATGAATGCAGACTGAGCATCTCTTGTGTAATCAGAATAAGACATTCGCAAACATCTGCTTTTACTTTGAAAAACAATGGCTAATCCACAAACAGAATCAATATCAAAAAGGTTAGTGAGTACATCAATCCCCTTTTGTAATCTTGCTTAATTGTTGTGTAGTTGTTTTTTTTTATCATTAAACAAGACAAAAATAAACATCAATTGGTTACTAAACAGTAATTGACTTAAAAAAATTGCAAAATACAATTATATACGATTAATTGATCAATCAGTGGAATATTCAATAGAATAATTAATTGTAAAAACATTCAACAGTAGCAGCCCTGTCAATTGTGAAAAATACTGGTTCTCATTTTGACAACTTGGCACAATAAACGGCTCACCTCTTTTCTGCATTTGGTCATGTGGTGTATGCATGCTTGAGCCCTTCGGCACTGTGATGACATTTTCAGTCGACAGCAAGTGGCAGTACAAGGCAAAATGGTCGACCCTGGAGAGGAATTAATCCAGGTGGATTTTTCCGCTCAGTTCATATTCCACATATGCGATATTCATCAGAATGCTGTGTTAAGACGAGTTGGGGGCGCAAATATTGAAAAGAAAGTTCTCGACTCCCCCTTTAAAACAGCTGGCAATACAGACGCTCCCCAGGTTACGAACGAGTTACGTTCCGGACGATTGTTCATAAGGTGAATTCGTTCGTAAGTTGCTTCAGTGCTATAATTTGTCTGGAATGTATGTTTAAGGCTTATATTGACATCCATATAACGGGGAGAGAGCTTTTCGTCACGTTCTTCAGGGCTTGAGGGTTAGCTGCCCGCTAAACTAGCAGCAGCTTCAGCGGGGAAGACGATCGTCGTCGAACACGCCCGCCCCCACGCCTCTCCCGCGCCGCCTTCGAACGTCGCCTCCGCCGTCCTCCTCCGCCTGCTCGGCACTCGGAAAAAGCGCGCAATACAAAATCTAACTTTTTTTTTTTTTTCGACAGACCCGTGAAAATGTTCGTATGTACCGTTTGTTTGTAACTCGGATGTTCGTAACTCGGGGAGTGTCTGTACAGTGAATGAGTAAATATTTAATGCTTATTTTATTGCTTCATGCTCGTCATTTATGCCATACTTGACACATTTTGGATAACATTGTAACATGCTTGTCTCTATATTTTAGCTCAAGTGTGGGAACTGTGGAGAGATTCCAGATAAATGGCAGTACATAAATCTGGCAGTAAGAATTATTGCTCGACATTGTGATATGTTAGTTATTTCTGTTGTTCATTTGAGCTGTATTTACTCACTTTTTGTTCACTGTGTGCTCAGGAGAGCACACCATTAAAAGGAGGAAGAGGAAGCGCCAGCATGGTGCAGAAGTGTAAACTGTGTTCCAGGGAAAATTCAATCGGTAAGACCCCGCATGTCAATGTCTTTGAATTTGACAATCCCATCCGTGTATACTCCTAAAAGACGCTTTCGTGCAGATATCCTCGGAGATACCATTGCGCCTTATAACGTAAGCATACAGCCTCAACGCTACCTTTTAATAAAGCCAATTTTCAACTCTATCATTTGAAACCATTTTGTGTCACTTACCCTGGCTGATGTCTGCTTCATCGAAGGCTGAGGACAGTGAAAAGTTCAAAACGATGGTGCAGTTTGAATGTCGAGGCCTGGAGCCCGTTGACTTCCAACCGCAAGTATGTAACTTCGATTTATAATGGACGACTGGAGGCGAGGGGCTATCCATGAAAGAGGATTATTTGTTAAATTGAAATTGACTTTTTTCCCATGGCCTAAAAACACCCAGTACAGCACAAAGTTATTGGGAATAATAAACACCAAAAAAATGCTTGAAACTGTTTGTTGTAAGTCTATCCCAAACTATCTCAACAGCTCTGCTTCCTACCGAATACAATTATTTTTCCCTTTCAATCCCCCTCAGGCTGGCTTTGCTGCACAGGGGGCAGAGTCTGGAACGTCATTTCCTGAAGTAAACCTACTCGAGAAAGTAAGACTTGTTTTGCTGATTGGGCTCGACTGAAGTATTGTAATTTTTCTGGGAAAATATGACCGATGACAATTTTTTTTCCCGTAATTAAAAAAAAATGATCGGACTCTTCTGAAATTCCTAGTTTAATTCGAATGCCATTAAACACTAATCTTTTGTCTGATCACTTGTTTTCTATGAAACATCTTTCAAATGTTATGTCATGTTTAATTTGAGGGGCATATCCCACTTCTTGCTTCAATAATTTCAGTGAACGTATTTCACATGTTCATACTCACAAATTTTGTTGTCCACAGGATTGGACAGACTACGATGAGAAAGTCAAGGAATCAGTGGGAATATATGAGGTCACGCACCAGTTCATCAAGTGCTAATGATGTCATGTGACATGTACGAATGGACACTATTGGCAGACATTGTCCGGGTTCCAGATGGATTCCGAAGATGTCAGAGGGGTCACAGTGTGGCTTATTCAATAGGTGCGGCAGACATCAACTGATAGGAACATATTAATGGACACACTGCTCGATTCTGATTTCTTAAATGCCCTCAATAAAATTAAGGCCTTTGGCGGCGAGCGGGGGTTTCAAGAATAGTAAAAATGTCTCCTTGTTTTATGTTTTATGGGTATTTACGGTAGTTTACATTTTTGATGGGGGGCAAAAAAAAAGGATAAAAAAAAAAACGTCCGACCTACCGACCCTATGCTGAAATTTCATGTTACCGGAAACACACTACTTATTTTTCTATGCCTAAATACCACCTCACTGGCCAAAAAAGCCCACCAGCGCCTGTACTTCCTCTGCAAACTGAGGGGAGCAACAGCCCCGCCCCCCATGATGCAGACTTTCTATAGAGGCACCATTGAGAGCATCTTGACCAGCTGCATCACCGTGTGGTACGCCGCTTGCACCATGTCCTGCAGAAAGAGTCTGTAGCGCATTGTGAGAGCGGCTGAGAATATCATTGGTGTCTCTCTTCCTCCACTCGCTGACACTTGAAACTCTCGTCTGACCCGCCAAGCCACCCAGATCGCAGGTGACCACACCCACCCGTCTGACAGCCTCTTCGATGTCTGGGAGGAGGTCGCGATGTCTCTCTGCTAAATCCACCAGGCTCAAGAACAGTTTATTCCACCGGGCGGTCAGGAGACTAAACTCCCTCCATGTTCTGCCCCCCCTACACACACACACACACACTTTACCTCTGCCTCCTGCCACAGTCGGTGTCCCTCCCCGGCATTCGATTATTGCATTTAAAACAAGTAACTACGAATATACATTAATCACAAGTGCCCTTGTTTGTCTGTTGTTGCTATTTATTTATTTAACATTCATTCATTCATTCATCTTCCGAACCGCTTGATCCTCACTAGGGTCGTATCCCAGCTGTCTCCAGGCAGTAGGCGGGGACACCCTGAATTTCACACTCACACCTAGGGACAATTTAAAGTGCTCAATCAGCCTGCCATGCATGTCTTTGGAATGTGGGAGGAAACCGGAGCACCCGGAGAAAACCCACGCAAGCCCGGGGAGAACATGCAAACTCTGCACTGTGAAGCCGACGTGCTAACCACTGGACTACCGGGCCGCTATTTATTTAACAATTTATATATTTATGTCTTATGGAATTTTAACAGACATTTTAGCTGTACAGTATGTTCAATGCGCTACATGTTTGCTCTGTGGTTGAGAGAGGAAAGTAATTTCATCTGTGCTCTATGTTACACATAGAGCATATTTTACAACAAAAGCTAATTTGACTTGACTTAAAGCCGTAAAAACGCAGGCTACCGTCTGTATGTAAAAAATCAAATCTCACTTACTGGTACTGTAGTTGGTTTGAAAATTACACTGGTCAACAAATTTTGACAATTTATTTTTCAATCAGAGTTGAGAGTATTTTTTATTTTTTTGCAGATTCTGAATCCGCCCTAGTTTTTTCCCCTAGCACACCAGCTTTACATAATATTGTAATCACAATAATATAATACATAATATAGTAATATTTAATAATCATGCGTTAGGTTCAGCAACAGGTGGATTTTTATCCCCCAAATGTCATAGCTATAAATTACAATCATTGGCGAGATCGGCCTTCACCTCGCGGGAATCAGACGATTGCCAAATTGTGTAACGTTAAAACAAGTGTTGCGAACAAGTGTTGCGAAAGTTTAGTGCGGAGGTATCACGGAGGAAGCAGCTAAAGTTGGATAGTTTTTTGCGAGAAAGCCTTGCATCATTGGAATCAGAGTAAAGAGAGGAGAATTTATTAACTCAAAGACTGAACCATGGGATTAAATAAGAACCTATTTCTCAGTAAATCTTGTATGCCTGAATTGTTAAAATTTGTGCAGCATTTGTTTATAAGAAATAAACCTATTGTAAATGTATATTGTTGTTGTTTGTGTTATCACCATATGCAATTGAAGAAGTAGACCATTTCAGAATTCGAAATTTGGGACTCTCTAAATGCATAATGGGACTCATAATTTTCTGATCAGCGAGTCCCTGGGACTCGCAGGGCTCAAACTGTAAAATTATCACCGAATTGACCAGTGTTATGTATTGACTAGGAATTATGTGTAATTGTTTATACATATACTGGAAATTATAAGGGAACAAATAAACCTAAAATTAAAAATGGTAACTCATCAAAAAAATAATCATAATAATTCAACATTCTTAAGCATTTACCAAAATTGAGATTTACACAGAGGCCCTCTCTGTGTATCATTTTTAGAAACTTGACTAACTTCATCTTCAATTTGCAGTTGATCTCACTATTAATATAGACATACTTGTTCTTCTACACTCTTCCCTACACACACGTTCATCTGAAAACTGTCGATATTGTTACTTTTTTTCCGATCCGAGGAGGAGCGATTGCAAAATGGACTTCATCGACGCCTGTTCGCCTAGTAGACGATCTTTCCCCACGAGTGATAAAACCGGAAGTGCTTGTGCTTCTTGATGCACTACTTCGTACTGACATTCACACAAACATCGAACGATGGCTCCTCGAAGTAGAAATCGTGTGTTTGTCATCGGCGTAGGCATGACGAAGGTAAATTAAATTATCATTATCTTTATAAAAATGTCAGCGATTGTGTAACACGATTCTTGTCTAGGTTTTCAAGAAGTTTGAAGCCGTGATGTAGGACTCTTCTCTAAACATCAAAAGAGGATTTCACATTTGCAAGATTTTTTTTGATGAAACGAGTCCAAAAGAATGTATATCAATTTTGTTGTTTTTAATTCGGTGGATATTTGCAAGTCTCGAGTTCGACTTAATACGTGTTGCTACTTGTTTGTTATGCAACGTGTTCAGCGCTCTCAGTGCATAGTTCATGTCCAAGGCAAAATGCGTATTAAGGGTCCTTTGACCTCTACCTTCATTTTTTTCCCCCACAGCAACCTTCTGTCGTTACATTTTAACACTTTCTGTTCAGAACATTTCTATTTTTAGTGTCCTTTGTCTATTCTGTTGTTGTAAAACATTGTCTTGTGTCATGTAGTCCTTGGCTTGTGGAATGATTGGTAAAAAACAAACTTAAATTTCTCAGGGAGCTCAAGACCAGTACTGTATTCAGAACTTTGATGCAGATTCGATTCACTTGGTTGAATTCTTGTGAATTGCAATTAAAAAAACAAACAAACCCGCTTCTATTTAGTTGGCTTGTAGTTTTGTAACATTTATGTATTAAAGGAATTTGTTAAGCTAGTTTTTCGTTCTTGAATTGGCTTTTAAGTTTTAAATCCTTTTAAATCTTATTTGTAAATGCGTTTTATTGTTATTTTATATCTTGCTTTGTTAGGTGTTTCTTTGTAAATGCATTTGGGTGTTGTGCTTTTGGTTGTGTGAAGCACATTGAGGTGTATTGTGTATGAAATGTGTTACAGTATAAAAATAAGAAGAGGACAAAAAATGAATTTTGGAATAAAAGACCCATATTTGTGGGTAGGCAAGGGTATCACACCACAACGTGGGCCTTCTGCCAAAATCCATCAATGATGGGACGGAGCATTTTTTACCCTGATGCTACATACTCCCCCTCCCACCATGAAAATTATTCTGAATAGCATTGTTTTCTACAAGCCAAAGAGGCAGACCTCACCATATTTGTCGACACGTGTCGTGACAAATACTTCCCCGCTGACCCATATTATCACACACAAAAAAGAGTTATTTTTTTTGTCAATATTATGTTTGGTTATAGTCCCTTGGGGTCTTGAGTGAAATTTAAGTGTTCAATAATCGAATATGCCTAGTGTTCTGACAGAAGGTGTCACAAAAATGATTCCTGGGTAAGGATGCAACTTCTGCCCTCTAGTGGAAGAGCATTCAATTGTTTTGTGAGTCTCTCTCCGTCCGTCACTGGCAAAGATAGTTGGACAAAAATAAATTATTTCGAGTAAATTAATCCCTTTTGAAGCAATTAGGTGAAATTTGATTTTTTTTCCCGGAGCAAAACAAATTAAATACGTTTTTGTTGTTGTTGGGGATATGCACTATGTCACTTGCTGATCAATGTAATCTTATGTGATGATTATTATTTCATACTTGAACATGCTATCAATTAGTCAAACGTTTTTTTTTTCGTGTGTTTTTTTTGTTCCAGTTTGACAAGCCTGGAGCTAGAGGCGACTATGACTACCCTGACATGGCCAAGGAAGCGGGTGCTTATCTGAAACGAATTTGGACATTGCTCAGCCACTCACAAGATTATCGGAATACACTTTTGATTTGTATGATCGTTTTCCTCTTTTGCAGGTCAAAAGGCTCTTGCAGATGCAGGAATCCCATACTCCGCAATTGAACAAGCCTGTGTGGGATATGTCTATGGTAACACATTGGCCTGCAAAGTTCAAATGTTGAAGGCTATCATCACTATTTTTATAATTAATCATATGTAATGTAAAAAAAAGGTTAATAATGTATTACAACATATCACTTTTGTTCCTTTAAAATACTGATGAAATTAAAATTAGTCATGTTTTACATGTTTTACATGTTTTACACATTTAAAATCATTTAATATTTCAAGAGTTTTAGCTTTTTTTTTAATTGAGTTGATTGAGTATTTTTTTAAATAGTACTAAAAATAGAATAGTTAAATGTTACTACACAACATAATTTGAATTTGTTAAAAAAAAGGAATTTGTCACAATTTAAACATTTATATAATAAATATTGTATAATATTGCAAGATATTGGCCATTTTCCTTCTAAATATATCATTTTAAATAAAATTTAAAATATGTATATATGTATATTTTAAATGTTACCTGTTATCCATCCATCCATCCATCCATCCATCCATCCATCCATCCATCCATCCATCCATCCATCCATCCATCCATCCATCCATCCATCCATCCATCCATCCATCCATCCATCCATCCATCCATCCATCCATCTTCTACCGCTTATCCGGGGCCGGGTCGTGGGGGCAGCAGCTTAAGCAGGGAAGCCCAGACTTCCCTCTCCCTAGCTACTTCTTCTAGCTCTCCCTGGGGGATGCCGAGGCATTCCCAGGCCAGCTGGGTGACATAGTCTCTCCAGCGTGTCCTGGGTCGTCCTCTGGGTCTCCTCCCGGTGCGACATGCCAGGGAGGCGTTCAGGAGGCATCCGAATCAGATGCCCAAGCCACCTCATCTGGCTCCTCTCGATGTGGAGGAGAAGCGGCTCGACTCTGATGACCGAGCTTCTCACCTTATCTCTAAGGGAGAGCCCTGACACCCTACGGAGAAAGCTCATTTCAGCCGCTTGTATCCGGGATCTCGTTCTTTCGGTCACGACCCATTGCCCGTGACCATAGATTAGACAAGTATTTTAAATGTTACCTGTTGTCACATAACATAAAGCTCAAATACAGGTTGTCTCAGTCTTTTTTTGTCTGATGCATCTTTCCTCTCCTCCGCGTCTGCTGTCTCAGGGGACTCCACATGTGGGCAGAGGGCCATTTACCACAGCCTGGGCCTGACCGGTATCCCCATCATTAACGTCAATAATAATTGCTCCACTGGCTCCACTGCCCTCTACATGGCACGACAGCTGATCCAAGGAGGTGAGTTCAGCAGGATCTTTTTTATTTATTATATTTATTAATTATGCCTTTCTTTCTGGTGTCATCTACCTGTTTACAAAATGACCTCACAGACGGATTGGTGGAAGAAACTGCAATGTGATGTAATGTAAAATCCCGTGAATTTCGTTGCAGAAAAAAAGGTTCCCAAATCAAAAAACGGAAAATTCTCACATTGTTTGGCAGTTTACAATGTTATAAGTACATTGAAGCATAATCTTTCTTACTTCGCAGTTGAATTTTTTGGGAGCGAACATTTTAATTTAAGTGAAGTGAAACCGAAAGGAGTTCAAAGTCACTGATGCACTTTCAGCTGTTGGTTGAATGGTCCAAATACAAACAGCGCACTCGAAATTGCCCAAAATTCATGCCGGGACCGTCACAGAGACAAACTGGCCATGTTGGCGATACTAGTCACTCGGCCACTTGATGGAAAACACACTTTATAAAACTACCAGTTTTTTTCCTTTACATTCTCTTTTGTTTTATTTGTTTTTTAAAATACAATACAGTGCCATTTATTTTTGAAATTAAATACAGTAACAAAATGTGATTGTTTTTTTGGGCGCAGGGGCATAGGCGGATTGATGGAATTTGAATATCTTTCAATGCAAAATATTTAATGGATATACTGTAAGAGTAAATTAAGTTACAAGTTTAAATTAGGAAATGGGCAAGACATAGCTCAATTTAAAATGTCAAAAAGTAAGTTAATCAAAGAATTTCTAATTTGACTTCAGGTCTTTCTGACTGTGTGCTTGCACTTGGATTTGAGAAGATGGAGAGGGGCTCTTTGTCTGCTAAGGTAAAAAAGAAAAAAGGAAACCAAAAATGTTTTTGGTTCTTATGCAATTTCAAGTTCATAGTGTAACGACTTTTTTGTTGATCTGCTATCTGGGTTAGTCCCAAAAGTAAAAGAGTTCTGTGGTCCAAGATACTCCCTTTACACATTTTTGTGAAAATTGATTCCCAAAAAAACAAAAGGAAACATGCATTTTACTATAAACAGGAGAACACATTGCTCAATGAAGACAACTTTGCCAGTGTCAGTCAAAATGGAGCATTATCTGTTGTTTCCAGCTGATGTATAGAACCTCATTACATTGTGCAAGTGTATCAAAAGTTGGAACATGTGGGCATTTCGATAGTTCGAAACAGCTGAAAGATTTCTTCTTGTAGTTCCTGGATAGGACCAATCCCATGGACAAGCACATGGAGGTGATGATCAACCGTTACGGCATGGTGGCCGCTCCGGCAGCTGCGCAGATGTTCGGTAACGCCGGCAGGGAGCACATGGAAAAATATGGTATACCTGTGGCATTTATACAAGAACCGCATGGGGAAAAAAAGTGACACTTGATTGCGTCTAAGTGTTGTTATTTGCAGGCACAAAACCCGAGCATTTTGCCAAAATCGCCTGGAAAAACCACAAACATTCCACCAACAACCCGTGAGTTACAAACAATACACGGTGCATTTCAGAGGTCGATTTTGGGTCAGCGTTAAGCTAAGAATGCTCATGTATTTGTAGTTATTCTCAGTTCCAAGATGAGTACACGTTGGAGCAGGTAATGAACTCGAGAAAGGTGTTTGAGTTTTTGACTCTCCTGCAGTGCTGGTAAGAAACCCCCATTCGTTCATTACATGTTTCCAGAAGGAATAAATAAAACAAAAATAGTGTATCGGCGTACGTTGTCCTCTCATTAGCCCCACTTCAGATGGTGCTGGTGCTGTAATTTTGGCAAGTGAGGACTTTGTTCGGCGGCACCATCTGGAGAAGCAAGCGGTGGAGATCCTGGCCCAAGAGATGGTGACTGACCTTACAACTACATTTGATGAAAACAGCTGCATTAAGATGGTGAGGAACACCCATTGTGTTTTTGATCTGTGCTTGAGTTGTCCCCCAAGGATCATGTTTGTTTAAAGTGCTGACACAAAAGTTAGATTTTAAAATCTTAATCTGCTTTATTTTCCACACACATTGTGTGATATTTGGCCAAAAGGATCGTTGTATTACCTGTTTTTTAGGTAGCGTGTGTTAGCTATCACAATTTCTTACTTACCAGAAAAAGCCTACCTGATCAAATAGGTGAATTATAACTGCGAGCAAATACAGTAAATACAACACAATAAAACAGTCGCTTGCCAGGAGCCTTTTCCGATGTAGTACGTTAATTTCGCCAGTAGATGGAGGTGTTTCTCCGCACATAACACTTTGCTTTTAGTGAAGGAAACGTCGTCACTTTGTCGTGTATTTTGAACAAGAAATGTCTATAACTGTGCAAATGACTGGATTCAGAAAGAAAAACAATATCATGTACGGATTAGAGAACAAACTGATTTTTTTATTTTTATTTTTTCTTTACTCTTCATGATGTAGGTGAGGCTCGATTCGCCTTAATAGACCTCTTGACTCTGTTTATCGAATAATGACTTCACAAACTACAAAGTCGCTAAATAGAAGCGAATATTTCAAATTATGACCAGCTCCACATTGAGCAGCTTCATAAATACGCATCTTTTGAATATGACATTTTCTTGCTAAATGTATTCAACAAAAAAAAGAAATACTGAACTGAATTAATAGGCTGACGACACATTGTGTTTGCATGACTGCATTCTCAAAAATAAATCAATGGGTTGATGTAACGCTTCTGAATTCATTAATGAAATATTAACAATGCTTTTCCTAAAAGCAAGAGAGGCAATTTTTTTGGAAAGAGCACAATAAATATTACACGAGTAAAAATGCTCAGTTGTATTTATTATGGAGCAAAGTTTAAGTAATTACGGTAGATAACAAAACAGAGTTTCTTAATCCCAAAATCATTTTGAAAAGGTGCGTGCACACACACACACACACACTCACACGCGCACAAATTTGTCAATTATTGGTAAATAAAATCCAATGAGTTTCGTTGCCTCTCGTGCTTCACGTATATTTAGTTTGGCTTCCCATCCGGAAGAGCTATTTCAACCTGTAAACAAAGTAACTTGTGAAAACACTGCATATCACAACTGGAAAGACATTTGCACATGCTCATTTTGGTCAGTCTCATCTATTTGCCGTGAACATACTCCTCCTTCCCGTTCTTTAGGTGGGTTATGACATGTCACGACTGGCGGCCAAAAAGTGTTTTGAAGCCTCAGGTCTGCAGCCTGCTGATGTTGACGTTGTGGAGCTGCACGACTGCTTCTCCGCCAACGAGCTAATCACCTATGAGGCACTGGGACTCTGCCCTGAAGGTACTCTTTAAGATGGCGAAAATGCCAAGCGGACTGAATTAAAGCTCGTTTTCTGTTAATACGGAGTGCCCTTGAATGACCAAATATGACGACCGAATCAGTGTGATTGGCAAAAATAACGCTGAATCAACGAAGAGGTTCATCAAACTTCTTTGGAGAATTAAGGGACAATATACTGTAAATATGACAAACGTAAGCTGCTGTTGACAGGATGGCCAAACCGTGAATTGATTGGTGGGCTTTTCTCTCAACAGGTAAAGGAGCAGAGCTGATTGACAGGGGGGATAACACGTATGGTGGCAAGTATGTGATCAACCCCAGTGGTGGTCTCATCTCCAAAGGACATCCTTTAGGAGCTACGGGTACGTACTTTGGATTTTAGCCACAAAGATAGTCGGAGGAATCTGTCTCTTGTCTTTTTACTCATGTATCAAAGCTCACACCATTCATGGCTACCCAGTGAGGTACTAGATAAGCTGCCTAATAACTACCGTAATCAGCAGCGGTGCTCTCAACCTTAGTGGTAGAGCCCTGATTTCAAACACCCTCATTTTTTCCCTTGCACCCTTGAACGGATGTGCACTCAACCGTTTCCCGTCTTTTGACTCAGGCCTGGCCCAGTGTGCTGAGCTCTGCTGGCAGCTCAGAGGTCAGGCTGACAAGAGGCAAGTCCCTGGGGCTAAAGTAGCTTTGCAACACAACATTGGCTTAGGAGGAGCAGTGGTGGTCGCGCTTTACAGAATGGGATTCCCGGAGGAGCCCAGGTACCCTGTGTCTTGTTACTACAGTAACTACAGTACTCCTCTACAATGAAATCATGTTTGCAGCCAGAAATTTTTCACAACAAGGGAATTTTCACTGCAGCAAATTTGATCTCAGATGGAAACACACACACACGCACAAAAAAAATGTATATGTGTACTATTTATTTTTATTCCAATAGTGCATAGGTGTCAAACTCAGGTCCTGGAGGGCCAATGCCCTGCATGTTTTCCAACTCTCCCTGTTGCAACACACCTGATTCAAATGAACAGGTTCAATGTCAGACTTCCACAGAGCTTGCTGATGATCTGATCATTTGAATCAGGTGTGTTGCAACAGGGAAAGTTGGAAAACATGCAGGGCATTGGCCCTCCAGGACCTGAGTTTGACGCCTATGAACTAGTTCATATTATGCAGGATGTCAACACCCTTAACACTGTAGTATGCCTGGGTCGGCGTTTGGCCGAAGATGAAATCTTTGAAGGTTTTTTGCGCCGCATGTTTCAACTTCTGCTTTTTTGCCTCCTCAGGTTCCACGT
This sequence comes from Hippocampus mohnikei, assembly GCA_026261675.1. Lineage (NCBI taxonomy): Eukaryota > Metazoa > Chordata > Actinopteri > Syngnathiformes > Syngnathidae > Hippocampus > Hippocampus mohnikei. The sequence continues at coordinate 18,638,106 of JAKGUB010000325.1, read as the reverse complement.
CCGCGCGGTAGCCACAAGTGCGGGCAACAGCTTGGAGGCCTTTAAATCATACGCTGTCTTCAAGGAGATTGAAAAACATCTGCAAGAGGTTTGGGGGCGCGGCAACCCTTAGACTTTTATTTGATCAGTGTATCAAAAACTTTAGTCTTGGCAAACATGCCTGTGAATATGTAGCATAGCTATTTTATGACATAACCTCTATCAATGAGCAGTGTAAATTCACAGGACTGAGTTCAACATTCCGAATTATGTTTTCCGTGTGCGAGAAGATGACAGCTTGTAATATTTTGCATGAGTGAGAGTAGCTTGGAGCTCTCAAATTTTTCACAGCGAGACATACGGCTTTTAAAGTTTCTACTTTTTTAAACGGAATGCCCAGGATGACAGAGGCTGATGTACAAATCAAAGAAACGGTTTTATTAATTCAATACAATAGTAAAAACTACCACAGGGTAGCAATGGCTATGGTGGAGAGGGCTACCCGGGGTGGGCTACTGATGGTCTGGTCTAGTCAGGAAGCTTAAGGCTAGTAGGGGGGCACACAATCCACAGCACACAAACAAATAGTGTAAAACCAAAGAATGAAACTATAGGTAAGGGTAAAGTGAATTCCAATCAAACAAACCAAAGATGCAATTTAGGCTTAGGCCAGTACGCCGAGAACCCTCACACTTTGAACATGGCCCGAATAAATACAATGTCAAAAATAAAGTAGCATACCTTTTAAAAAAACAGCTTACCCAGCTAGTACTGGAGACTGGAGAGACTTGACAGGGTAACTGGAAGCTACAGAAAGTCGTACAATTTCAAAGGAGCCAGATGGACTAGAATGTGGCAACCATGTATGAAATTCAAATGCCATTTTCCCCATACCTGAAGCCACCACTACTGATAACAAACCACACAGTGCACTTCAGGGCGGCAACTTGCGCTTTGAAGCTCAAACATGCACAATATCACGTAGGGAAGGCCACAGGCTTCCTCCCCAATTTATAGTCTCCCCAAGGCCCTAAAGGGCTCCCGTTCGAGCACCTTGGAGAGGAGAAGAGGGTGTAGCATATAGCTGGTCTCTACCTGCCACATTAGGATGCTCAAAGGCTTTTTTGTCCACTTGCAGGAAGGAGCAAAGCTCGTCAAGAAGATTGGCGGCGTCTTTGCTTTTCAAGTGAAAGACGGACCTGAGGGGAAAGAGGCGACCTGGTTTGTGGATGTGAAAAATGGCAATGGCTGCGTCACCAACGAATCAGGTATTTCACTGCAATTTCAGGACTTTTGAGTTTTTTTCTCTTTGGAAGACCTCTCACACCGTTCATACATCTTAGCTTTCAGGTACAACAGGACATTGTTACGCGAACATTTTGGGTTTTTTTTTAACAAGCATTGCCTTGGCTGGACACGCCCCTTCAAATCTAACGTCAAGCAATGCTCCGACATCGATTGCTAGCTCCTTCGTTTTTTTATTCTGGTTAGTTAAATGCTACTGTAGTTTGTGTTTTCTCTTTCTTCGTCGTGCCACCACGCGATCGCACAGGCGCTCATTCCAAGCTGTAATATTAGTCATTACCGGTATAGGAAAAAAATTGGTGAATGTTGTGCTCTTTCCCCGGAAAGTTGCAAATGGATCTTTTGATTTGATCTCATGAAAAGAATGTTGCCATCCAACAGCCCACACTGCGGAAAATAGTGTTGTAGCCAAAGCTCCTAATGGGTCTAAAGAAAGAACTTCAGTGATATCCATAGAACGTTTGGAAAGTGAGACCCACAACGATGTTTCGGCAGTAGACTGCCAAACACTGACTCTGTGTATCCTCAAAGGAGACACGTGGTTAAATCTCATCAGTAAAGATACTTTTGGTTGATTTAGGTTCAGTTAAAAAAAAGGAAAAGGAAACAAAATGTGTGTTCTTTTAAGCCTGCTTTGTTTTAACGTGGAACTCTCGATACTGTTTTTTTCACTATAAGAGAAAATAATGATGCCAAAATTCTGATCTCACGGAGCTCCGAGAGACAGCAGCACGTCTTAAAAAGTTTCATGACAACTTTAACGAGTAAAGAACTCCCTACAGCAGGGGTCTCAAATGCGCGGCCCGCAGGCCAACTGCGGCCCCCAGGATGATAATTTGCGGCCCCCGTCTTAAAATGAAAGATTAATATTAGTGCGGCCCGCAAGATTGATATGAATGACTCTTGTTGTGTGCGGAGCTGAACGAACCAATCACGGTGAGGTATTGACCCTATTCCGCCCCGCCCCTTTTTTTAGAGGAAATAAAATCAGAATACGGGGATGTGCTCGACTTCACTGGGGTACGTTGGCTCAGCAGGGGAAACGTATTGAAGAGATTTTTTGGAGTTGAGAGCAGAAGTAAAAGACTTCATGGAGAAGGACGGGGTGGTTTCTTTTGGAAAATTATTTGATTGAATTCATTATTTTGTGTTAAAAATAAAGATATTTGAGAACATTGGAATGATTTATCAGCGCTTTTCTTGTGGAAACCCTGATGCGGCCCAGCCTCACCCAGACTCTGCCTCCAGTGGCCCCCAGCTAAATTGAGTTTGAGACCCCTGCCCTACAGTATAGTTTTATGCGGTCATTTTTTTTTTCAAAATTTCAAAGTAACTGAAATGTTAAACTTTGTTTTCATTTCAGCCAAAAACAAAAGGCACAGAGTTCCCACAGTCTGCAGCACCTTCAATAAAGTTAACCTTCAACAAAGTTAACCAAAAATGTAACCCTTTCATGCACCAATAATGCTAACCTGTAACCTGATAACATGATAAGCTGTTCACTCTAGTAACCGCTGTCCCCGAAAGGGTTAAATAAATATTTTTTTTAATCTTAACGCAGCTTTAAATCGATCTCGGGTGTCAAGTTTTTTTTAAAACAAAGCCTGATGCCAATATTCGTCACCGTGACAAAAAAAAAAACAAGACGATCAGAAAATGTGTATCCACTCTTTAGAAACACGAAGCAAGTACATCTGGCTAATCATATTGCTCGGTTCAGACACTGGAATCGGAATACAATTTGAATGTCGTGTGCTGAGTCATTCTAAGCGATGTTGCTTTCAGGTACTAAGGCTGATTGCACCTTGACCATGAGTGATCAAGATCTTCTGGATGTGATGACAGGAAAACTGAACGCTCAAACGGTGTGTGCCAAACTACTTATCCCGTTCTCGGGACCACGGTTATGAATGAGCGGATTTTTTGTGTTTTTGTTTGTTTGTTTTTGATACGGGCAGCCCGGTGGTCCAGTGGTTAGGACGTCGATCTCACAGTGCAGAGGTACCGGGTTTGATTCTAGCTCCGGCCTCCCTGTGTGGAATTTGCATGTTCTCCCCGGGCCTGCCTGGGTTTTCTCTGGATAGTCCGGTTTCCTCCGACTTTCCAAAAAACATGCATGGCAGGCTGATTGAACACTCTAAATTGTCCCTTGGTGTGACTGTGAGTGCGGATGGTTGTTGGTTTCTGTGTGCGCTGCGATTGGCTGGCAACCGGTTCAGGGTGTCCTCTGCCTACTGCCCGAAGACGGCTGGGATAGGCTCCAGCACCCCCTGTGAGGATAAAGCGGATCTTAAAAGGGAGCGACAGAGAGAGATGTTTTTGAAACGCTACCCTTTACTCAGTTTTGTCATGCGGGAATCTTACTTATCAGTTCTCCAAAGAAGTCTTTTATAGAATTAGTCTTTTGGAACCAGCGTTGACCAGTTTCTTTGTATGTATTGTTTAGTAAGTACAACTGTGTGCAAGTCTCAATTTTTTGAGGCGGGGGGAACATCTTTTCAAGCTGTGTCTTGCTTTTCATCCAGCCTTCAAACCCTGAACCTTCTTTTTGGAGTATTGACTAAATAACACAAAGGGAGAAGAGATTCACCACAGGCTATCCTTCAAAAATGTAACAAAACCCTTCCAGGTTTCAATGCTGCGGTGCAGATAATCTTTTCTTGTCCATTGGTGAGGTTTTGTGAATAAATGGAGAGGTTGTTGTTTCGCTACCAAAGCACCACTCCTAATATTATTTCTTTATTCATTATTGTCTGACCTTTTATCAAGCCACTGATTGACACATCTCTCCCAAAAAACGATTCTATTCCAAACTGGACATATCCCGAAATCGGCGCGCCTCATCGTATCTTTTTTTTTCTCCTCCAGGCATTTTTTAAGGGCAAGCTGAAGATTGCCGGGAATATGGGCATGGCCATGAAGCTGCAGACCCTTCAGGTGGCACCAGCAAAGGCCAAGCTGTGATTTCCGGGATGCGAATGAAGCTTTCGCTTTGGTCATTAAATCGTTTCTGACAGACGTCGGTGCCGATAAGATCAAATATTCCCGATTCTGCACGCCTCACCTGAATATGTCCTTCTGCTCTAAAGCATTAATGTGAACCTTATAGTGCGATATAAGTATATACAGTAGGTGTGTGTGTGAGAATGTGTATTTATGAATATATATACACACACACGCACACACACTCACGTATAGAGTGTCTGTGCTAAACAAATTCTGAATGAGTTAAAGTATAATAATTGTTTCTGAAATAACATAATGGAGGAAGAATGAAAGAAGTGGAGATGCTGTTGGACAGTGGAGCACATAAAGCACTATTTTTTTTTCCGTACAGAAAAAAAACCGTTGAGATATGGACGTGTATTGCGGGTTACCTTGACATGCACACAAAGCCGCAAGACGCTTTGACCAGATGATCTTGAAATGGAGCGACTCAAACAATTTTTTTTTAACCATCAGAAAATGGAACTGCTCATTATTCTAAGCGTTAAAATACGAATTAACCAACTCATTTTAACCAATGCGAGTACACACAATTGCCTTCTGTAATTTATCTTTTGTCCTGAAGAATATGTGAAACATGATCATTCTAAGAGCGGTTGCCGTCAATCTCACGGGTACATCATAGCACAACATTCAGCTGCACAATGTTTATTAAACGGCAGAAAGTATCCCTTGTGTGTGGGGGTTTTTTTTTGGGCGGGGTGTTAAAAAAAATTCAGGATGATACAAACTTGGGCAAACAAATTAACCTGTGATATAATTTGAATTAAAATGGGAAAAAGCTAACATGGAGTCAAATGTAAAGCAATTCCCAATCTAGAAAGACTGTTTTTAAAAATTTGTTTTAATTCTCCCCAGGCTTGCGTGGGTTTTCTCCGGGTGCTCCGGTTTCCTCCCACATTCCAAAGACATGCATGGCAGACTAATTGAGCACTCTAAAATTGTCCCTAGGTATGAGTGTGGGCGTGGATGGTTGTTCGTCTCTGTGTGCCCTGCGATTGGCTGGCAACCGGTTCAGGGTGTCCCCCGCCTACTGCCCAGAGACAGCTGGGATGGGCTCCAGCATGCCCCGCGACCCTTTTGTGGATAAGGCCGATCGGAAAATAGATGCATGGATGAATAAAAATAAGGAGCCCATTTCTGTTAAGTGACATCCAACCCCCAAAAAAAAAACATGGTTAAAGTCAAAAAGGTTGTCTTTATTTCAAAATTAAAAAAGAAAAAAAAACGTTTTAAGTGGCAACACCCAGTGTCGATGTTAACGCTAAGCAGGTTGTCTGTACCTGTTCAATGTAACAAAGTATCCTGTATCCAAACTTGGCTCCTTTTAAAATCAAGCAGTCGGTTCAGCAACTAAGTGACTTTTTCAAGGAAAATGGCAACACTGCTGAAGCAACATAAGTGCATCTGCACACCATCAAGAATTTTCTTTTAGTAGCTTTGATCCATTAAATTGTTTTTGTTGTTGTCCATGCGCATTTGGTCGTTCACAAACCACAAGTGTCCCCGATGGCTTGTGTGCTCGCCACGCCAATCTTCCCTGTTTACCTTCTGCCAGGTCCAGACTGTGCTCGCCGATTATTCCCCAACAGCCTAGTGCCCTCCCCCCACCCCCCCGCCTCCCTCAACTTGTCCCTTTGCCAAAGGGCCGCATAGACACATGGTGATATCCAGTACGTCATTGCATAAGCTGCATAGCAGGTCAGGCTCACTGAGCAGTGGGTTACCGGGTCTGTTACCTTCCCGGCATGTTGAAAACAATTTATGTGAAACAATGGACCAAACCATACGCTGGCGCCCTTATAGCTCCCTTCCCCTCCCTTCCCCTCCCTCCTTCGCCTGTGAGTCTTGCTGCTGGGGTCCAGATTCTTCAAGGCTGTTTCCACGGTAATGAGATGTTTTGTGCCAGGAGCTGGGATGAGCAAGCCCACATATTCGCACACATAAACCCATATGAACGCAACCCGCAATATTATCAATGCCAACTAACCCACCTTTGTAGTGCAGGCGTTTCTGTGGAACATGCGGTGTGCCGATTGAAGCTCACAATCACCCGATCGTTGATTTCGGCCTGCCCGATACCTCCCTTGCCTCCGTCCATATGTGCAGGTGTTTGTGTTGGTTATTTGTTGTGTCTTTTATTGGCTGGTGCTGAGTTTTTTTCCCCAAACCAATACTGTGCCCCCCATAGGAGCGTAGTTTGGGACTTTAAAAAAAAAAAAATTTTAATATTTGTCTTTTGGATGGGTTGTAACTGTGAAGTGAATTTCTAGGCTCTGTACTTGTGCCCATGTGCAATGGCAATACATTTGATTTGATTCCATTCCACAATACAAGTCTCATTTCACTCTTTACCGGCACCAATTTTGAATCTGCAGGGCGGAAAGACTGAAAGTTCGTCAAAGAAAAGATGCAGATTGTGATTTTCATGAATCAGCAGAGATGATTGCATTCACCAGTCCAAACATACACACGCCTTTGTTTTGTACTCTTGGTTGAAAGTAAGTTTTAACGCTTAGATTCGAAAAATGTATGTAACCTCCTGTACGCACAGCACATATGGCCATTTTCAATGTTCACATTTTAGTTCCAGAGGTGTTTTGGAATTGCGTGGAGATCGTACTTTGCCAAGGTGTTCACTTTGTCACTGCAGCCAAAGTTTCTCAATCCGTTGTCAACTTCTTAGACCTCAACCTAGAACACGTGTCAAACTCAAGGCCCGGGGGCCAAATCTGGCCCCCCCCCATCATTTTATGTGGCCCGCGAAAGCTGCTCAAACATGTCAACTTCCATTTCTAAAATGTCTACCAAAATTTTCAATTATCATATGTAATAAATAAGACATATATCCGATGATAGTAACTTAAACAAGAGTTGAATCAACAGTTATTCTTGACTTCTTTATATGGTTTCAGTCATATCGGCCCTCCAAGTGAAACGGTAACTAAAATTTGGCAAGTGCCATAAATGAGTTTGACACCCCTGTCTTAGATCATCAGCTAATATTTACTGATTACAGGAAAAAAAAAACTATCAAACACAGGTTGGTCGACCACTCGAGTCCGTTTTAAACCACCTCATGTGGGACAAATATGATGGGAAAATTCTCTGTAGTGGTCAGTCAAGTTGATTAAGGAGTCATTTTGAACACAATCATTGTCTATGTAGCACCAAATCTTATGGTGGCTGAAGAGGATTGCACAGTACTGTACTGTATGTAATTATTATTTTTTTTATTGTACTGTCATATGTATGCGTCATCTTTGCAACAATGTCGTAGAATGCGAGAATTCCACGTGCATGATCAACATATAGAAAAAGTCCCTTTAAAAATAGACTACGGTAATCTCATACCAAGACAGATCAATACAACAAATAACGGATGCTAATGTTTTTTTCTTTTTCCCCACAGTCCACAGAAGGAGAGATCTCAAAATCAAGCTTTTTGTGTATTCTCTTCCTTCTCCATTTGTGCTGACTCACCCTTAACAAAAAAAGAGCAAAACCCGAACGGAATAAGCTCAAAGCCAGCATCACAACCGGTACAGAATGATACATGTTAGATGAGTACACTAACAAATACGCGGGTTATTATTAAAATACCGTAAAAAAACAAAAAAAAAAAACAGTCTTTGTTTTCTATTTCATCTGCATTCATTCACCTTCCACCTCTCTCTTATTCTAGAGCCGGCTGGGGGAAGTGTGTGTGACCTTGATCATGTCATTTGAGGAACATGCTGGTCCTCCTCTCCCGCCGGGGCCAGCAGCTGAGTGCTCAGAGCCACTCGGACGGCTTTTACACGTTAGTCTCCAGACCGTTCATGTCGATGGAACAGTGGTCCTTGTCTCTGTGGCCTCTCTTGTGGTGAGAAGAGTGAGCATGTTTCTTCTTCTCGATTGGTCGAATGCCCTCCTCCAGTTGGATCAGGCGGGCCACGTCCGGGGAAAGGTGGTCGTGCTTGCTGCCCGGTGGCGGCGGTTGGTAGCAGCCGTTCTTCTGGCTCTGGTAGCTCATCATCTGCTGGATGCTAATCATGGGCTTTGTCTCGCAGATCAGAGGTACCTAATAAGAAGCCGCAGTGAATTATAACGAATCAATACGTTATCCTTAACTTCCGTGTTCTCTCACCTGTTCGCCTTCTTTGATAAAGTCTTTCCTGCAGATGTGAGCCATGATACCCGTGGCCAGGGCGTCCCCCATCACGTTGACCATGGTCCTAAATCGATCCCTGCGTGACAAATATCAAACGTCATTTCCTCAGGTACGTACGGGAACCGTTTGTAGAGCTTTTAGGCATGAGTTGAAGGGGACCTCATCCATGCATCTATTTTCCGATCGGCCTTATCCTCACAAGGGTCGCGGGGGGTGCTGGAGCCTATCCCAGCTGTCTTCGGGCAGTAGGCGGGGAACACCCTGAATCGGTTGCCAGCCAATCGCAGGGCACACAGAGACAAACAGCCATCCGCGCCCACACTCACCGCTAGGGACAGTTTCGAGTGTTCAATCAGCCTGCCATGCATGTTTTTGGAATGTGGGAAGAAACCGGAGTACCCGGAGAAAACCCAGGCAGGCCCGGGGAGAACATACAAACTCCACAAAGGGAGGCCGGAGCTGGAATTGAACCCTACACTTCTGCACTTTGAGGCAGACGCGCTAACACGGAAAATGTACAGTGGTACCTCGGCTCACGAACTTAATTGGTTCCCAGAAAAGGTTTGTGAGCCGAAAAGTTTGTCTTCCGAACATTTATTTCCCTTAGGAAACCATTAAAATGAGAATAATCCGTTCCCAGGTCCCCATAAACATAATTTTCGACTAAATAAGCCTTAAAACTACACAAATATATACCTTATTTTATGTATAATAAATGTGCTATGGTATTGAAATTAAAGAAAAAAAATGTACTGTATAATAAAGTCGTTTTATTTACCTTTGTGATCGTAGTTGATGGCTTGATGGAATGGAGTGGGAGGGGGAGGGAGGAAGGGAGGGAGGGAGTTACGGTTTGGAAGGAGAGTCACCTTCCATAAGGACTGTAGCTAACTCAACCTCCGGTGTGGCTTCTCTTCTTTGCTTCTTAGAAGGAGACTCTTTATCATTTTTGCTGATTAAAAACCTCTTAATTCACACCTGTTGCGTGTTAGCGTACTGGTACTGGGACGCTAAGTCACACAAACGCACACCTCGTTCGTGTTTTTCAATGATCTCCTTCTTCTACTCGATCGTAATTTTCTTTAATGTCTTCTTAGGCTTAACACTAGCCTGTGGCGGGGTCTTTTTCGGTCCCATAATAGCAAAAGTACACTCAATATGGTCCAAAATGTCTAGCAAACACAAACCACGTCCGCATTCAAAGAAAGGGGGTGACGAAGTGAACGCCGTGAGCGTGCGTCAGCTTCTCGCGGCCGCCACCGTGGCGCTGTTCGACCGCTTGGTTTGGTTCGTCCGCCGAAAACGAGTTCGTCAGCGGAGACTAAATTCTCGCGAAATTAATGTTCGTGAGGCGAAAAGTTCGTGAGCCAAAGCATTCGTGAGCCGAGGTACCACTGTACTTGTTTACAAATAATCAGTTGGAGTTGCTGCCAAGCCATCAAAAACAAAACAAATCAAAACAACAACAACCCCCCCCCCCCCCTGTCTTTCTTGAGTCCAGAGTAAGTAAAGCAAAATGCAAAGAATGTGTGTCAAAAAATTAACTTTGTCTGCGCCGTTGACGACACCTTGATTGACACTTATTCTTTTTTTTTTTTGTAGCTGTGCTGGAAGAAGAATGGGTTTTTGCTCACATTTGACGCATTGATTTCGGGATACAGATTGTGCTTGTTTTCTATGTGTGGTAATTAGCAGCCCACCACATTCCTAAAATTATTTTGGTAGTCTTATATAGCTTTTGGGTTTAGTTTTAGTTGTAATTTTGCAGAAGTCCAACTTTGTGCTGATGAATTATATCCCGTGGTGAAAATTGGCAAATTTTCTCCACAGTATATAAATATTGTTTCCCTTCTTATAATACACAAGTGGACTCCAGATTGTTTGGAAATTTCCCAGTTACTATAAATTTTTCGGCAGCAATTAGAACTCAGAATGCATGGGCAGCACACGCCGATACCACATCACCAACCTAATAGATACTTTCGGGGTAGGAGCTATGTGAGCCAGGTTATTGAGGAAAAAACAAATTTCCCCCTTTGAACTAATTGGCAGTTATGAGTGTGTTCTGCAGATGCAACTGCGTTTTAGGTCACGCCGTGCATCTGTGGGTCAGTTTTGTTTGTTCCTATGTTATTTTTCACCCGATTGCATGAGCTGCGTTGAGGTCTATTTAATAAATGAAAATGAATGTGTTTCTCTCTTTCTGCGAGGGGAGTCAACATTACTCATCCATTTAGTATGTAAAGCCATAACAATTGAAAGAAGGTGCGCTTTCCATTTGACATGATTGTGCTGTTGCCTTGATTGAAATGTCCAACGTTCCTTCAACCCCAAAAAAAGAAGACTCCAAGCTTACTTTGTCAACCTCTCCTGAGCTACGTGCTATTTCTGGTACTTACAAAGCCCAGTCAACAGCAATAATGAGACTGATGTCATCGGTAGGCAGACCAACAGAGGTCAGCACGATCACCATGGTAACCAGTCCAGCTTGCGGGATCCCAGCTGCACCAATACTGGCTGCTGTGGCAGTAATGCTGGAAAAAAAAAGATGCATTTTTTTTTATTGACATTGTTCCTACATAGTGCCTTCATTATCGTTACACCCCCCCCCCCCCACAACCCCCCCAAAAACCCAAAACAAAACAATAAAATACACACACACACACACACACACACACACACACACTGACATATATGTATATGTAAAAGCTTTGCAGAATTGCTTATGCAAACATGAATATGCGAATGCCGTTGGCTGTCACTCAGAGAGCGGTTGGCGCTTCCATATTGTAGAAAAAGGACAGTTGTGCACGAAGCTCTGTGGTCAACATCCAAACAGCACAGGAAGAGGGGGACAAATTATAATAATTCTGGCGTGACACGAGAGATGAGTCATACAGGTCATATGGGTTTTACTCCCAAGGGATTACGAGGGGATGGACACAGCCTGAAGCTATGGGCAGAAGAGTGCCTAATGTTATTACATGAGGACATGCCATTAAATCAGAGTGACATTATTTAACCCCCAACCCACCCCCACCCCCACCCCGTGGCCCACCCGGTCCGTGTGGACTCGTTTACCTGTTGCAAAGGTATGGAGCAACAGTGTGCGAGGAGACAAGGGCGCCGTTGTACTTTGTGCGTTAACCTTCTGTGTTGCTGTTGCTTCCAGACTCATTTGGCAGAAATCAGATCAGACTAAGAAGCTCACATGAGGCATAATCTGTGGACATTTACACACAGTACATGTGTACCTAGTAAATCCTATCATATTTTTAATCATTTAGAAAACTCCATATGTGATGTGATTAAAATCAGACGCGGCGTATGAGTATGAGGCACTCTTCTGCTCAATAAGTCGAGGAAAAGGATGCATCACATCCATTAGCCCACTTAAGAGCTATTTTGAGTTTCGACAAATTAAAAGTGGTCCAGGAAAGTCTAATGGGCACACATGATCGGTTGTGTCACATTTCGATGTGCAATGGATTTATTGATTTTTTATTTGTTTTTTTACATTTTTGGGGGCAGGGAAGCCAACACTCATTTTTCGTGGTGTCGTGTTTTTTTTTTTTTTTTGGTAATCCAAAAATTTGGGAGTTTGGAGGATATATTTATTTACGTTTCCCCCAACGCTTTTACAATGGCCATACATGGATTTTCTCTATTTGCAGGCTGGCTCGGTCTCTATCCCCCATGAATAGCACTCTAATCTGACCATTTACATCCAATCACAATGCAGATGTTAGCCTGTGAATGAAAAATATGTCCTCTCCTCGAATGTCGAATATGTTAAATCTCCACCGAGGATGGAGAAGTTCATTTCAATCACCCTGTATTACGTTTTTTGAATGGTGGGCCACTCGTAGCTTCACCAATTTATTCAATTCAGTCAATGAAGTCATCACAAGCTGTGCTGGAAACCTCCCAACAAATATTTGTGATCCAAAACGTCAGAACATGATGAACTCTGCTTCCTTCGTCTGAACATATTTTTTTTCGTTTCCCGATGTTTTTATTCTAGTGCTTGTTTGATTCAAATAAGAATCAAAGCAAATGAAAACTAAACTTTTGCACAGTGTTTTGCTTACCTAATGGTGATGATTTGTCCAAAGTCGAGTTCATAGTTGTTCACTTGGGCTATAAAAATGGCCGCCACAGCCTCGTAGAGGGCGGTCCCGTCCATGTTGATGGTGGCCCCCACAGGCAGCACGAATCGGATGATGCGTCTGTCAATGTGGTTGTTTTCTAGGAGGCACTTGAAGGTGATAGGCAGAGTGGCAGAGCTGGGGGGGGGGGGCAGAACATACAAATGTCATTGATAATATCATACAAACTTGTGTTGGATAGACTTGTTTTATTTATTCGCCGGTGCATTTTGACGAGTAGTTAACATTGAATGGGATTGAATCATCTGTAGTTTGCGTGTTCCTTAAGTGAATTTTCAATAGGTGTGAATGCAAGTGTCCCCTGTTTATCTGCGCTTGTCTACGAAATACCAACATGCAGTCTAAACCGCGTCCATGCAGGCACGCCACGTGCTGCGCTGGATTTACGCCAGTCATGACAATAGAGCGCTATGTACTTCTTTGTTGTTGTTTTTTTTCTCTAAAGTAAAGAAGAACCAATTTCAAGTGTTACAAATATCCTTTTATGTTTGGTTAATGATTTATGATGGGGATAGCTGCAATTGATCTGATCAAAGTGATCAAATACCTGAACCGATTGTGTTCTACTGTATCTAGTGTACTGTGATCATATGCTTAATAGTTCCCTGTGGGGAACAAAACTCTCCACCCCACAATGTGTCATTTGTTTTAAGCTTGATATTTGCTTATTGCCTTTGTAAAGACACGTATATTAAAAACCACCACAAACTTCACCGTGCCCGTACAATCAAACATAAGCTTCATAAATGTGTCTGGAACGGTCTTGTACTAAATTTACCTGGATGAAGTGGCCAAGGAAATAAGTAGGGCCTGCAGAATTCCTCTTATGTAAACAATGGGGCTCTTCTTGGTGATAAAGAAATACATGGCAGGCAGGATGAAAAGACCATGAAGCACCAAGCCCATTACGACTGTGATGGCATAAAATCCCAGTTTCTTCCCCATGGCTGACGGATCGTCCATCTCCAAGATTTTCCCAGCAACCAGGAAAACAATGCCGAAGGGGAAATACCTAAAAACAAAGGGACCCCCCAAAAAAATAATTGTGTTTGGGTATATGAGGTTTCGGTATGTGAAAGCAAGCAAACACATGCATGCACAAATTGGACATCGTGATATTAGGTGGGTAATGGCTGTGCCATCATTATTTTATCTTATTTTTTCCTACAAAAAATATTGATCAACATTCAATATACACTACATACATAAGGGGCAAACGGGGAACAAAATCAGGGGAAAACTGGGAAAAATTCAAAATATGAACAAATATTGAAACATAAAAATCTGCGAATATGCATATCCACATGTATTGACCTGCAAGCATGCAGGAGTCGATAGTTTCAAGTTGTAATAGCACCAATCACCACTAGATGGCAGACATGTCTTAGCTGCACTTATATAGGGTTTTATACTGCCCACTACTAAATGAGTTCGCTTTAAAAAATGTGGATTTGGAATGATATGCAGGACCAACATGACACTTCAATAAGATAAAAACAGGTGAGTTGATTTTTGTGGAAAAAATTTACAAAATGAGTTCTCGCACTTAATCTTGGTTACTTATTTAGCAGTTTTGTGTTGTCCTTGAATGGTCATTTTTATGCAACTCAGCCCTTTGCACCCCATAAAATTACAATACGTAATTATTTTGTTGTTTGCTTCAAACACCTTGCTGTTGGGTTAGGCTAGTCACTCGGGGTTTGCCTGCGGCTCTTTGGCTGGTTCAATGCAACTGCGGGCTTTCACGTGACACGCGTCGAAACCCCCTCGGCGGTGGCGCTGCCAATCAAACGCCGCTAAATCCAGCAGAATTCACGATGTTAGCCTATCATCAACCCCGTTACTTGATTGACATACAGGGTAACCAATCAGATTACAACTGAATTTTTACTTTTGGATCACCGCTCATGCGCAAACAACGGCGCTAAGCGCTAAACTAGTTCGCGAGTTACCTCTAATTTTAAGAAAGGGGTGCCCAATACGTCGATCGCGATAGACCGCGAGGGGTGGGAGGAGGAAATGAAGGAGAAAAAAAAAGATATGCGTGTTTATGTGTTTCGGTGTTGTTCACTTTAGGGGCTGTTGCTCATCCTGGAGTGCGTGCGTTCGCATCCTCGCGTGTGCGTGGTTGTGCGCCCGCGTGCGTACATGCCCGCGCACGTGTGTGTGTCAATAGTCGATTGCAGGAGGGTGGTCGCTTCAAAAGTCGATCTTCGGTCAAAAAAGTTTGGCCACCACCAATAGTTAGTAACCGCTGCAGCTCACGTGCAGACAGTGCCTTGCTTCGAGTGGTAAACACGGAATACAAGCCACATTTGACGAGGATTGTTCAAGAGAAGGAATGCTACAAGTCCCTCCACGAAGGCGCTAAGCCACATGCACAGTAAGAGAAAAACGTTATTATATTTTAGTTTGTCGACTTGGTTGAACTGAGAGTTTGTTTGTGTGAGACAGTGCACACAACGTTCATTGTTGAAAATTACTGGCCTGTGGTCTGAGTACTGTAGGAGTCAATTTCTGTCATTATCATGTTGGTGTGTGACGTTTACAATAAATGTGGCTGAGCAGAGGTCTGTGTGTGTGCGTGTGAGAGAGAGGAAAGGATGCGGCGATGTTTATGTGTGCCCATGTGTATGATGTGGCTCTTAGCAGTAACACAGTAAAAAAAAAAAAAAAAATCCTCTTAGTCACGGACTGTTTGGCCACCCTTGATCTAGTGGATCTTTTTTCCATGCATTGAAAATATTTATGTCCAAAAACGTGAACTCTGTGAAGAGCACGTATTTGGCATGTATGCATGTATTTTGTCCATATTCAAAAGGACATTTTTCTCATACGTCTGGTCAGGAAGTACATGGTACTGATAAAAAAAAAAAAAATGTGGCCCTCTTCCAGCATTTGAGTTGCCCATGCCTACATGCTGCAAGGTACACAGCTACAAGCAAATGGAGAGCAGGTTAAAATTGCTAAAACGAAATAGTTTGCTTTATGAAAAACACTTGTCAGTATTGTTAACGTTAAAACACAAAAGGATTTTATTTTGAATGTGTTCTCTAATATCAGTCTGGCATACTTTGACAATCACCGGTAATTTATCTCATCTTCACTTTTGGAAATATAATGTATGAATTAAAAACTTGTGCTACGTTATTCCAAAATGGTCAAAAAGCTCAATGAGACTCAAAAAGCAAATATTTTAACAACTTTTATCTGTATTATTTTGGCCCGAGTTAAATATTGGGTCAAATTTGGCCTGCTTTTGAGCATATTTGAACCCTTTCACGTGCAGCGGTTACTACAGTGGACAGCTTATCATGTTCTCAGGTTACGGGGTGAATGAAAGGGTGAAGGTAAACAATCAGAAGATAGTTCTTACCAGATGACGATGGCGACAATCTTGAGAACCGCTTCATTCAAACTCTGACAGAAGTTGACCAAAGCACTTCCATTGGGCCCCATTCTCCCCAACATGATCCCTAAGATGAGTCACATCGAGTTCAGCTCATACGTGATTCATAACCCGTACCTCGTGCACAAGCGCATTACCTACAATATGGATGGGTCGAAAGCTTACCCATGGTGGCGGAGAAAATGACGATGCCCAGCACGTTCATGCCCTCGCTCGTACCCGCCGACGTCTTCATGATGACGTCCGGCGGCGGCGTGAGATCCAGCGAAAAGTTCTGGATGTCGGTTCCG
The DNA here is from genome assembly GCA_026261675.1 of Hippocampus mohnikei. Lineage (NCBI taxonomy): Eukaryota > Metazoa > Chordata > Actinopteri > Syngnathiformes > Syngnathidae > Hippocampus > Hippocampus mohnikei. Next base: position 18,621,795 of record JAKGUB010000325.1, on the reverse strand, counting down.
TTGTCATCCTGGATGCCGTAGATGTAGACCCGTCGAGTGGTGGTCTCATCCAGGAGCTGAGCCACTGTTGGTTTGGGGATATATTCGGGGTCCCGCTGGGTTCGGTACTTGAGAAGCGAAAAGGGAGAAGAGGCTCTTTGAGCTGAACGCTTTCAGGGACAGCGGTTACGACAGTGGACAGCTTATCATGTTATCAGGTTACAGGGTGCATGAAAGGGTTAATCGTGTTTTCTGGTGGAAATATTATGCTGATTGCCGTCATCGCTGCATGCTACTGGTCAACAACAGCTGGTTAAGTATTGACCTTCATGTCAATGTAAGTAAGTGTTCGCTTTTGAGTCCTTCACATAAAAATTTGACTGCTAGAGTCAATGGGGAAGTTTGAGTGCAATAACTCACTTGGAGGGGTCTAAAAAAGTTGTTTCTAGGTTCTTTCTGGGTTCCGAGTTTTGGGGTACTTGGCTTGCTCTGGTTACTTGGAAATGCTCCAAACTGAAGATCATCTCTGATGCCTCTCTTGTAACTGGATGTCATCATTTCATCAATTTGGGCTGTATTGTTTGTTTATTTATTGAACATAAAACATACAGTAATAATTTGACAGAAAATAAAGTAAGTAAAATAGTAAAAAGGAAAGATAAATCAGTCATCATTCAACACAGTTATTATGTTCAAGGGAGTAGGAAGAAGTAAAGAACTTATCTAGTCCTACCCTGTGTATTCAAGTTGACAGAATTATGAAGAATGCAAGAAGTGATGCCCCCCCCCCCCCCCACACACACACAAGCAAGCCCGTCATTAAAATAAGAATCTATTAAACGCAAAATTGAGTGCAAAATTTCCCCCCAAATGCATCTTAATATTCATTCATTCATCTTCCGAACCGCTTGATCCTCACTAGGGTCGCGGGGGGTGCTGGAGCCTATCCCAGCTGTCACCGGGCAGAAGGCAGGGGACACCCTGAATCGGTTGCCAGCCAATCACAGGGCACACAAACACGAACAACCATCCACACTCACACTCACACCTAGCGACAATTTAGAGTGCTCAATCAGTCTGCCATGCATGTCTTTGGAATGTGGGAGGAAACCGGAGCACCCAGAGAAAACCCACGCAAGCCCGGGGAGAACATGCAAACTCCACACAGGGAGGCCGGAGCTGGAATCGAACCCAGTACCTCTGCACTGTGAAGCCGACGTGCTAACCACTGGACTACCGGGCCACCCATCTTAATATTGAAGAGCTGAAATGCGCAAGATATAAGCACTAAAGAGTTCTCATCTTTTGTAGTACCGTATTGGCCCGAATATAAGACGGCCCTGATTATAAAACGACCCCCTCTTTTTCAAGACTCAAGTTTGAAAAAAGACTTTTCGAACACCAAAATAATTTTTCTGCAGAAAATAATTACAGTACATCTGAAACAAATGATTATAACAATATATTTGAGAGAAAAGCATGTTATTTTGCCTCATTCAAATCTTAATATCTGAACATGTAAATATGTAAACTAAAGTGCAATCACATTCGTAAATGAATGGCTTCTGGTTTTTGAAATGTAAATTACATCATAACTTCTCCTCAGCTGCCAGTTAACCTGGCCGATCTTCGAGCCACTTTTCTCCAGATTGTCGCTACGTTTCTCCATTTTCTGTTATCTCTTCTATTATTCTCTTTTCTTTCTTACCGCTATTTTTTATTTGTCTTCTTTGTGCTACCGCTATTTTTATTTTTATTCTTCGTGGCAGGGGTTCACTTTGGCCTGGGGAGTCAAGTTCAGCATTCGCTTCAATGATATCTGGCGCCATCTAGTATAAGACGACCCCCACTTTTTCAGTCTTATTTCAATGCCAAAAACACCATCTTATATTCGGGCCAATACGGTACTTTAATTCTTTGTAATAATTTCACTTCTTTTTATATTGCACCATATTCATTTTTTTTAACCCTTTCAGGGATGGCGGTTACTACAGCGGACAGCTTATCACGTTATCAGGCTGTAGGGTGCATGAAAGGGTTAAAGACACACTTAAAAAAAAAGTAAACATAACATTTTGTTTTGACGCTGAAACTGATTTTCATCCCTTCCAATGGGAAACACAAGCCCGGTTTTCCAACATTTCATGCTCTTCGGCATTCACACAATAAAACACAGTGGTAGGAAATGTAACGTTCCAATTACCTGTTGAAACGTCGCTTGAACCAAGTTTGCTGGAAACATGTTCCTGCAAGGAGAGGTTGAAAGGTTTGTTAAAAAACCCGAAGGAACCGACATGCAGCTAACAACCCTCACAGAGCAACGTAATGTCAACTTACAACTTGTAGCAGCCATGATGTCAAGAACATTTTCTGGAAAGAATTTCTTCATTCAAATATTTGCATATTGAAATGATTCTCAGCATTTCTAGCATTCTCGTTTTATACTTTTTTTTTTTTTACCTCCAACACACCAAAACAAGCTAAAAACTCATGTTCCAAGTACCACTCAAGTCCTTTTAGTTGAAGCGGGTGTGCTCCCTTTTACCGAGGGCAGCTACAGCATCACTCTGAGAGTGGTGGCACGCGTCCTTACATTCAAGGCGAGGGCGTGAGGAGAACATAAATCCAATGAACTCAAATGTAATGCAGCAGAGTAGAAAACAATGCCGCATCAACCACCAACCAAGTCTGCGGCACGTGCTGAGTGCGATTTGCGTCGGGGCATTCATTCAAAAGTCAATTATTTGTCCAAAACGAAGCAAATAGAGCTAATGTGCTATCTTCATCCCCCCGTGTGTTTAAGTGTCTCCATTTTTACGAACACGATGCTCATTATGCGTACTTATCACGCACGCTGACATGCGCTACTACTGGGTCCGACACGCTGGGCCATTTGCGAACGTACCAATATAGCGCGGCTGCATGATAGATGGAGGCTTGAAAGAAGCTTTGCCAGATAAATCCAAAGCCCAGCTGTGCTCTTTTACAACACACACACACGGAGAGCCTGCGCACGTCACCACTGTCATAATCAGTACAAAGTTGAATCGCATCGACTTTACTCGCTCATTCATTCAAAGGTAATTTATTCCCGCTGTAATTTGATTCAAGGTGATGAAAATAGACCAAAATGTTTTAAGGGTTTTCCTCCAAGACGAAGAAAAAAAAACTTGCGGCCTCTTCTTGACATGCTTTTGTTTTTGACCACGACTACAAATATGATTCGAGCACAACCAAAAATTACGCGGCGGCGTTGTCGTGCCCATTGACCTAGTGTCACACTGACACAGTGGCTCTCAGGGGCCCGCAACAAAGCTGACCTCAAACACACCCTGCTGGCTTTGAGCAGCTCTAATTAGCTTAGCGCGACAGCCCGCTGGCACACATAACTCAAGGATTTCCCCTCCTTGCTCGAGCACTCCCGTGACTTCACTCCTCATAAGATTGCGTGTGCAGTTGACCACAAAATAATTTCACTGATAATGTGTGTCGTAAACCGATCGCAAACCAATGACAGGGTTTGCTTTTAAGAAAAAAAATCACAGCAAAGGCATCACAAGTGAGTCTGACAGATTACATCCGTCATTTGAAGGGGACATGGAAAAGGCCAGCAAGAATTTATCTGCTGACCAAACACGATTAGAAGCAGTGACCTACTTTTACAATTTAAATTCAAATTTTTTTTTTTTTTGGGAAGATGACATTGAATCAATTTATTCCCAATCATCTATTCTTTTATTTGTTTATTTTGACTATGCTGCTTCCAATGCTGTATGGGGGATGTTCTTTTTTAATTTTTTTAATCTAATCAAATTTCAATCTACACTTGTTGCTATGCTAGTCTAATCTGCTCAGAAAGCAAGATGGCCCCTGCAGATGTCAACATTTTCCCTGCTCCTGATTGGTTGGTCCGAGCAAGCACATTTAAATCGGTAAAACACGTCTGGAGCATTTATACATGCTGCCTGTTGAGTATGATGTGTTTTATTTACATTTTAAATCTATTGTTTATTTCATGTTATTGACTCTGAACTGCTCTAAATGATGAGCGCTTATCCTGCGTTAGCTGATACAAATAAGGGTTAAGCAGTTGTTGACGTGGAGGCATTACAAGTACAGCACTGTTTGTTTGAGAAAGAAACAATTCGTTCCCGACGGTGAACACGGACCGGCTTTGTGGCTAGCGCTCACCGAATGAGATCCAGCAGAGCATCGGCCGAGCTGGTCATGGGCTTCTTGCTCTCCTCGGAATCCTCCTTCTGAGCGGCTCCTCCGGGGTGAATGATGTACACCATGATGATGCCCACCACCACAGCAACAAAGGTGGTCCAGAGGTAGTAGGAGATAGTCATGATCCCCAGTCGACTCGAGCATTTGGCATCCAGGGCAGCCAGACCTGACATCAAACTAATTGAAATTTTCCAAGCAGGAGGACGGAGAGAGAAGAAAAGGAAGAGAAAAACATTTTAGAAAAACGATTTGTCCCCCTCAAATTGTGTGTGATGATTGAATTGTACACGCGCACACACATCAATGTAAACTGGATTGCAAGGTAAATCTATTTTGCTAAATGTCGTGATTATAATTTCAGTACAGGATATCACTGCGCGTGTATGAGTAACTTCAATGTCCGGCTGCGTGAAGAGCTCGTCCTGCGCTGGTCACAGATTCGACCTCAGGCGCAAAATTAGATCACAGGGCAAAAGTCAAGCTGAGCTTGATTGGTATAGCTTTGCCAAAAACAACCCCCCCCCCCCATAAAATCCACAAAGGGTTTCAATTGCATTGCGTTGTACACTTGCCAAAGCCAAAACAAATGAAGAAAACAATCCCCGGCTGCAATATTTGACATTTCAGTCACTGGACAGAGACAAAAATTCCAAACAACTGACAGACCTAAAAAACTACAACTTCAATTGAAAAAAAATATTCCTGTTAACAAAATAAAACATAAATGAAATGCTTTTGAAAAAAACAAAAAACAAAAAGGGACTGAAACTACATCTTTTAATGAAACTAACTAAACAATCTATAACTACAGCGAAAATGGCTTAATTTTCATCTTTTTCAATTATTATCATAAATGAGCTTTTGGGCTTAATTTTAATTGCATTGTATTTATTTTCTACTGCTGTACATCTGTACAGAAGAAAGTATATTAAACAGTCCTTTGAGGATTGTAGTTTGCTTTTCTTCCTTATTACACAATACTGAGCTTTTTTTTTTCATGATTACCCTTTACTGTACTTGCATTTTTTTTTTTTTTGCCATTGGGATGATTTGGTGTTGCACGCCATTCCTGTCAATCAACGGCTGGCATATGAGTCCAATTGCGACCTTCAAGCGGCAAATGACTCACTAGCATGCAAGCCCGTGACTGGATGCATACACAGAAATTGCCATAAATCTTCAGCCCAATTGGAAACGACGTATTGACAGACATGAATGGGTTGCATCGTTTTTGTGTCGTGCCGACCGACGCAACTGCCGGCAGCGGAGAGCCCATTGATTCTGCATGACACGTCCATGGGATAATCTGGTTTCCTCTTTGGCTGGCGCGCAGATGGTTGGGGAGGAGGGACAGAGAGAAAAAAAAATGGGGACAGACAGGCAATAGGGCCGGGGCAGATATTTCACCCCGAGATAAGCCGTGTCGACCAGCTGATCTGTGCATCACACAAACGCATACCGTCTGCACTATACAGCTACAGAGAGATGGACGAACATGCAGTATGCTCAGAAAAAAAAAAGTGTTGGAATTGAAATTATTACATTTTATTTTGTCAAGCGGCTGCACAAAATAAAATCATCTGGATCCAGCTATATATATATATATATATATTTTTAATTCATATGTCATCTCCACAAATGTGGATCCAGATAATTGTATTCCTTGCAAACCACTCAACGAAATAAAATGGAGAATGTTTTATCCCCCCCCCCGTGGAGAAAAGTCTCTGCGAAATGCAAATGGAAGCACCTAAATGCAGTTAGCTGTGAGATTGCGTGTGTGCTCACGTTGCCTCCCCTGGCTGCTTGCCTGTTATTTCAGAGTAGCTCTCGACATGAAGCATGCAGCCAGTAATTTCCTTCTCTATACAAAAGTCTAGCGCAAAAGTCAGAACGAAAAATAGGCGGCGCATGAAAAACAAACACATCCCATTCTTCCTCTGTTAATAAAAGGAAGACAACAAAAGCACAGATAGAGAGAGAGAGAGAGAGCGCGACTACGGGCGGGAGGATAGATTAACTTCTCATCCAGACTTTGCTGGTGCACATATTGTAAGTAGCTTATTGCACAAAGCACCCTACATTGTACCGGTGTGTTTGCCTGATTTGTTTTGGGGACTTTTTCATGTGTTCACTTCATGCGGTCAGCTAAGCGCTTTGGGCTTAAAATAGTCATCGTGGAGATTCTGGTCGGAACATACATTGCATGACATCCAAAGAGCTTCCTTCACAAAAGCTGACTTCCTTCTGTTTTTTTTCCCTTTCCGATTCCAATTCAAGTGAGCACAGACTCAAATCCCATGTGACTTTTGCATTATCGTTTCCTTTCATCCTAAAGCAGGAGGTGCTACGTCAGTTCTACACGGCAGTCATCGAATCAATCTTGTGTTCTTCCATCACGGTTTGGTTTGGGGCCGCCACAAAGAAGGACAAAATCCGACTTCAACGGACAATTAGGACGGCGGAAAAAATCATTGGCACCGCCCTACCCACTCTTGAGGACGTGCACACTGCAAGAATCAAGACAAGGGCACGGAAAATCCTCCTGGATCCCCCGCATCCTGCCCACCACCTTTTCCAGCTACTCCCCTCAGGCAGGCGCTACAGATCCATGCGCACCAAATCCAGCAGACACTTAAACAGCTTCTTCCCTCTAGCCATTAACTCCCTAAACCAGAGGTGGGCAAACTACGGCCCGCGGGCCGGATCCGGCCCGCCGAAGGTTGCTACACAACACAATTAAGGTACGATATAAATTATTGCATTCATTTCATTTGGACTTGTAATGACAGGCATTTCAACGCCAGGTGGCGCAGTTACTTGAAGTTGCAGAGCACAGGGAGGGAGGGGGAGACAATACGGAAGCCAGCAGTAGCGGCAACTCAAGCAACTCCCGCTCGATATGACGGAATAAGTGTGTCCGCGCCGCTATTTTCTATCATTGGATCCAAAACAGCGACATGCAAGTGACTCTTTGTTGCAGTGAGTTTTACTGCAATTGCGAACATTTTCACGTCCTGTCGATCATGGCATGATCAACGAAAATGTACAGCAATGGCCACGGAAGAGAAAGTGAAGTGTATCTGATTAAATGAAGCGGGTTACAAAGTACGAAACATTCAGGAGACGCTTGGAGTCTGAAAGACTCAAATCTACAAGACTTTGAAAAACGAGAAAGTGATTTGTGCTCAGTCCGATTCTGGCTATTTCCATGCCCAGAGTGAATTGCTTGCGGCTCGACGGACAGTCGAGTAAATAAGCGTTTCCTGGAATGGTTTGACTGCTATCGTGCTAAAAACTTTCCGCAAACTGTACCGCTAAAAAGAGAGGAGGCGAGTCCCAGAGCGCTAACTATGAGCATAGAAGACTTCGAAGCGTCCCGTGTCTGGCTTCAAAAGTTCGCTGCGCGACATCAGCTGAGCAAATGCTCGCTTGCGGGGGAGTGGCCTCGCTACGCGTCAGAGGAGTCCATCCGGGTACTTGCCAACATGCATCCTGGGTATTTTGCGCTTCAAAACATGGCAGGTCTTTTCTCTCTCTCCTGCGGCGTCTGATTATCGACCACATCGTTGATTTCTCCAGAGAAGAAGCCATTTTGTCACAAAGAAGGAGGGGAAATGGTACTTCCTTTTCCCCGCCTTCTTCTTTCTTTACGCATGCGCATGTTTTACTTCCGCATTCCTGTCGTTTTGTTCCGCAACAGGAACTGCCCGTGTGAAAGCAAGTGGAGCTGCGTCGATGCTGTTCTCGTGCTGTTACGCTCAGCGGCTTTGTACGTGTGAACGCTCCACAAAATGTGTTCCGGTGCAAATTTATATCGCAACAAAATACTCCGGAGCAGCGCCGAAACAAATCTGCCCGTGTGAACAGGGCTGCTGTCATGTGTGGTGATCGAGGGGAGGTCAAGTCAGAGACAAATGAGTGAGTCGAAAGAAAAGCCACCAGGTCTCTTACACGTCTCATTTTGGAGCAAATAGTCCTAACTTTGTTATATTTTGTCATATACCTGTACTGCTTGCTGCAGTTTTTGGCCAACATATTGTTGCACTTTGTTGCTTGTGTTGTCACACATGTATGTTGCTCACATACTTGAACCTTCATACAGGACATATACCATAGTTGTTTCACTGTTCTCATTTAAAAAAAAAAAGGTATGGGAATACTTTCATGCTTTTGTTCTGTTGATGTTTGGTATGGACTGTCAACATATACATTTTTTTTATATGTACCGTATCTTGTCCTGACACGGCCCACCTGTCAAATTTAGAAATCAATGTGGCCCCCGAGCCAAAAGGTTTGCCCACCCCTGCCCTAAACAGTCACTGACGTAGTCACTCTTCTTGTACAACAAATATTGTATCTCTCTAAAATGGTTCAATGATTTTCTGCACCAACTGTACAAAGTGTAATAGTATTGTATTCTACCACTGATCACTTTGGCTCTGCTTGAAACTATGGTTCACTTACATTATGAAATGTCCTTCCATACCTATTTGTCATGTTCTTGTTTATGATGATACTAATGCAGCGTGTTATACCGGAGACAAATTCCTTGTGTGTTCTGCATACTTGGCCAATAAAGATGATTATGATTCTGATTCTAAAGTCAAAACAGAACTGTGTTGCGCGATGTGAAGCGCATGACAAGGTCAGGGTCATCAAAGACGTGTAGAAAATGGAGTTCCTTCAAGAAGCGTCCTTTGCGAATTTGTTTGTCAGAGTGCTGAAGGAGGGAGGGGATAATTGTGGGTTAACGATATCCTTGGAAAAATAAACCCAGCACAAGATGCGAGCGAGCACAAGGTAGGCATAACAAAGGTGTGTGTCCAGTGGCTGTGAAAATTGCATGAGGAGAATAAAATGTGCAGCAATTCACTCACTGAAAACCAACATGATAATTATCTCAAGACTGTCACACCAGGAAACCGGTGTTGTGTATTTGTGTGGTATGATGTTGCTCTTACCTGGAAACGACAAGTGGCAAAATGAGCATTTTCAACATCCGCATGAGAAGCTCTCCAGGGAACTGAAAGTACTTGACCTCCTGCAAGAGAAACAGACGATAACTTGAAGGTGCCGTAGTTACAAGGCGCTGTTAACCTCCCACCTTTTCCTGCGCATTTTCCTTTTAAAATCATCTTTAAATTACTACTTTGGTTTGATAAATGCACTCTTAAATCTGCTAGGTTCCGAGAAACCAGAATTGGGTGAAATAGCCAACCCAGCGTTGGGTCCAAAAGTTACTGAGCCAATGCCGGGTTAGTTAGCTAGTTAGCATTAGCTTGAGGATTTGATGCAGCATGTTGGGTCACGAATTGGATCCAGCAAGTGGTAAAAACTACCCATGGTGTTGGGCTGAAGCTACTAAGGCGTAGAAAAAAAAGTAGTGTGTTTCCGGTAACCCGACCGACCGAGAATTTCTACCTCGAAGAAAAACTTTACGGTCGGCATTTTTTTTCAAACCTTCTACATTTTTGTGTAATAATAATAATAATAGTACATTTCATTTATAAGCGCCTTTCAAAACACTCCAAGGACGCTTTACAATCAAAACAAGAACAATAAAACCACAGACAAAATTATAAATAATAAAAGAAAAGATGAATTTAGAGCGTTTACATTGGTGCAAACTCGCGATATTCACGTTAAGTCGTTTGCCCTGTCGTCTGTCAACAACATTGAATCATGGCGGCGCCACGATCTCCGACAACAGTTTAAACCGCGTTTTGTGTGTTGCAGTCGCATGCTCGCACCATAATATGAAGAACATAGCATCCTCTGCTGTGTCGAAAAGATTCAACGAACTATTTGACGAACACCACGGGCCATCTAGGACGCGGGACGCAGAGGTAACGAGATGGCTGGGTACCCAACTCTCTCGCCGCCGAGCAGGGGTTTCAATCAGTGGCGATTGCTCTCGGACTGCAAGGGGAAGCTTGGCTTCCCCTAAAATGTCAAAGAATAAGTGATCAAATATATGAATGTAAATTTCATTGTGTGTACATGTCATTGACTAAATATGCGCTACAACGTGCTTAACTTTTGCTCCGAATCAGCTTCTTCTTACTGGTTACGACGCGACTCCCTTCTCCTTTATGCCGCAGCTTCGCTGTGCTTTAAACGGTAGTGAGTTCAGGGTAGGTTGTCCCAATGCGTTGAACGGAGACGAGTCATTGGATACAAACTGGTTTTTGTCGCACCCACGGAGTTCGGCGTCTCTGGGACTGGATGGCAGTGGGAGGGTACCGGACGCCATGCTTTTCTGCATCAGATTGGATGATCTGTCTGAGCCTGTGTGCCAGTTCGATTGACATTGAAATGAGCCAATCACCGAGCTTTTAGTGTAGACATCCGTCGCGAGCATTTTTTTCAACTCGCATTCTGTTCCGAGTTGAGCTGGAGACTTCTCCTAATCATTTTAGCGACACTCTTTGTTGTAAACAAACAACTAGCGACAAATTAATCTTTTATTTCTGGTGGGTTTTATTGTAGTTCCTATAGTTTTAGGACACTAATTAAGTACCGGGAAAAGACGCCTTGTTGGTATGACAGGGTCACAGATCATTTTCTTGAAAAGGAACGGAGCTAGAGTAGAATTTGCGTATAAATAAACGGACACATTTTATGATTTCGACCAAAATTGAGCTTCCCCTCTTTGACAGTTGTGCACGTTGTTTGTTACGCTGAAATGGTTAGCAGCTAGCAGGGCGACCATGTTGTACGACAAGAAAGCTGGCCATGATACGCCACAGCTACAGTACGTTACGGAAGAAAAGAGTCGGTCGGGTTTCACATGAAGTATTATGGAGTTATTATTTCTATTTTATCTCTGGCATCATAAGTAATTCCAATGTTGTGTCATATGTTTACGTGGCACATTCAGCGACACAAATGATGGGAGTACATGGAAGTCAGGTCCGAGATCCGCGCTCCGGTCAAACTTGACATAAAATCAACATTTGGGCTTTGTATCTCAACGCGATACCCTGAGGGAAGATATCTGATATCACATTATAAATAATTTTGTTCCACCCCATCAGTGTACCATCTGACTCGGCCGATGTAAAGGTTTACAGAGGTATAAACAAGATGGAGTATGTTGGCATGCAGCAGATTCCACGCATCACGTGACATATTTATTCGGACTGTTTTTCAGTTAGAATCACATCCGCACAATACGAGAACCACAGTACAGTTTTAACATGTTTTTTCCTATTCTTGTCCATATAAATTCAGCCTTGCCGAACTGCAACTTCAACTGGTGCTTCAATCCAAGCGCCCATTCTGACTTATGGGAATTATATAAGTCAACATGACGGTCTGTTGTTGACCTGATGTCACTGTGAGTGATTGACGACTAATCTCTCCACCGGGAATCCTGATCCATAGATGTGTCCGGCAGCAGCTCCAGGCAATCTGAGAGGCTGATGGGAACCAGCAAAGGAAGCTTTTGCCATCAATTTGGCTGCAAATATCGAATCAGGAAAGAATATGGAGCAATCAAACCCGCTCAAAAGAAGGGACCCCCCAAAAAAAAGGGCTATTCTGTATGTTTTTGTAGTCCCCAAAATGTTGACACCTTCACAAATAGCATCAGGCCGCATTTGGGCTGGAGGCGTCATTTACATGAGTGGAAGCCAAAAAGGGTACATCGGTTCCAGAGGCAGTGGTTTTCAAATCCGCTGGTGTCCAGAGGATACGTGAGAAGCAAGCACACAGGTGTGTTAGGGGTCACAATAAACAGGGGTTAATGCATCCGACTGACCTGTTCGGAGAGCTGCTTGCCTCTCAGGAAGAAGCCAAGCAGGCAGCCAATTACCACGGCCAGCACGGACAGGATGAGGAGACCGTTCTGCTTGCAGACATTCTTGACCCTCCCCCACACTTCCTCCAGGGCCACCGCCATCCTCACCCCTTCCTCCTAAGAAGCTCGGTCCTGACTGCAACTTTATGAAACCCCCCCTCCCTCTATCCACCAGAAAGGCCCCCCCTTAAGTGTTGCTTATTCATCCATGTAGAGCCCGCAACGCACAGTCGACAGCCACCTGTTCAACGTGCTCCGACCTACGTGCACCACACTTGGTCCAGGCAGATTAGGAACAGAGCTATGAAGAAGGTAGCGGGATAAAGCTCAAGTGGGAAAGGACAAATGACAAGGGATTGGGTTGATCGAGGATGGGACGGCCAAGAAAAGGAAACACGCCGCAAAAGAAGCAACAATTCCACCGTGCCGAAACCGAGCTGCTTCCCGGGATATTCCACATGAGACTGACTGACGGCGTCACACAAACGAGCTCTGGATGACTCCGTCAATCACCTCTCCCTTGCCGTCTCACGGCTTCAACCCCCCCGCCCTTACACTCTTCCTGCTGGCCGACAGAGGGCCCTGCAACAGCTGGCGCTATTGTTAATACTACGATCCTATTAGGCTGTGCTGCACGACTCCCATCTAAGGCCGGATTACAGGGCTCTCTGAACAATTGGACAGCGGATTGGTGAAGACCACAAAAAAATGTTTTGTGTCACATCAATAGTTCACTGACCTTATAATATATACAATAATATCATATAATAATAACCCCATAACTTGGGTCTAGCGCAGACATGGGCAAACTACGGCCCGCGGGCCGGATCCGGCCCGTTGGGCTTTTTAATCCGGCCCGCCGAAGGTTGGTGCACAACACAATTAAGGTTCGATATAAATGATTGCATTCATTTCATTTGGACTTGTAATGACAGGCATTTCAACGCCAGATGGCGCAGTTACTTGAAGTTGCAGAGCACAGGGAGGGAGGGGGAGACGATACGGAAGCCAGCAGTAGCGCCAACTCAAGCAACTCCCGCTCGATACGACGGAATAAGTGTGTCCGCGCCGCTATTTTCTATCATTGGATCCAAAACAGCGACATGCAAGTGACTCTTTGTTGCAGTGAGTTTTACTGCAATTGCGAACATTTTCACGTCCTGTCGATCATGGCATCTAAACGAAGAGGAAGAGTAATGGCCACGGTAGAGAAAGTGAAGTGTATCTGATTAAACGAAGCGGGTTACAAAATACGAAACATTCAGGAGATGTTTGGAGTCTGAAAGACTGAAATCTACAAGACTTTGAAAAACGAGAAAGTGATTTGTGCTCCGTCCGATTCTGGCTATTTCCATGCCCAGAGTGAATTGTGTTACGGGGAGTGAACACCCCTCTTTTGGAATGGTTTGCCCCAGCAGCACGGGGAAGGCGTGCACTTGTTTGTACGGGGCAGTATTGAATACAGTGGCACATAAACAACACTCTGATGTCCGGTGTCTTTCTTATGCACAAACCATGCAGAAACAAATTGCTTGCGGCTCGACGGACAGTCGAGTAAATAAACGTTTCCTTGAATGGTTTGACTGCTATCGTGCTAAAAACTTTCCGCAAACTGGACCGCTAAAAAGAGAGGAGGCGAGTCCCAGAGCGCTAACTATGAGCATAGAAGACTTCGAAGCGACCCGTGTCTGGCTTCAAAAGTTCGCTACGCGACATCAGCTGAGCAACGCTGTCATGTGTGGTGATCGAGGGGAGGTCGAGTCAGAGACAATGAGTGAGTCGAAAGAAAAGCCACCAGGTCTCTTACACGTCTCATTTTGGAGCAAGTAGTCCTAACTTTGTTATATTTTGTCATATACCTGTACTTCTTGCTGCAGTTTTTGGCCAACATATTGTTGCACTTTGTTGCTTGTGTTGTCACACATGTATGTTGCTCACATACTTGAACCTTCATACAGGACATATACCATAGTTGTTTCACTGTTCTCATTTAAAAAAAAAAAGGTATGGGAATACTTTCATGCTTTTGTTCTGTTGATGTTTGGTATGGACTGTCAACATGTACATTTTTTTTATATGTACCGTATCTTGTTCTGACACGGCCCACCTGTCAAATTTAGAAATCAATGTGGCCCATGAGCCAAAAAGTTTGCCCACCCCTGGTCTAGCGGCTCGGTGTTCCAGTGGTGTCAGGTTTGTCCAATTTGACACTCAGGAATAAAACACAAGGAGGAGACAGGAGACTCAATTCTGGTACCAGGAGGGAACGAGGAGAAGCGTTAGGTTTCAGTTCTCCGCACGTCACCCCTAACGATCTCCTCCTTCACCACCTTATTTATTGGGAAATGTACTACATAGGTGTGTCCAACCTAAAGGGTGGGGGCTGTTGGAGACACACTGAACTTGTTTGACTATGTGTGTGTATGTGAGTGTAAATTACGTACATGTGTGCTATTGTTACAAAAACATCACGTTGCAGCTGGTGTGGATGGCTCCATCCACTGTCGAACCTTGCTCCTGTTTAGTCTTAAAACTTATCTCATCCCAACCACGTCCTCGGAAAGGTGGTTGCGTTCCTAAACTTCTTCCTAACCTTTCACACAGTGCACTAAGCATTCGTGAGTTTAAAGGTGAGCATATAATGAATAAAAGGATTATAAATGTGAATGTTAATCATTCACATTTATAATCAAGTATTATATCTTTATTAAAAGCATAAGCGTTCTTCAATTAATGATTGCAGGCATAAGCGTTCTTCATTGCGAGCATAATCAATCAATCAATAATAATGTAACATTAATAATAACACTAATAATAAGAGAATGTATGATAACTAAAATAATCAATCCATCATTCCCCCCTGTATATCCTACATTTGCTCATATCATCGCACAGAACCTTCCTGACTTACTTTATTCAGCGGAGACATGTACATGCAAACATGGGTAGACCCAGGGGTTGAAAAGATAGAGGTAACAACCAGATCAAAAAACAATCCGAAACAGAACCCAGGAAAAGATGGTAAACATCGTCCACAACATCCTGATATCAAAATGAAAACAAGTCACAACAACCCGAGTTGTTTTCCACATCAGAATCACTGCCATCCAAAAGTAACAGCAGAGGGTAAATTCCATTCACTTTAGACGTCGTGGGTACCATAACCGTAGTGATAAATTGGATAAGCAGAGCTTTCGATACAGGGACCTCAGCAACATCCACACAATGTCGAGATAGCTGAGGAAAAATAATTTCAGAGATTAAAACATAACACACCAGTATTTTACGTGACAAAGGTCTCACTCCATAACTCTGATGACAAGGGCGTGGTCACGCCGAGCGATCCGGTTCAGTGTGCGGGCCCTCAGGGCGTGGTTGAACAGCACCGCTCACCACATGCCGCACACGCCGATTGGCCTCAACCAAGAGCACATTGACCGCTATGCGGTCCCGAGCACCATCAGAGAGGTGACTGTCAATTGTTTTACTTCCAATTGCCAAAAAGGCTTCCTCAGTACAATTTGCAAGCTTCTGGACAATGTAGTGGAGGTAGCGGATCCCGTCAGCACGTTTATAAAAATGGACTCTCACCGTGCAGCAACCTGGTTAACCAATTTATACTCATCTGGTACGCCACGAGGAACTCCAATTACACCAACGTAGGTGGAATCTCAAATATCCTCTCCTGTGGACGGAAACATAGTCATTGGTAAAGCAGTGACACCAATGCGCAAACACCTGTGACAACCCTTAAAGCAGAGCTCTTTCATGATTTTTCGCAAAGAAAAAGAAAAACCCTCCGCCGCGATAATCATCATTCGCCAATAAAATTGTTCAACGTACATTTCTACATTTCATCGTATCCACATAAAATAAAAGAACAACAGAAAGAAATATAGTTCAACTTTCAGCAAAGAATAACTATATTAACGTCGTGTTGTTTTCATTTTTGTTTTCCTTTACCATAAAAGAAAAGTTCCCAAACGCATAAAATCACCTAAAAAATGTATTTAAAATCCGTATTTTAACCTTTATGATCAAATTTGAACTAGAAATAAATCAATAAACAGTAATAAATTCAAATTCATTCCAGCAACATCAACCAAGGAGCACAATACATAATCACTTCAACCTCCAAACCAAAACCGAATAAAACAAGTTATGCTCTTTTTTATTACCCTTGGTGCGTTTAACCTTTGCCCAGAACATATATATAATTCTTTTCATAATGAGATCGATTAGATTGATTATAAATAAAACACTTTTGCCTCCAAAACAAAATGTATCCAACAATTTGTGCCAAAATGTGTTTTTTCTTTTCTTTCCCCAAGATCATCTAGATCACTGGTGTCAAAGTCGAAACCCCACATACATTTATGTGGCCCGCGAAAACAATTCACGCGCATCAACTTCCATGAACCCTGCTAAAATTTGTACCGAAATGTCAAATTTTTATATACGACAAATGTCGAGATTTTGTGATAATTTTGTTACCTGCTAACACTCACTCAGACAATAATTGAACAAAATATGACTGGTTTCAGAATTGGCAATTCATTCATATGATGTTATTAATCAAAAATTTCAGCGTTGTATTATTTCTGATATTCACTCCATGTACATTACTTTGTATCCAGCAATGGTTGATTTAAGTAGCTCTATAACCACAGTTGAGTTGAGTTGTGCAATTAATAACATGTAACCATTTAATCAAATTTCAACGTCGTACCGGCCCACCGAAGGAATGTGCAACCCCAAAGCGTCCAGTGACAAAAAATGAGTTTGACACCCCTGGTCTAGATCTATTAGCAAAATGTAGGTTATTATTAAAAAATACATCCCCTCTCACATGTGCTAAAGGAGAGCACAAATACCATAAAAGAAAGGAGAACAGTTTTTCATATGTTAGTGTGATCATATAACAGGAATGACATGCTACCACTGATACTCAGCATGTCGACAGAAACACTCCCTAAATGAGTGTGCAAAGGTGTCTTGAAACCTCTTCCGCCGGCCGTTTGATGTTCCCAGTAACTAAAATACTGTGCCCATCGCGTCACCGGACTTCGCTCACCTTTCTCGGTGGATGTTTCTATCGAGATGACCTTTTTACAATGTCCGTCAATCGGTGTGGTCAGCAACCCTTCAAAGAAGTACAATGTTTCTTTTTTCATGTTTTCGAATCAGAGCCAGGTCTGCTGGAACCATCATTTTGTCCTGCTGTGAAAAAGCACAATCGTCCGACGGCAATCTCAATTCGTTGTTTCTTTTATCTCTAATCAAAGAAAGAGACACCATTCTCGTAATATAACATATAAATCAATTCCATTTCAATTAAATTTCTTTAATTGAATTTTAACCATATAATTTCATACCAATCCCGCAGATTGTGGATGGCGGGAGCAATAGTGTCTCGAATAAAATGTGAAACATGCGTTCTATTTTATCAATTAACCTGTTCACAAAATGTGTTCCATTGCCATAAATTTCCGACCCGTTTTGGAAAAGCCTCAACCAAACCCAGGCAATATGGCATCCCTTCAATGAAACCCATGTGCATTATCTGTAAATATAGAAACTGACCCCATTCTAGATACAAATTACCTTGTGTATTAAAACATTGGTTAAAACCCATTGGTTGTATAATGTTTCCGAACCAGAGACACTATTCCCCCTGCCAACGCGTGAGATAATCCATGACGCAAAAAAGAATTTTGGGCAAAATGGTTTCACTGTCAGTGCTGACATAAACCCTATCTTGCAATACTGTATAGCTCTGTTGTTTTTCCCAACACTCTTTGTTAACCGATTGGAATTTGTTGCCGCATATTCAACAGAAGTGAACTTAACCTAAAACGTTATCACGTTGCTGATAGTCAGCAAGTCCCCCCTCTCAAAAAATTAAAATAAAGAAATAAACAAGGCAGAAGCACCTTTTGCTGCTCCGCTGCCGCGTGTGCCACGCACATAAATATCACAACTCGACGCAATAACGAACAGCATTCGTCAAACTGATCTACCAATACGTCACGCACAATACAATATACCCTAATTTGTAAGGCGCTTTCACAACAGCCGCAGCCTTAACAAAGCGCCCCACAAAATAGTCAATATAAAGTAAAACAATAAACACAACACATAACATAAAACACGGACACCCTAACCACTTTTCCCTCACACTCCTCGTTGTTGAAATACCATATACACATAGATATACCGTATGTATTTTTTATGTTACTCTTAAGTCAAATCCTAACAATCATGTTGGCCATCATGTTGACCAGAAAATGTGTGACCAACCTGCTGTGTTCAAAAACAGGTTCAAAAGCCAACCGCAAAGTAACTAGATAAATCAGTTTTAAGCCAATAAACTGATGCGATGTCGTAATGTAATGGAGCACCAACTTTGAGTCAGAGAGAAAAGTGATGTATAAATATGCTAGCGTATTTGCTCAAACAGTATGTGTACAAACCGAAAGTGCACAAATGAGACATGGCTTAAAATCTTTTTCATGACTCAAACCAACATGAATTTGTATGTTCGACGTTATGATTGGTAGTTCATAGCTTCAACTCTTCAACTAGTCATTAAATTTAAATTTCATAACGAGGGAAAGCACAACACTATCCAAGGATAGCAAAGTTGTAACTGAATTTACATAATTTCATGACACAAGACCATCATTTCTCCCACATCAGGAGCCGTGATGGCTCTTCTCAAGTTTCAAGAGAAATGTGCATCTTGTGATCATAATGTACAAAACAATGTAATATAATCGGAACATCCTGGCAAATAGCAGCGTAACAGAAGCAGTCATAAAACAAATAAGATAATTAAAACCCACAGACATGTAACAGTTACACATCATCTAAATCAAGGCCTTCACTGTAGACTTACACATTCTACCTCCTCCCAGAAAGTTAACAACGTCCTGCATACTTCCACTCACGACCACTTAACACAAACAAAAATCGTGTCTATGACTTACAAACAACTTTCTTAGCATCTCGTGACCTTCCGGCCCTTTTCAACCTAAACACATGATGACTTCTTCTGTCGTAGCATCGCTGTGTCAAAACTCACCTGTCTGTTCCTTTTATCATTCAACATACTCAACTTACGTCTCACCATCAACACTTTCACTTGCCTTTCACTTTCACTTTCACTTGCCTTTCACCCACTATAAGTATCCAAAACTCTCTGTGTCACCACACCCAAACTCAACCTTTTTCTTTTTATTTGATTTACACATACTTCAGGTAGCGCAGGTTGAAATAATGCAGCTTAAGGGATTATAATTATTACAGTTACAGGTAATCACAATAGATGCCGTACAAACCTCCCACACTGCAAAAGCCAGAAAATAAACAAGCCACTGTCACTTCCCGTGTTCCTTCAAAATGAAACTTCCTTCCATCACGAAGCAAACAAGGAAAGTTGCGATCTCTTGCTGAGAAGCAGGAATGTCTCATCATTCACTTACAAATTTACTCTTGGTACGTCACGTGAAATGTGGCCTTTCGCCCCACAGCACCAACAAAAATTCTCCCCTGGATCAGTCCCACGTCTCTTTCTTGGCATTCCTCTGCCCCTATTTCTGCGCAAATTGTTGACTGATGTGATGTGATGTCATCTTAAACTCATTTTCTCTCTACCTTCTGTTTTTTCTCCTGTCATTTTCGAACATAGTTCTAATATTATACTGCAGGTGCATTAATGTTTGCGTGTTCAGCTGGCCAGCGTAATTATATTTTTTATCTTTGAAGGACATTGGCTCTCTACGAATTTCCAGTCCGTACATGTTAACTTCATTTTAGGATTCTTTTTATCTGCAGTTTTACTATTTAGTATCTCCATTTTGCAAATTTGAGAGTCAGCGGTTTACCTAGGGAAACTATGCTGACTTTTCCATTGAACAGGGTGACAATTTCTCCGACTGAGGTAATTTCCAACCTTCTACCACCAAAGTGTACCAAAGTATACCAAAGTGGCGAGAAATTCTTGCATCTGCTTCCTCAGACAGTTGCCACACAAAATGTCCTGTTCAAATGAGGTAGCGAACCTCCACTCACACAGTTACACAGTCACTCATGAAGCGCATTTTATTAGATTATATTCAACCTAGGTATCGTTCTACACACACACTATTTACACACGGAGTTTAAGCACGCCAGGACACAGTCGCTACGTACAGGACACCGTCGCCCTCACAGTTTTAAAGACAGTATTTACACACGGAGTTTAAGCACGCCAGGACACAGTCGTTACGTACAGGACACCGTCGCCCTCACAGTTTTAAAGACTACTCTGTCTATATGCCTGATAGGGACTAGTATGGCTCAGGGCTTTAAGCGGCATTACAGACCACGTCTTTTGCCGGCGCGCAAACACTCAATCAACGCTTGAAAGAGTTCCTTCCCAAAGGATCCCTCTCAGGCTCAACACCTGCCCTGAGAGAGTTCCAACTAGAAACAGGTTTAAAGACCACCCTGACCTCTGTCTTCTAAAAACCCGGCGCGCAACACTCAGTCAACGCTTGAAAGAGTGTTAATGCGGAGTTTAAGTACGTACAGGACACCGCCGCCCTACTCACCAAGAGTCGTCCTCTCTCCTCGGGATTCGCGTCAACCCTCAGCCCCCAGACGAGGAGCCGAAACCCAGTCCCGGAAAGGGTGTTTTTGCCGTGGCCACGGTCTCCCTGGCCGTCGACTCAGCGTCTGGAGGCCTCAGGTATATTGCGATCCCGGACGAGCCCCCAAAAATGTCAGGTTTGTCCAATTTGACACTCAGGAATAAAACACAAGGAGGAGACAGGAGACTCAATTCTGGTACCAGGAGGGAACGAGGAGAAGCGTTAGGTTTCAGTTCTCCGCACGTCACCCCTAACGATCTCCTCCTTCACCACCTTATTTATTGGGAAATGTACTACATAGGTGTGTCCAACCTAAAGGGTGGGGGCTGTTGGAGACACACTGAACTTGTTTGACTATGTGTGTGTATGTGAGTGTAAATTACGTACATGTGTGCTATTGTTACAAAAACATCACCTTGCAGCTGGTGTTGATGGCTCCATCCACTGTCGAACCTTGCTCCTGTTTAGTCTTAAAACTTATCTCATCCCAACCACGTCCTCGGAAAGGTGGTTGCGTTCCTAAACTTCTTCCTAACCTTTCACACAGTGCACTAAGCATTCGTGAGTTTAAAGGTGAGCATATAATGAATAAAAGGATTATAAATGTGAATGTTAATCATTCACATTTATAATCAAGTATTATATCTTTATTAAAAGCATAAGCGTTCTTCAATTAATGATTGCAGGCATAAGCGTTCTTCATTGCAAGCATAATCAATCAATCAATAATAATGTAACATTAATAATAACACTAATAATAAGCGAATGTATGATAACTAAAATAATCAATCCATCAAGTGGTTAGCGCGTTGACCTCACAGTGCAGAGGTCGTGGGTTCTATCCCGGCTCCGGCCTCCTTATGTGAAGTCTGCATGTTCTCCCCAGGCCTGCATGGGTTTTCTTCGGGTACTCTGGTTTCCTCCCACGTTCCAAAAACATGCATGGCAGGCTGGTTGAACACTCCGAATTGTCCCTAGGTGTGCGTGTCAGTGTGGATGGTTGTTCGTCTCTGTGTGCCCTGTGATTGGTGGCAACCGGTTCAGGGTGTCCCCCGCCGACTGCCCGAAGACGGCTGGGATAAGATCCAGCACGACCCTTGTGAGGATAAAGCGGATCGGAAAATGGATGGATGGATGAACTTGGGTCTTAAACTGGACAGTGTTTTCAAATCGGGCCGACAAATTGGTGCCGTTGTTGAATGCAGCTTCTTTCATCTTAGGCAGCTGACGAAAGTAAAGCCTCTCCTTTCTCGGCAGCATTTTGAAACAGTACCGTATTTTCACGACCATATGGCGCCATTAAAAATCTTAATTTTCTCCAAAATGGACAGGATGCCTTATAATGCGGAGCGTCTAGTGCAGGGGTGGGCAAACTTTTTGGCTCGGGGGCCACATTGATTTCTAAATTTGACAGGTGGGCCATGTCAGAACAAGATACGGTACATATAAAAAAAATGTATATGTTGACAGTCCATACCAAACATCAACAGAACAAAAGCATGAAAGTATTCCCATACCTTTTTTTTTTTTTTTTTATGAGAACAGTGAAACAACTATGGTATATGTCCTGTATGAAGGTTCAAGTATGTGAGCAACATACATGTGTGACAACACAAGCAACAAAGTGCAACAATATGTTGGCCAAAAACTGCAGCAAGCAGTACAGGTATATGACAAAATATAACAAAGTTAGGACTACTTGCTCCAAAATGAGACGTGTAAGAGACCTGGTGGCTTTTCTTTCGACTCACTCATTGTCTCTGACTTGACCTCCCCTCGATCACCACACATGACAGCGTTGCTCAGCTGATGTCGCGTAGCGAACTTTTGAAGCCAGACACGGGACGCTTCGAAGTCTTCTATGCTCATAGTTAGCGCTCTGGGACTCGCTTCCTCTATTTCTAGCGGTCCAGTTTGCGGAAAGTTTTTAGCACGATAGCAGTCAAACCATTCAAGGAAACGTTTATTTACTCGACTGTCCGTCGAGCCGCAAGCAATTTGTTTCTGTATGGTTTGTGCATAAGAAAGACACCGGACATCAGAGTGTTGTTTATGTGCCGCTGTATTCAATACTGCCCCGTACAAACAAGTGCACGCCTTCCCCGTGCTGCTGGGGCAAACCATTCCAAAAGAGGGTGTTCACTCCCGTAACACAATTCACTCTGGGCATGGAAATAGCCAGAATCGGACTGAGCACAAATCACTTCCTCGTTTTTCAAAGTCTTGTAGATTTCAGTCTTTCAGACTCCAAACATCTCCTGAATGTTTCGTATTTTGTAACCCGCTTCGTTTAATCAGATACACTTCACTTTCTCTACCGTGGCCATTACTCTTCCTCTTCGTTTAGATGCCATGATCGACAGGACGTGAAAATGTTCGCAATTGCAGTAAAACTCACTGCAACAAAGAGTCACTTGCATGTCGCTGTTTTGGATCCAATGATAGAAAATAGCGGCGCGGACACACTTATTCCGTCGTATCGAGCGGGAGTTGCTTGAGTTGGCGCTACTGCTGGCTTCCGTATCG
Source organism: Hippocampus mohnikei (assembly GCA_026261675.1). Lineage (NCBI taxonomy): Eukaryota > Metazoa > Chordata > Actinopteri > Syngnathiformes > Syngnathidae > Hippocampus > Hippocampus mohnikei. The sequence goes on along the minus strand of JAKGUB010000325.1, from coordinate 18,598,623 downwards.
TCTCCCCCTCCCTCCCTGTGCTCTGCAACTTCAAGTAACTGCGCCATCTGGCGTTGAAATGCCTGTCATTACAAGTCCAAGTGAAATGAATGCAATCATTTATATCGAACCTTAATTGTGTTGTGCACCAACCTTCGGTGGGCCGGATTAAAAAGCCCAACGGGCCGGATCCGGCCCGCGGGCCGTAGTTTGCCCATGTCTGGTCTAGTGTATGAGCCGAGTTCCAAATCCTGACTGAGAGCCGACACGCTGTTTATGTAGAGAAAAGTGAGCGTGAACAGGCGTGCGGGAAAGCAGCCGGCCAATCAGTGTAGGGTGGGCGTGTAAGTGGCCGAGCATCATATCTGTAGAGCCACATGGCAATGAGAGTACTCTGATGAGAGGGAACCCGGCGTTTTTCATGGACTACCGGCACTTGCACAATTGTTCAATTCAGATACAGAAGATGAGGACTTTGATGGATTTCTGGGTGATGATTGATCGAAAAACGTGAGTACATTGTAAGATGGCTAAATAAAGTACAACCGATCACAGTTTTGCTTCCGTTGCCTTGTTAAAAACGTGTTTTTAGCATGTCTTAGCATGCTATGCTATGCTTCAAGCTAACGTGTTTTTAGCGTGCGTGCATGCATGTTTAAACTGGCGTATGTTTAAACTGGCGTATGTTTTACCACGCCTGGCTGCGCCCAATAATACAGTGCGTTTTGTGTATGTGTTAAATACACAAATAGCACCCGTTACTGAGACTGCGCCCTTACAACACGGTGCGCCGAATGGTCGTGAAAATACGGTAATACCTATTTGTCATGTTCTTGTTTATGATGATACTAATGCAGCGTGTATACCGGAGACAAATTCCTGTGTGTTCTACATACTTGGCCAATAAAGATGATTCTGATTCTGATTCTGATTCTGATTCATGCCTTCGTCACATCTCGGCTGGATGACTGTCACGCACTTTACTTTGGAGTCAGCCAGTCCTCCAGTTCCATCTCCAATTGCTCCAAAATGCTGCTGCTCGCCTCTTTACAGGGACGAGTGAGAGGCAGCACATAACTCGTATTCTGGCATCCCTTTACTGCCTCCCTATACAGTTCTTTTTAAGATTCTATTATCTGTTTTCAAATCTTTAAATCGCCTCACCCTACCTTGGCTCTCTGAGCTCCTCCGCCTCCACCCACCCGCTCGGTGACTCATGGCTGCAGACCAGACACTGTTCGAGGTACACAGGACCAATGTTTCCTCTAATTCTTTTTGTGTCTGGGCAAACACACAAACACCCTGAGCGGTCCCATGGACCACTGTGAGCACCATGCGCCATGCAAATTGTGGTCACACAGTATCATATGCATCATATACATTCAAGTTACATGTTTTAATTAATTAAAACAATATAATTATGGCGATAGTTTCTATCAAATGACTTCTTGATTAAGTGTGTTTGTCCACTTTCAGTGAAAAAAGTCATGTAACCAAAAGTGAAGCATATTAACATAGCTGTTTTAACAATGTTTTGTATAAATTATGGCAAAACTTGAACTACCATGAACTGCAATGTGACAGTGTCCTTACTGAGGCACCACCGGAGGTTAATAGCATAACCATTCTCTGTATGTCCACTTAATGCTTGGAGTAAAACTGAGTTATTGCCTGCACGATATCCTGAGCAGCGCATGTTGTCAGCTGGACTATTCCACCAAACACAGTTTTGTGATTAAAACTATTTTTTTCTCTGTGTATTTAATGTACAAGACGAGTATTTTGTGCACCGTTATGTCTGTGCTCTTATCTACTTTAAGGGTGTGCCAAGGTGCATCTTTAACACTGCACATCGTCTCATTTGGTACTATTGCATTAATTGAATCCACAAATTCAAAAGCATAGTTTTTACTTCGCCAACTCTCTGGTATGCTCACATACTTTGCCATGGGGTCGTGAATTTGTTGTACCGACAGCATCGATGTATTCATTTTGAAGGCGTGTACAACATTGTCGATGAGGATTTTTGACTTGGTCTATGTTGGATTTGTTTACGATTGACAGCTCGTTCCTCTTCTCTCGGTCTTTGGCGCTCTCTGCCAATAACGTACCGATCCCCATTCCCATCTTGCATCGTTGTACAATTTTTACTGCATTCAAATGACTTTTGTGCTGAATGTGACGCTTGAGGTAGTCCAGTTTCCATTCGCTCCACACTTTTTTCGCTTGCTACTTTAGCTTCGCAACACGTTTTGCAGAGTAGACCTTTCTACAGTGAACAACGTCATGACGTAAATGCGTGGGCGAATCGCGTCCAATAACAACTTGGAACAGCCAATCACATGTTGCATAATACAGAATAAATTATGCATTTATTTTATTTTCAATACTGGTTGGATTTTTACCTTGTGCGCAGCTCAGATAGTTTGTGCGCAGACACGCAGGGGGCAGTGCGCATTTGCGCACAAACCATGCTTAGAGGGAACAGTGCACAGGACTAAAATGAGTTTATGGTTTGTTGTTTTATGGATCATTTATAAATATACGGGACTGTTGTTGAGTTCGAATCACATATCTCTCTCTCTCTCTCTCTCTCTCTCTCTCTCTCTCTCTATATATATATATATAATATACTGTCAGAGATTTTTCTCGGACAAAGTTAAAGAAACGACTCGGCACACAGGGAGAATTGTCTTCAATGTCGACGGAAGCGGATCTCTGAGAGCGAACGACGGTTTAGTTGCTCCGTGATCACACTTCGAGCCCCGCCCTCCGCGAGTTCGACCTTTTATTGTAACATATGCAAAATACAAGAAAAACACTGCCCCGGATATTTGCATGCCGCACCCCCGGTCCGGCCCCTCGGTAGTGATTGGTTACCTGTGTTTAAGCTTTGAACCACCAGTACGTTGGCGCCTTTCTGTCTGATCTACGATAAATCAACATGTCGCAGACTTTGCGGATGGCGAATGTCGCCTGGGCGCGACGGGTGTTCTCAAATCGTCCTTTGTCGTTCAACCGCTGTTCCCAAATTGTTCGTTCCCCTTTTGTGACCGAGTGTCGCCCTCTCCCCTTTGATCGCCCACCTGCCTTGATGTGCTAATTGTGGACTCCGACGGCCCTCCGGCCAGGTGGCCGGCGCCTTTTGTGCACAGGCATTTGGGGGTGCTGTATATGCACCCAAACGATTTGGATGTGACCGACTTAAAATGAAACTTTAAACATGATACAATTTTGCTCATAAATTCCTCTAACATTCCCACCTCTGTATCATAATTAAAGTTTCTTCTAACGCCCAGGTGACATTGAGATGCAATTGCACGGGTGGGAGGAAAAACTGTCCTGAGGAGGATGGGGGTGTAACAAGATCAGGACAGAAAACCCTTCCCGGGCAATGGCTACACATTAAACCGAAATTAAAATCTAATCTAAACACACATAAAATGAAAATCAAAAATCTAATCTAAGCACACATGAAATGAAAATCAAAAACCTAATCTAAGCACACATGAAATGAAAATCAAAAACCTAACTACCTGTATACTAACTACTAACTAACTAACTAACTATGGACAAAGTAAGCCAACCCAAAACATCAAACAATCACATCTGCAATGCCTTTCTGTGAAGTCATCATACGGGCTTACATAAGGTTACAGTAAATCATCGTCAAAATCAGTGCTAAAATAATCTTCGGCAGACTCCGTGTGCACCTGTTGGTACTGCGACATGGCCACAGTCAGCTGAGCCGCCACTTCACTTTGATAGCATCCATGAATTTGGCAGCACAACCAACCTCTGACCAGCGGGATCCCACAAGCGACACAAAAACAGGAAGATAAAAATACACAATCGTCTCTCCTGCCTCCCGACGTTGAATCCCATGAGGCAAGTCACTCCTTTCGTGGGCCTGTGTGCCCACCTTGACTGCTCTTAGGCACATGAGGATGATGCAGATGATGCATAGGCAACGCTTGACTGCCCTTCCTGTGGTCTTTCGGCGGCGCGCAAGGTCAGCGCACTTGGACTTAGGTGCCAATTCTCCTTCCTGGGACTGGCGTCGCTAGGCCCCTCAACCTCGAACCGAAGGAGCTTGCACTGCGACTGGTGGATCGAGCCGTCGCGTCCTTCGACCTTGACCGCAGTTTTTGTTGCTGCAATCACTTGGGAGGGGCCATTCCAGCGTTCACTGTCCCAGAGAAGGCTTTTCAGCACCTTGAGGAAATTCTGATCCCCACTCCGGACCTGGCGAGTCTGTGGAGCAGAACATTCTGGCAAGTCATTGTGCCTATGCATCTCTTTCTGATCAAATTGTCTTTTAGTCTCTCTCATTGTCTTAATGAGCCTGGCTTTGACAGTTCCACAAATCCAGCCGATTGCGGGTGGTACACACAGTGTCGCTTCAAATCAATGTCCCAACAATTCGCACAATGCTTTCACGACAGTTCCCGAATAATCGCGAGCGCTCAAAGACAGTTCAACCCATACATAAACAAAGACAAGACAGTATCGTTTCACAGATTATACAACGTCAACAGAAAATTTTAAAGTGCGTAAACCCATGTGTGTATAATATTGGTGCACCTGTGCTATCATCCCCCCTGTTGACACATGTGACAAGCCATGTGTCAACCTTGCAGCTCCCCGTCTTCCAATTTCCTTAACCCTGAGTCTGGTTTTGCTCTTTCATTTGTCCGATATTTTCGTTCTGTGTGAAGTGCTAAAATTTGTCTTAATTTTCAAATCATCATGTGTCGTGCTCTACGCCTCTATTGCTAGTACGTCACATATTCTTGCAATTTGTTAGCTGAAATGAACGGCCAGAGTGGTCATCACATTCCAATTGATGTATTGACGCACCCAGCCATCCTGTGTTTCCTCGCACCCGGATTGGTGGGGAGGGACTCCACAGGTGGTTTGGAACGGAGCTGGCAAGGTTATTCATGGTTTTCCATTCACATTGCTCTGGTTTGCCGAGCGGTATGTAAATGTATTGCCCTTGTGCGAGGAGGGGCTTAACAGCCCTTCCCACCCGCGCTGTGGCGAAACACCACTGATCTTTCCAATACACATGTTCAATAACAATACCCTGAGGTTCCAGGCCCAGAAAAACCTTCGTGTAGTCTGGGTCTGGTCCCGGTGTCTGCTTACGTCTTATGGTCACGTGCAGGTCGTTCGCCGTTTGCACGTTACCTCCTGGCTTTAATTTGGTACCTGCCAATCGAACTAGGCATTCGGAAATCCGAGTTACATCATCGTTCGGTAAATCGAGTGTCCAAAAATAGCGAGCATCATCTTGACTACTCCCCATGCGGGCTTCGACCTGGCCCTTGTGATTTACGATGGTGTAAATCTCGAGTTGCGTTTGAGCATCTCGTCCCAATAAATTGTGCGGAGAACGAGGGTTTAACGCAGCTTCGACGAGTGCCTTCCGGTCTGGGTCCGTGGGGGAAGTGATGTTTACCGTTTGCGATAACATCAGGGGCTGCACGGAGCCGTGTGCTCCTTTCATGCAAATTTTGCCGTCGCCTGGCTTCACAGTATCGCGATCCCACCGACCGAGAACGGTGATGTCTGCGCCAGTATCAACAAGGAAAACAGTCGGGATTCCTTCGACCATCAACGTCATTTCCGGTTTAGTCATGGACGAGGTTTGACATCTCAGCAGGTAGTTTTCCGTGTCAAAAACATGATTGCTATCGGCTGAGATGTCACCCTCGTCCTCACTTGAGGAGGGCGATTCAACCAAAGGCGCAGAGGCCTTAACTGCTGTCATAGCTACCTTCTCTGTTTTATTCTGTGTTGGTCGTAAATCCTCCTCATCTGATGAGGAGGTGCCCGTGCTACTATCACGCTCCCGCACGCGCCTGTCCTTGCGCCGTTGTCTACATTCTTTTACCATGTGACCCTTTTGCCCACAAAGGAAACATCGGCCCTCAACAAAACGTCTTTGGTCCCTAGGAGTTAATTTGAAGGGAGCAAACGACCTTATTCGTTTATTACCTTCATAAGGAGGATTTTTCATGTGTGTGCGTGAGCTTTTTGCGGCGTAATAAATGTTGGTCACATGACTCCCTGTCTTCTTTTTTTTATTCTCAAGTCGCTCGAAATTCCGTGCATAATTCAAAACCTCATCGATCGGACATGTTGGCCAATTCAAATTATGTCTTTTGACATATTGGATAACATCAGGATGTGTTTGGTTCAGCAAATGCTGTTTTAAATGTGAATTGAACAAGTCTGATTGTGTCTCAGGAATACCGCCGTGTATTTTGAACACTGTCCGCAGACGGTGGAAAAAATCATCCGTAGTTTCGTCAGCCTTTTGAATGCATGTGGCAATTTGTTTTGGATCTTGCGTCCGCTCGTACGCCTTGGCGCAACGTTCCATAATTTGGTCAAGGGGCCCCCCGAGCTGCGTGAGTTCATCATAGCACAGATAGCCTCCCGCAGCCCTTCTACCATTAAAGTTGCCCACAACTGCGCCAAATTTAGAGCCGGTCGTCAACGAGAGTAATTTAAGCGTTTCACCTGCGTTAAGCCTATGGCTGTGGACTAAATCTGATAGTTCTCTCACAAACTCGTCTGGGTTGTCTTTCGGTTTTGGAAGCGGCGCGATGTCCCTAAATTCGGCTGGCGTCCACGGTCTATATACATACAGCGATTCATCTTTCATTGACGGCATTTGAACCATAGGGAACGCTTGGAAAGGGTACTCTTCGGATTTAGGTTCGTGCGAATTATGCTCTAGCGGGGTGGTCGGGTCGAGGGTCCGCCTCCACTCGCCCACCGTGCCTTTGGAGCGCGTTTGGTGTTGGTGTCCAGTGTTTGGACCATCCTGCGTTTTGACCCGGTTCTCTGTTTCCGAATGCGGGGGGAGAGCCGGGTACAGCCCTCCCGAAATGGCGGCCGCTGGAGCGGCTGAGGGTCGCGTTGCAGCAGCCGCCGCAATTAAATCCTCATCTAGCCTCTGACGTTTGTCTTTTGCCTTTTTCACCCGTATTTGTCTGGCCCTTTCAACGAGGATTTTACACTTATACCATTGTTTTCCGTGTTCATTATTTTTCCACTTTTCTTTGTCTTTTAGCGATAGTTTGCCCAACACTGTTTCCAACTCATCGCAATCATTAACGTCTCCCGAGAAACCGTATTTCTTTTTCCACTTTTTCACGAATCGCGTTGACCCTCTGTAGTCAATTTCAGCCAAACGTGTGTTTTCGATTATCGCTTCTACATCGTGACGTGCTGTCGTCTGTCGCGTTCCGCTCAATCGCCAGCAGCCCGATGACTTCCGTGTCGCCATGTTGCCTAGCAACAACCAGAAGCGTTTACAGGTATTTTACGCACAAAAAATCGCGATCTAGTTCTGGGTCGTTACCCGAAAGGAAACAATAGCGTGATCGCCAATCACACTTACGCACTAACACAAAATCAATACGCGCAACATACGCATACAACGTTAGACATAAACATACGACGAGGTGGTCAACCTCTACGGAAGGCAGTGCTTCCTTACCGTTTATGCTAAGCAAGAAACGGTATCTAAATGAGCCAATGCTCTCACAGATGCGCTTGGGCTCTGTGTCCCGTGGGAATCGAACTTCCCCCGTACCGCTAACCACGAAACGGTACTCGAGCTAGCCTACTCCGTTTTCGGCATTAACTCGTCTAATTCCGTCACTCAGTGGAGATAACCGACTACGCAACGGTTACTCCACCACGCCGACTGACCTTATTTTCCGACAATTGTCCCGATGCCGAGCTGATCCCAGGTCCGCTGGATGATGGCGTTTGCTCGTTCCCCACGGCGTCCGGTGCGCGGCTGGCTCCTCCAGGAAAAGTTTCCACGGGGTCTGGTTGGTCTTTGAGGCGCAAAACGCGCGATCAGCCACGGATCGTCCACCGGAGGAAATCGGAGAGTCCAACAAACAAGCTCAAATCCGTTCGAACAAGCGCATCATCCTGCCGACAACGCCAAGTTTCTGTCAGAGATTTTTCTCGGACAAAGTTAAAGAAACGACTCGGCACACAGGGAGAATTGTCTTCAATGTCGACGGAAGCGGATCTCTGAGAGCGAACGACGGTTTAGTTGCTCCGTGATCACACTTCGAGCCCCGCCCTCCGCGAGTTCGACCTTTTATTGTAACATATGCAAAATACAAGAAAAACACTGCCCCCGATATTTGCATGCCGCACCCCCGGTCCGGCCCCTCGGTAGTGATTGGTTACCTGTGTTTAAGCTTTGAACCACCAGTACGTTGGCGCTTTTCTGTCTGATCTACGATAAATCAACATGTCGCAGACTTTGCGGATGGCGAATGTCGCCTGGGTGCGACGGGTGTTCTCAAATCGTCCTTTGTCGTTCAACCGCTGTTCCCAAATTGTTCGTTCCCCTTTTGTGACCGAGTGTCGCCCTCTCCCCTTTGATCGCCCACCTGCCTTGATGTGCTAATTGTGGACTCCGACGGCCCTCCGGCCAGGTGGCCGGCGCCTTTTGTGCACAGGCATTTGGGGGTGCTGTATATGCACCCAAACGATTTGGATGTGACCGACTTAAAATGAAACTTTAAACATGATACAATTTTGCTCATAAATTCCTCTAACATATACACAGTGGGGCAAATAAGTATTTAGTCAACCACCAATTTAGATTAGAGAGGCCTGTAATTGTCAACATGGGTAAAGCTCAACCATGAGAGACAGAATGTGGGGAAAAAATTACATTGTTTGATTTTTAAAGAATTTATTAAAAATCATGGAGGAAAATAAGTATTTGGTCAATACCAAAAGTTCATCTCAATACTTTATGTACCCTTTGTTGGCAATAACGGAGGCCGAACGTTTTCTGTAACTCTTCACAAGCTTTTCACACACTGTTGCTGGTATTTTGGCCCATTCCTCCATGCAGATCTCCTCTAGAGCAGTAATGTTTTGGGGCTGTCGTTGGGCAACACGAACTTTCAACTCCCTCCACAGATTTTCTATGGGGTTGAGATCTGGAAACTGGACCTTGAAATGCTTCTTACGAAGCCACTCCTTTGTTGCCATGGCTGTGTGTTTGGGATCATTGTCATTCTGAAAGACCCAGCCACGTCTCATTTTGAATGCACTTGCTGATGGAAGGAGATTTTCACTCAAAATCTCTCGATACATGGCCCCATTCATTCTTTCCTTTACACAGATCAGTCATCCGGGGCCCTTTGCAGAAAAACAGCCCCAAAGCATGATGTTTCCACCCCCATGATGATGGGTGAACGTACCGAAATCAAAAATAGAAGAGAAAACTACCAAATGGGCAGAGAAATTGGCTTGATAATAAAACTCCTGCTCGGTCATGTCATTCACGTTAATTTTTTTGTCTTTTCCCAGAAGCCTAAAAAGGTTTTGGTGAAAGGTCTGCGTGGATGTTGAGCACCACAACATCACAGCAAGATTGCTACAATTACAAATGTTTGTCATCATGAAAGAAAAAAATACGAACAAAAACATGAACCCACCTCTCCACCCAAAATAGTTTTCATCCTCTCATTTATTATACCTGTATACATATACAATATTTGACATATAAGTTGATCATTAAGATAATTAATTATTACTAGAGCTGTCAAACGATTAAAATTTTTAATCTAATTAAAAACTCAACTGTCATAATTAACTCAAATTAACTAAAAATTAATCATGATTGCTCACACATTTTTTATCGTTTCTGAATTTCCTTTTATATTTTTTGTCCTATTTTCCCCCATTTTAATACTCTCATCAACATGGAATCATGAATCAGTTTTCTATGTGCAAAATGCAAATATTTACTGAAATAACAATTTTGATTTTCAATTTTACATGAACATTTTTCACTTGGAGCAGTTATTCACACATTATCTCTCACACAATATTACTGTCCATCAACAACAGTGAAAACAATATTTTGTCACACAACAGCTGCTTGAACAGCTCTTTTTAGGGAATCAAAACAGCGCAATATAACATTATAAAGTGCACATCTAAGGTAAACTAGTACTCAGCCTATAATGGATTTAAGCCATGGTTGCATACTTCGTTTTTCTCAAATTTGCTTTGAACACAGCAGTCAGGCTATGCTGATTCTGTTGGTCCTTCTTGCTCGGAAGTCTCTCTACGGTTTTGTGTCGACATCATTTCGGATTCTTGTAATGGAGGCTCTCGCTGGTAATCAGTCGGTCAGCATGGAAGGATCTCTCGTTCTGTACTTTTTTGATCATTTATTGGAGCACTTTGCAGCAGAAGTAGGAGTAGTAGTAGTTGTAACAGAAGTATCAGAAGCAGGTAATAACCTAAACTACACATAAATGCAGTAAAAAATTAATATATCTATCTTTCTGCATCGCAATGTAAATATGTATATAATTGACATTAATTAATACCTTTATTTAACAATACGTTTAATAAATAATGTAATCAACCCTGATTTCACTATGTATCATTATCGTCATCATTATTCATTGTTTTAAACGTAAGAAACCATACAACACAAACATAAAGTCGAATCGAACAAAAGAACTACAAGTCCCAATACTCAATGCCGTAAGTGGAGCGCCGGCATAAAACCCAAGCTGAAACGCAATTTACTTCGTTTAAACGTCAGATTGCAGACGGACAAACATGACAACTATGCAAAAATGAGCTAAATAAAGACACCTCTGTTCTAGCAACATTTTAGCCCACGCTGTTTGCTTTGAAATGATCCATAGCTGTCGGTCTGAGACGAGGGGGCGGAGTTACGCACATCAGCTGTGTGCTTGGCCATTAAGTGGTATTTCAGACTCGACGTGCTATGATGATAGCTCAGTTTACGACTGCAAAACATACAGGTAACTTTGGTCTTGTCATTGGAACAATCTGGCAACTTTTTAAAAGTAAACTTTCCATTCATAAACTATTTAAGTATCCGTTTCGGTGTCTCGCTGCCGTGGCTGGCAAAACAAACGTGCGTGGACCTGTGCAGAGCGATTGATGTTTTGTTTCTGGTTTATTTATAGAGCAACGTAACATCTGCTGTGACGTCTGCGGCGTTAATCTCGCGAAAATTTTTGATCCCGATAAAATTCATTTAAATTAATGCCAATAAAAGCGCTAAACTGACAGCTCTAATATATATATATATATATATATATATATATATATATAAACTGACAGCTCTAATATATATATATATATATATATAAACTGACAACTCTAATATATATATATATATATATATATATATATATATATATATATATATATATATATATATATATTAGAGCTGTCAGTTTAGCGCTTTTATCGATATTAATTTAAATGAATTTTATCGATCAAAAATTTTCTCGCGAGATTAACGCGCAGACGCTCACAGCGATGTTACGTTGTTTCTATAAATAAACCAGAAACAAAACCTCAAGCGCGCTTCACAAGTCCACGACGCTTGTTTTGCCAGCCACGGCAGCGAGACACCAAAACGGATATTTAAATAGTTTATGAATGGAAAGTTTACTTTTAAAAAGTTGCCAGATTGTTCCACTGACAAGACCAAAATGACCTGGATGTTTTGCAGTCGTAAACTGAGCTATCATCATAGCACGTCGAGTCTGAAATACCACTTAATTAATGGCCAAGCACACCGCTGACGTGAGTAGTCCGCCCCTCTTCTCAGACAGACGGCTATGGATCATTTCAAAGCGAAGAAAATGGATGACACGACAAAGAACAAAGTTGCTGAAGCAATCGGCAATTTAAACAGCGTGGGCTAAAATGTTGCTAGAACAGGGGTGTCTTTATTTAGCTCATTTGTGCATAGTTGTCATGTTTGTCCGTCTGCAATCTGACAGCTCTAATATATATACTAGGTATTCTTTAATGTCAATTATATACATATTTACATTGCGATGCAGAAAGATAGATATATTAATTTTTTACTGCATTTATGTGTAGTTTAGGTTATTACCTGCTTCTGATACCTCTGTTACAGCTACTACTACTCCTACTTCTGCTGCAAAGTGCTCCAATAAATGATCCAAAAAGTACAGAACGAGAGATCCTTCCATGCTGACCGACAATCCCTAACTGAACAACCATTACTGATTGCCAGCGAGAGCCTCCATTACAAGAATCCGAAATGATGTCGACACAAAACCGTAGAGAGACTTCCGAGCAAGAAGGATCAACAGAATCAGCATAGCCTGACTGCTGTGTTCAAAGCAAATTTGAGAAAAATGAAGTATGCAACCATTGCTTAAATCCATTATAGGCTGAGTACTAGTTTACCTTAGATGTGCACTTTATAATGTTATATTGCGCTGTTTTGATTCCCTAAAAAGAGCTGTTCAAGCAGCTGTTGTGTGACAAAATATTGTTTTCACTGTTGTTGATGGACAGTAATATTGTGTGAGAGATAATGTGTGAATAACTGCCCCAAGTGAAAAATGTTCATGTAAAATTGAAAATCAAAATTGTTATTTCAGTAAATATTTGCATTTTGCACATAGAAAACTGATTCATGATTCCATGTTGATGAGAGCATTAAAATGGGGGAAAATAGGACAAAAATATAAAAGGAAATTCAGAAACGATAAAAATGAGTGAGCAATCATGATTAATTTTTAGTTAATTTGAGTTAATTATGACAGTTGAGTTTTTAATTTGATTCAAAATTTTAATCATTTGACAGATTTAAGACACACACACAAACATATACATATATATATATATATATATATATATATATATATATATATATATATATATATATATATATATATATATATATATATATATATATATATATATATATATATATATATATGTATATGTGTGTGTGTGTCTTTAAATCTTGGTTTGCATCTGAGGCAAACTTGTGTGATCGTGTGTGAGTCTATGAACAAGCAGTTTGTTGGTCACAGCCCCCAACCGCGATCAAATAATCCCCTTTCTTATGCCAATTTTTTTTCCCCTGTTCTGGATTGGACTCCGAGATAATCTGGGATTAGAGCGAGCAGTTCGGCCTGGTGTTCTCTTCATTCATTTTCAAGGCCAGACATGTTCAACAGCCAAAGTTCATTCACTGTGAACCACAAGATATTCAATTGCACGCGAGAACTCTTTCAGTTGTAATGTGCCCATCTGACTGGAAGCGTTTAAAAGCTGGATTTAAATATTGTCAGTGTTAGAGGCAGGTATGTAAGGTAACAATACCAACAATGGTAAGACATTGTTGGCGTTGTACATCCGATTCAGACACTGTACAATTCATCGGTTATCTGAGCTTCAAGGAGACAGTTGAGATGGCATACCGCTGTTGGGATTTTGGCGTGGGTGTGGCACATGTCTGGGCAATACATTTAAAAATGTTTCCAGAGACCCCCTGCAATGTGCTCACGTACCCCAGGATGGGAAACGCTGCAGTAGGTGACCGACCACAGAACGTGACAAAGCAAGTCAGTCAACATTAAAATGCTTGTCTGCTTCCTTTGATGTAGTCTGAGATGTGCAACAAGCAGTCCATCCATCCATTTTCTAATCTGTTTACCTTCACATGGGTCGGGGGCGTGCTGGAGCCTGTCCCAGCTGTCTTCGGGGAGTACGCTGGGACGGTGCACTCTGAACTGGTTCCCAGCCAATCGCATTGACGAACAACCATTCGCGCTCACATTCACACCAAAGAAGGATTTTGAGTGTTCCATTCACCTGCCCTGCATGTTTTCGAATGAGGGAGGAAACCGCACTACCCCTAGAAAACCCACACAGGCACGGGGAGAACATGCAAACTCCATTCAGGGAAGCCGCAGACGGCATCTGTGAGGCGGATGTCCTAACCCGGAGGTCGGCAACACGCGGCTCCAGAGCCGCATGCGGCTCTTTAGCGACATCTTGTGGCTTCCTGGAGCTTAATAAAAAAATTTTGAAAATGGAAAACAGTTTTGATAGTAGGCTAATATAGCTCAAATAGATATAGATACATGTTTGCAGCTCCGAAAAGGAGAGCTGTGGTGTTGGTTTTTGAAAATGTACACTTTATTTATGCTTTTAACAGTCTCGACAAACACAGACACGTCTGCGTCCGACTCCGTGCCTTCTCTCTTCTCGTTCGACTCGAGAGGCGTTCAAAGAGAGCCTCCGAAAAACGGTAATTAATGATCACTGACACTAACAAAAGCGAAAATAATGCACCAAAACAAAAAATCAAGCGAGGAAATCACAAAATAAATTCTCTGGGGGCGTTTGTGAACACACAACAAAGGAATGAATAACAAACAATTCTGAGACAGTTCAGTCTCCTACATACATACAGCAAGTGTTTCCTTCATTGTAGGTTTTATAGAGGGCTTTTATTTTTTTGCGGCTCCAGCCATGTTTGTTTTTTGTTTTGTTTTTTTGTCCTATATGGCTCTTTCAACATTTTGGGTTGCCGACCCCTGTCCTAACCAGTCAGAAAAAAACAAAAAAAACAACCTGAAATAGCAACTGATTACCGTAATTTCCGCACTATGGAGCGCACCTGATTATAAGCCGCACCCACTACATTTTTAGAGGAAAACCAATTTTGTACATACACAAGCCGCACCTGTATATAAGCCGCACGTGCCCACATTAAAATATGTAAACATATTTACAAAGAAAGACGGTACACAGAGAGAGTTTTCAAAGTTTTAATAATATAACTTGACAATAATAATAATATAACTTTCTTCCCAAACGGTGCCTGTGACGCGGCAGTAAAACTGTAGCAACATGGTAACAACACGCTAGGAACAGAATAGCAGCACAGTATAACAGGTCTGGTAAAAGAACATACCGGTACTTGTAAAAATCACGGTGAGCCGTCTTCATCTTCCTCCTGTGAATTGAAGCCATCAAAGTCACCGTCCTCAGTGTCGGAATTAAACAGTGTCATAAAGACCGGTCTTAATCTTACCTTTTCTACTGGAGCGCCCCTGGCGGCCGTTAGAAAAATTACATAAATTGGCCGCATCACTGTATAAGCCGCAGGGTTGAAGGTTTGGGAAAAAGTGGCGGCTTATAGTCCGGAATTTACGGTATTTCAAAAGGGGGAATTTTGTTGCTGACATCACAAGTGGCAATATTCAGGCCAATGGACGGCAAAACCACTACTATGCATTACAATTTGCACGCAAAGGAACAAGACTCCGTCGTAAACCGAGGACCACCCCCTGTACATATAGGAGGGGGAGACAGAGAGAGAAAGAAATAAGGGAGCGAGCGAGCGAGCGAGAGAGAGGGAGCGCGACTGCCCCCCCCCCCCCTCCCATGTCATTGGTCACTAACAGCGAGCATTTCTTCGTGCATCCTTAGAAAGTCCACCTGTGGAGCGCGCAAGTGGCGCTCGCTTGCTTCGGCGTCTCAGCATGAGCGCCGAGTGCAGCGGCTACCTGAGCGCGGACGGCGCGTTTGTGGCCGCTTTCTCCTGCCCCAAAGCGGGCAATGTTGCCGCCCGTTTCTGTTGTGGATTTAATGACTTGAAGTACTGCTGTGACGATCCCAACAGCTTTTACCCGCACGACTATGCTTACATGTGGTGGCTGAGGTAAGTTTTTGAAAGTCGTTGTCTTCTTCGCACCGCAGGTTTTTTCCACTGACGTCTGAATTCATATGTCTTTATGCCATGAGATTTGTTATACAGTGATCCCTCACTTATCACGGTTAATGGGGGGCAGAGACCTCCCCCGAAAGAGGAAAATCCACGAAGTAGGTACCCCCTGTACAGGCATATGTACATGTATGAGTATATATATTTATAAGGCCAAATTTAATGGTATACATGCATGTAGAAGTAAATGTTTGTTGTAATTAACATTACTTAATGGTATATACTAATATATATATATATATATGATGTATATGTGTATATATAAGATGTATAAGTTAGGTTAGTGTATAAATAACAAAATCCAATAAACATAAACATGAAATATACATGTGTATGTATATGTTGCTCTATGTGATTCGCTGTTGTTTTGCTGACTTTCGCTGCCTCTCGCGGGCCTTTTACGTCATTTTCGCAATTTTTTTTTTTTTTTTTGAGGACTACTTTTGAAAAACCCGCGATAATTGAACCGCAAAGTAGCGAGGGATCACTGTATAGATAACTAATCCTTGTTAATGTTATTTTCTTCCAGTTCTTAAAAAGTCATGTAAGTAACGTGATATAGAAAATTACCGCGAGGTCATGAAATGACAAAATCACTGTTAAAACATGATTCAAAATTGTGGTCCATTCCTCGACCCCCCAAGCTGTCATCAAAACATATTTCAAGTAATTATCGCACAGTGGACCAATGTACAGTGTGTTTTCCTTGCAATCACGCATCCTTTTCTCTCCTCTCAGTATTTGGGCTCTTGTTGGCCTGTCTTTTGCAGTGGTGGTCCTTCTCGCCTTCCTCATTACAGTATGTGTGCTTTGCTACCTCTTTATCACCACCAAACCAAGCCGGCATGACAACAACATACCCTTACGAGCACCAGGTAAGTTCGTGTCCAGCATCCTCATTCATTAAAAAAAAGAAAAAGATTTATTTATTTATTTATTTGTTTGTTTGTTTATTGCTTGCTTGCTTGTTTTCTTTCTTAAATCTTTGTGGTTTGCAGCAGGTGACCCCCAGGAGGGATCCAGCCTCGCCGGAGCGATGTGTGCCTCGGGTCCGCAGGGATTCCGAAAGCACTTCATGAACAGGAAGTTGCATTGTGATAACCAGCCCCAAGACCCAGAGCGTCTGTTCCAGAGGTGTTTCACATCGACTGTGACAGGCGTAAGAGTGGAGAGTCCCTCATAAAGCAATTTTAGTGGGACGGTCTGACTAAAGGAGGATAGGAACAAGGAGGAGGATTTCGTTCAATCTTTAGTTTTGCAGCCAGCTCATTAGGTACCCCTGTACAGTCTTATGGGATCCGATTCAAGAACTGCCAGACCAATGATGCTACACGGGTTCATACTTACATTCTTCAAATATTATGTGTACGTTTCGCCGGCTGCTCAGGCAACTCCCAAGTCCGTTACTCTCGGCCAAGTCAAGTCCTCTCAAGTCAAACCAGTGATAAGTTAGAGTAGATGCAATATCTGGTCTTCATAAAGAAAGGTCACTAATTTTTGCAATTCTAAAACTGTAAACTGTTCCAGATTTTTTTTTTCACTGATTCCAAATCTGCCTCAATTTTTTCTCGAGCATGTCAGCTTTTCATAATAATAATAATAATAATAATAATAATAATAATAATATGCCGGTGCCTAGCCAAATATTCTTCAGTGGGGTGGGCAGGGTAAGACATGAAGCCATCTCTGATTAGAATTCTACTTTCATTATTGCTGTAGTATTAGCCAATTCATGTAACCCACAGGTGTCAAAGTCAAGGCCCGTGGGCCAGATCTGGCCCGCCATAACATTTTGTGTGGCCCGCGAGAGCAAATCAAGCATGTCAACTTTTCCATGAGCAAATATTAAATTGTCATTATTACATAGAGATCTTGCAAGCGTTATCTCATTAGCGCAAACAATGGCTGAACTAACCATTATTCTTGACTTCTGATTTCAAAACTAGTTATTCACCAATTTGTTATGCACTGCATATGGAATATGTGGAGGTGATCCAACATTTATACGGTTTCACAAAATTCACAGTCATCATGGCCCGCTCAGGAAAACCGTAACTACAATGTGGCCCACTACAAAGATAAGTTAGACACCCCTGATATGTAACCTGTATGTTAGCATAACATCTTGAGTCCAGAGCACCGAACTCCAAGTCTGATCTCAAGAGTTTTTGTTTTTTGTCAAGTCACAAGGCATCAAATCAGTGACTCGAGTCAACTCTAATCCCGGTTGCAACAACTCAAGCCTCTACTGCAGGGGTGCCCATTACGGCGATTGCGATCGACCGGTAGATCGCGGACTGGTCCCAAGTCGATCGCGAGGGGTGTTGGGGCAAAAAAAACAAAAACAAACAAACAACCATTTGTGTGTCTTTGTTCATGTTAGTAGTATATTGTTTTGTGTTAATGTACACTTCACCCTAATCATCCTATATGAGTCTCATTTTCACAAAAAGTATTTAAAAAATAAAACCGGTAAATCTTTAACCTACCGGAAGTTGTTAGCGCTCAGCAGTCTGCAATTGCAGCTTGCTATCAGGGCTGTTGCGATGTAGCCTTTATTCTTATTATTATCAGGCAAAGTGCAGTTTGTGTACAATTCACCGATGGCACTCGCAAAGAATGGGAATCTAGAGGGCCGAGGGAAGCACTTTAAAACGCTACGCGTGAGCTACGATAGTTAACAGGCTGCAAAAGTGCGTGGCATGCCTCCGTGTCAGGCTGTTGCTCATCATGGCGTGCGTGCGTATGTGCGTGCGCTTGCGCAGTAACGGGTATCTCGCGGGAGGTTGTTTGATCGAAAAGTCAATCTTCGGTCCAAAACGTTTGGGCACCCATGCTCTACTGTATATCTGCATTTCTTTATTTTCATGAAATGATGAGCTCACTGTGACACTGAAGGTTCTTGTAATTAGTGGAGGGCCTGCGCTTGTTTCTCTTCTCTTCACCAAGCTGACCCCATCATGGATTAACCACGCTAGTGTGTTTCTTATGTTCAGTTTATTCCGTAATTGTGTTTTGGTCGTAGCCATTCATGTCTCTGTGGGAAATGCGCAAATGACTTTTCTGGTGCATGTATTGCACACGCTGTGCCTGCATCCTAGGCAATTTACGGATATCCGGGACAATCCAATGTACTCGTTTCCTGTTATCTTTGTAAAGGCTTTTTTTTTTTCCTGTCAATACCGTTTGTGTATTGGATCCTATTAGATTGTAGTAGGGATATTAAAAGACAGCAATGTTGATTGAGAAGTGGTGAATAGCAAGGACACGCATGCACTCCCTCCTCTGTCATGTTATATATTTGCTCATCAAGCTCCTTTACGAATAAATTCTGGACAGGATTTTTCAAAACCAAAGACCCTTTGCTACCTTCGTTCACTGACGCATGTGTATTCGATGGTGACTGTATTTTGTTCGTTCCAGAAGTATTTGGACAGTTATTGTGATATTTCCACTTGTACACCAGGGTAATGGATTTGAAATAAAACAATGAAGATGTCAACACCAGCGTGACAGTTTCAATCGACAGCGATACACCGCCATGTCACAACACAATGTTTGACACATGATGTGGTATACTTTGGATCATGTCCACTCCTCCCATCACTCTGCATGGTGCCTTTGTGTTCATCAGATGCAGAACCGTTTTGCACCTTTGTATTTACATTCACAAAGGTGTTGCGTGATCGCAGCTTTTGACGACACGCCTCAATTCATCACTTCGCAATTCATGACTTTGAAGGCCCCCCAGAAATCGATTTTTCAACGGTCAAGCTGTGCCCAGTACGAAAACAAAAAATGTTACGCGGAAGGCTTCTCTATTATGTGATGGCATTTGTATGGGTAATTGTTGGTGCTTCCCTGTGGAGTCGCTCTCTGTAGAAGCGATCGGGGGGCTTTTAAGTCAATATATCTTGACAGAAGTCACAATTTGTATATTTTCATTCAATATTCCACATGACGTTTCCTATAATAGTCTGAAAACAGACTTACACTTTGGACATCTTGCTATGCAGCATTCTTCCATCCATACCCCCAAAATGCATATTATGCATGAGATTTTATGGTACCAGGCAGCACGGTGGGCGAGTGGTTAGCGTGTCGACCTCTTATACACTTCATTATTATTACCATATATGACCTACTGTGTGGAAATATGGGGAAATGCTTGCAAAACAAACACACTCCCGATTCTAAAACTACAAAAAAAAGCAATTCGAATTATTAATAGATCAAAATATACAGAACCCACAAATTCATTATTTATCAAATTAAATACGATGACATTTTATGACCTGGTTGACTTCAAAATTGCACAATTAATGTACAAAGCACACAAGAACCTGCTCTGCCAAAACATTCTAAAGTTCTTTGAAATTCGAGAAAGCAGCTATGATTTAAGAGGTATCAACTTATTCAAAAAACTAAAAACAAGAACAAACATCAAGCAAAGAAGTGTAACTATCAAAGGTGTTAATCTGTGGAATAATTTCGAAACGGACCTGAAAATGAGTAAATCGCTTGCTGAGTTCAAAAACAAATTCAAAAAAATAGTACAAACAACCTACATCAATCAGAGTTAAAATGATAAGTTCTAAACGTTAAATATAATGATAAATTAGAACTAAGTTGATAAATAGGGAAATATCCATTATGAATACAAGAGAAAATTGACACAAGAGTGCCAGGGTGTGTATGTATAAAATCCGATACACACCAAAAGTTGTAAAATATCATGGTTAAGGGTAAAGCATGAGCCTTAATAGAGACTTCTTTCTTCTTATTCACTTTCTTTTCTGATTGATATAAAATCCATTTATTAGATATAAACACATAACACGGGGTAGGACTAGATAAGTTCTCTACTTCTTCCTACTCCCTTGAACATAATAACTGTGTTGAATGATGACTGATTTCTCTTACCTTATTATTACTGTATATGTTTTATGTTATGTTCAATAAAACCAAACCAAACCAAACCAAAGTGCAGAGGTTCAATTCCAGCTCCGGCCTCCCTGTGTGGAGTTTGTTCTCCCCGGCCTGCGTGGGTTTTCTCCGGGTACTCCGGTTTCCTCCCACACTCCAAAAACATGCCTGGCAGGCCGATTGAACACTCTAAATTGTCCCTAGGTGTGCGTGTGAGTGCGGATGGTTGTTCGTCTCTGTGTGCCCTGCGATTGGCTGGCAACCGGTTCAGGGTGTCCCCCGCCTACTGCCAAGCCAGCTGGGATCGGCTCCAGCACCCCCCGCGACCCTTGTGAGGATAAAGCGGATCAGAAAATGGATGGATAGATTTTACGGTACCGCTCGTTCTTTCTTGGTGAATCAACCACTCCTTTCCCAAACTGGAAGAAAGTTTAATTGCCTTTCAGACAATGCTGCATATCAGATGTTGGGTGACATAGATTAAAAAAATAGACACACAATCATATTTATCGAAAGGTTGTTGGGTGTTTTTGAAGCTGTCTAGTGATTAAAAAAAAGCATTAAAGCAGCCACCGTACTCATCCACAGTCTCACCCTATTGTGAACTGCAGATCATCATCACTGTCCTCTATTCCATACTCCTCCTCGTCCTCTTCTCCTTCTCTCTCAGCCCGTTCTTTCTCTCCAGTTTGGATGTAGTTATCTTCAATGAAGCCGTCGTCATCATCATCCAATGTGCCGAGGGTCCCTCTCACCGCTCCTACTCGACCTGACACGCTGCTTGGAAATGACACCTCCTCTTGGCCGTACTGGCTGACCCCATCAGCCTCCCGGAGCAAGGAGTGCCTGTAGCTGGCTAGGAAACGATGAAAGACACGCAACTTGACCGCCATGACGATGACAAGCGAGGCGGCAATGGCCGTGCCCAGTCCAGCGGCCAGATACCAATGCGTCGAATTTGGAGTGTTGTCTTCATTCGTGAGACCTCAGAAGGTAATAGGAGAGGAAAAAAATGATGTGTGAGGTAAAACAATAAACGCGTGGAGGATCGCATGAGCGTCGTAAACGGGATTCTTGTAAATGTGCCGCTCGAGCTCAAAGTTCTGGAACACGTCTTGTAAAAATGTGGGTTGACTCACCTCGAGTGTCAGTGGCGTTATTGTTGGCGGGATGCTCGGCCTCCGTCAGAAGGCGTCTTTGAGAGAGCCCCTCGGCTTTGTACACGGTCCCGCAATGTGCTTTTCTGATCAGTGTTTCACAAAAGGAGAGGACCACAATGATGCTGCAGAGCCACTGGAACATTTTTCCAGCCTGCGAGGAAACCTAATCGGACAAAAACATTTTTTTTTTTGGACTGAGGAAAATAAAATTGCCTTTCCTCTTTCATAACGCCTCTTGGATTTTTCGGAAATGCTGTCCAGTGAGAAACCAAAGCCACTCTGATAACCACGAATTGGAAATGGACATTTCTGAGACAGATGGCGCTACATCGGCGCAAGTGGGGGCTGCAGCCTCATCAGAAATCTGTTTAGCCCCAATTCATATATAAAATATATTTATAAATAATTATCTCTGTATCGGTCAAACTCCCCTTTAGCCCCGTGAGAGAAAAAAAAATCCTGGAGCTGTCCCTGATTTCAGTTTTCTTTTTTTTTTAATGGAAGCTTATTGCTTCAACGTTAAGTCCAATATCAATATCACGTAATAACATTTTAACCGGATACGTTATCACGTGATTACAGTTCACAGGATGGATTCTTCTCCTTGAATGATGAAATGATGAACAATTCTGGCCCCCCTCCAGCTTTGAAGTTGCACATCCCTAATTGAAGGGATCTCATTCCGCTTCCTTAATCCCACACTCGAATGTGTCTTTTATAGTTTAGCCTTTTATTCCTGATCAAAACAAAATGCAGCATTTTTTTCTCAGCTACAGGTCACTGCTGGCAGATCCCCATGAGCAGCTTTTTACATCTTATGTCTTTTCATTACATGGCTGTTTGTTTTTTTACAGTCTTATTGAAGAGTAGCATCGTGTCATAGCTTGTAAATAAGGCACAAAAAGTACTCCGCCAATGACTTGAATGGAAAGAATTTTTTTTCACCCTTTCCTGCATCAATTATGATAACCTTCAACCCGATAACATGATTGGCTGTCCACTGTCGTCACCGCTGTCCCTGAAAGGGTTAAACAGTAAATAGCCACATACAGGAATCGTGGAGAAAGAGGCTGGAGGATATTTCCTCGGAGGTTCCTCTTAATGTGGAAAAATATCCCGTTTTTATGGAATGATGACTTCTCACATGACATTCGTTTGAAAATGTGAAACTTCAACATGTTAAAACCGTGAACTTATCATGTAAAAGAGTGAAACTTATCACGGTAAAACGTGAAATGTAGCAAAGGTAAAAGGTACCCGCAGGTGAATGTTAAACATCCGGCTGACCCAAATCAACCAAGTTAGTCATACTGCTGTCCTAACCACACACATAAACAGACAAACGTACAAACAAATAGAACCAAGTAACGGTGACTTACCAAGTAGTGATTTTTTTGGGTGTATATTTAAAGTTCCCTGTTTTAGTTTTTAAGAGCCTTGTTTTTCTTCTTCCCCTGTTTCACCTTCTGGAAGAACAACTCTTAGTGGGCAAAGGTTGCAGGATATGCCATAACGTCAACCTTTCTAAGCCGTGCCCATAAGGCAGAAGTGTTAATGAATAACATTTCTTTTTGCTTTTGTTATTTGTTAACATCTCTTTGCTTTTTCAACGTTTCAAACCAAAATAGAATCCATGGGCTCTGTTTTTGTCGAATGGGCACACGTGCGCCAGGCGTAAAAACAAACACATCTTCATTTTCATGCCAGGGCAAGTCTAGGTTTCGGAATTTGGCACGTTTATGAGCATTTCTGAGTTTTCGATGACACACCTGTGGCAAGCCTGACCAGTTGGTGACAGAAAGTAGGTGTAAGTTGTGGCGCAGGTGGTGTCACCTGATTTTGGTGGATCTGACGAAGGTGCAGGCAAAAAAAAAATTCTGCACTTGTGTGGTGCATGTAAAAACGTTCATACAGTTTGTAACGACAGTAATTCCTCATTATTCGCGGTTAATGGCGACCAGAAGCCCCCTCGAAAGGTGATGTAGTTTGAAAAGGTGTACATTCAAAATGAATACCAATGAAAACAGGAAGTACTTTCAGCTCGGTTTTTAATGAAGATAATAGAATGTCAGTCATCTCCAATCCTGCTTTTTATGCCTACAAAAAGCGACGGCTGTTTATTAATTTGAGAATATACATCTTTGGGCATGCTAACTAATGTATATGGTGAGATGATAAATTTGTTAATTTGGAAGAACGTGATTTCTTCACTGTCAACACAAGCCGCATAGTATTTTAGTGTTAATGATTGCTCTTGCTGTTTGTCAGCATGTTGCGTTTAAATGTGTTTGAAGTGTTTTTTGAAGATCTTGAAACACGGGTGTCAAACTCAAGCCCCGGGGGCCAGATCCGGCTCGCCATGTCATTTTATATGACCGCGAAAGCAAATCATGTTTGTCAACTTGCACGATACTTGCTAAAATGTGCACTGAAATGTCAAATTGTCATGAATAAGAAATGGCATTTTGCAATAATTGTGTTGTGCTGTTTGCACTCACTTGAACTATAATTGAACAAACTATTATAGTTGACTGATTTACAAACTTGCAATCCAATAATTTGTTCTGTACAAATAATAATATGATGCGGTTTCAACGGCCCTCCGAGGGAAGACGTAACTCCCAAGTGGCCCGAGACAGAAATTAGTTTGACGCCCCCCATGCCTTAAAAGAAACAAGTGCCACAAATGTTAGCGGGTATTTAAATTGGGTATTTCTATATCACAATTTAATTGCGGGGTGGTCTGGAATGTAAACCCCTGCGTAGGTGGGGTGGGATTTGGGGTGGAGGGGGGATCACTTTGGAAAATTATTTCAAAGTGAGAACAAGCTGAAGGAAAAACAACAGTGTTTCAATGCCAAGGTCCACTCTACAGCACATAGTTGCTTTGACAATCTCAGATCAGGCTTGCCTCCCTCCCTGCCTGGTTCATCAGTCCTCCTGAGACACGAAAGACACTGGCAGACCCCCTTCCCAGCCTCCTTGCGCCAATAGCTCTTCTCCTCCTGGTGTGCTCCCTTCTTCTCTTCAGGTAGACCAGCACGCCGTATCCCACCACAGCCAGAGTCATGCCAAGTCCTACGGCCATCAGCACCAGACTGGACACCAACGTGTCATCGCTGTCATTGCCCCCGCTGCTGACTGTGTCCACGCACAGTAAAACCGTCCCGCACAGCATCACTGCCAGACTCACAACCAGGATGAGCGCCAGATCAGCCCGTCCGCCGCTCTTCAGCTGGTCGATTCGGCGCCGGCTGTGCACGCAGTTCATGTCCTGGATAGCAGAGCTGAGAAGCTGCTTGAGCAGAACTGCTAGCGAGAGGAGGCACAGCGTGGTGCCCACCACGAGACGCCACTCGCTGGACTTTCCGGAGCTGGTGGTCAAGAGGAGGCCGATGCCGCCCAGGCCCAAACCGATAATGAGGGCAACCGAAGCACAATAAAAGACGAGGGACTGACGCGGCTCTCTGAACCACCACAGCTCAATCTGGTCTTCTAGGGACCGCCGTTGGAGTAGGTCCAGGTAGCGGCTTGGAGGCTGATGAAAAGTGCGACGAGGCTGGTAGAAGACCTGCATTTCGGGCATGGCGCCGGCGCCTGACACATGTCCAGGGCCCAGAGTTCAGGTAGTCGAAGAAATCGAAAGCAGTTGAACATTTCCGCATCCCATCCTGCGACACTGTCCAGAGGCTAGTTTGGTCCTGATTGTAAACGATCTCCCTGCGATCGTATGGCTCATTCAACACCAAGGAATCGTTGTGCTTCAATTTGGTTGGCAGATGAAACTCAAAATAGATGTTTGATGAATTTGGAGTTATTGCGGCAATGGAACCAAAGCATGTCAAGAAACGGTTTGACCAACTCCAATAGATTGCAAAACTGCACAAATGTTGCTGAAGGAATCAAAAATAAAAAAAACAATTTGATCCTGAACATCAACATCTGACAGGAAGCGTTATTTACCTCCATTTAGTGAGTCACTTTTAAAGATGAGGGTCACGTCCGTCCATCTGCGTTCCATTCTACAATATTTGCTCAGAGGCTTGTTTGGTCTTGATTGGAAATGATCCCCGAGAGGAACCACTTCAGCTGCTGTGACAATATCTTCAATAAATTCTTCCCGATTGGCCGACAGATGAAACTCAAAATAGCTGCTCGGTGAATTTTCAGTTCTTTCCTCAGCGAAAGCAAAGCAAGGAGAGAAATAGTGACACGGGGGCAAGAGCCTCCGTCATCACCGAGAGCGTCCTGCTCTTAGCGGGTGACGAGCCCCCCACGCGTCATGTTGTTTCTCCCGGTCTCTGGCAGACAATGTCCGGGTAAAAAGACAGGTCACAAAAAATGGGGTTAGATCATAGTTTGAAGATTTGCTGCACAATGACCCCACACAAGAGCAGGACGCTGACTGATGAGCACACTGACTGTGTTGCCTAAGGTGGCTTGTGGTGTGTGTGTGTACTGGATGATGTCAGCAGGGCACAATAATGCCATTTTTGTAATCTGTGAAGAATGGCATCACACTCACACAGCTGGACCGCACGGTTTGGATCAAGTGAATGCCACTTGTCATCAGGACGGTGCTCACGTAAACATGAGCGTATTCATGGCAAGAAAACTTGATGAGGAAAAGTAGTGGGAAATCAGAAGTCGTTCTCTTTTTTGCATGTACAAAAGGTTGCATTCTTCTGGGTAGACTGTGGAGTGTGTTTGTGTTTATGTTTCTTGTCAAATGATTTGTTCCTGTCATTTTGGCAGAAAATCTGTATCAGATTCACAAATGTTTAATTTGACAGATATTGACAGATATTACTAGCACTTTCTCACCAATTCACTTCAATTGAACAACACTGATTGTATCGCTGTAGGACAGGGGTGTCAAACTCATTTTTGTCACGGGCCACATTTTAGTTAGTTTCCCTTGGAGGGCCGTTACGACTGAAACCATATAAAGAAGTCAAGAATAACAGTTTATTCACCTATTGTTTACGTTACTGTAATAAGGGGTTTGGAAATAAGAAAATGCTTAGAGTGTCACTCTTATTTATTACAAATGGGTTTTTGGTAGCGATTGTAGCAAGGATCATGAAAGTTGACATCTTGGATTTGCTTTCACGGGCCACAGAAAACGATGTGACGGGCCAGATCTGGCCCCTGGGCCTTGATTTTGACACCTGTGCCGTAGGATTTGACTGTCACTATTCTCCTTGACTTCTGAAATCCACAGAAAACTATCAAATGGAGGGCCAAATGTGTATATGTACATTTATGCACATTTCTATAACCTTTGCACACATTCTAACGGTCGCCAAGGGAAAGAATAACTACCATGAAGGCTGCTACCAAAATGTAATTGACACTCTTGACCATGAGAAGTGAGTCAAAGACAGACAACTGCTCTTAGATGACAGATCCTGCCTCGTAGCATCTGTCCTGTTCCATCCCAAATGTGTCTGAGGTGGTTGAGGTCATGGGATCTCAAGTTCCGTCATTTGTTGGAACAGAAAAGGTCCTTTCCCACAAAGTTGTAAGCGTAGAATTGTCCAAAATTTTTGGGTGGGAAAGAGAATTCAGATCCAACCTGGAATTGAATTAAAAAAATAGAAACTTTGGTTTGTATCATTCCCATTGTTCATAGAGTGAAGCTGACAAAGAAAACAATCTTTTTGCAACCAGGCCTAGAACTTGATTATTCTATTTTTTAAATTTTCTTTATCTTTTCAAAGGTGAAAGTCATTTTAATAGTTACGCTTGGATGGCTCACTGGTGCGGCGAGTTACTGTTTCTTGCTCAAGGGTAGTTGTTACTGCCAATATTTCCCATTAAGCAGTTTCATTATTGGTGTTCTAATGCCATCTAGTGGCGATTGTTGGCCGGAACCATTTATCGCGAATAAAGGTTCACCGGACCCTAGTTGCCGTGCACATTGACTGGAGCACGTTAAAAAGACACGTTTTGTAAGCTTTCTGTATGTAGCCTTTTGTAAGAAGACAAGAGTGCCGAGAACCTACCGTATGAGGCAAGTCGACGACGGGCAGGATTTCGGCCGAAGTTTAGCCCCTTATGGGTGTGAGCCCACGAGGTTTCTGTGCATTTTATGTTAAATCAAATGTCTTCGTAGTTTTGTCTTTTATTTGGTACGTAATGTCACTTGTTTGTATGTTTCATGTTCGTGGGACCAGTTCTCACGGGTTGCCAGGAATAAACCCTGTATTTTTATCGTGGACTTCGTGTCGTCATTCATGCCGCATCCTGAGGGCGCTACAGTAGTTAATAGCCCTGTTCATACTGGCAGATTTATTTCGGCGCTGCACCGGAGTATTTTGTTGCGATATATTTTTACACCGGAACAAATTTTGTGGAGCGTTCACACGTACAAAGCCGCTGAGCGTCACAGCGTCGAAGCAGCTCCACTTGCGTTCACACGGGCAGTTTCTGCTGCGGAGCAAAACGACAGAAAACAAATGAGCTGTCGTGTTGGTTCTTTTTAAAACGTATACACAACTCAAGCAACTACGGTACAGGCACGTCCTTCTCCTTCTGTGTCTCCGTGCCTTCTGCTAGAGAGTGACCGCCCCGAAAACGTAAATCAACGATGAGTTCAATGACACTCAGAAAAGCAAACATTTAAAACGCCAAACACAAAAATCAAGAGATGAAATCACAAAATAAATTCCATGGAGGGTGGGGGGTTGTGAACACACAACAAAGGAACAAACTACACAAACAACTCTGAGACAGTCCAGTCTCCTACAAAAGGAAAGATGACGTTTGGGGACTAACCGGGGGGGTTAGTTGAGATGGTATAACCCAAGAGGTGCTTTGCTACTGTTAGCAGCCATGTCTTGTGTCGTTATTAAACAAACACCTGACGGAAGTCCGACAGAGCACGAAAGCAACGCATTCTCGCCGTACGTAATCAACTCTTCTCATGCACAGTGAGGCCCTCCCCCCACCCTCGCAAGCGAGCATTTGCTCTGGAGCAAATTTAACCCAGTTGCGTTCATACGTGCACATTTGCATAGGTACTGCTTCGCAAACGAGCATTTGATCCGAAACAAGCTGTTTTCGGGCGCTACGCTGGAACAAAGTTGCACGTATGAACGCTCGAGGGGAGCAGTTTCGGAGTAGGTCCGAAATAAATCTGCCCGTGTGAACGGCCCTAATAAGGATCGAGGGCCAAGGGATTTGAACGTGTGGCAAGCTTCCAAATGCGAGCCAACCACTTTTGCGCTGAAACAAGCCACCCAATTCACAGTTGTAGCCCTTATCTTATTATAAACAGGAGCCAGGGAATTAAGTTGCATTTATTTTCTCCATTCTGATATTTACATTAATCACGTCAAATCTATCCCTAGGGTGACACAATATCATGCCCTTGAGATGGACAAAGTAAGTGACTCTGTGAGGACCATATTTCATTTTGGAGATCCAACAGCTCAATTTTAAATGAATGATTCTACAATGTAGCAAAAGGAAACAGTAAAATCATCATTCTGGTACTGTACATGGAGGAGCGACAAGTAGCAGTTACTGACTAATACGATGGGCATGACTGAACAGAGCAATGCCTGTTAACAGTCAGCCAGCACCGCTGAATGTAAATGTCGTGGCGATGGTACAGTTGAGAGTAGAAAGGGCACGCAGCTCTGTTTTGATGATGTTCTGCCTTGAACCGAACCATCTGAACTGAGCGTGCGTCACACAACAACAACAACCATTTGTGCAGGATCAACACTCAATAGAAGAGGAGTGGACCGTGTTCATTTCTTCTGTAATACAGCAACTGTCCAATATAATTCCATAATATAGACCAAGGCGGCCCGGTAGTCCAGTGGTTAGCACGTCTGCTTCACGGTGCAGAGGTACCGGGTTCGATTCCAGCTCCGGCCTCCCTGTGTGGAGTTTGCATGTTCTCCCCGGGGTTTTTTCTCCGGGTGCTCCGGTTTCCTCCCACATTCCAAAGACATGCATGGTAGGCTGATTGAGAACTTTAAATTGTCCCTAGGTGTGAGCGTGGATGGTTGTTCGTCTCTGTGTGGCCTGCGATTGGCTGGCAACCGATTCAGGGTGTCCCCCGCCTACTGCCCGAAGACAGCTGGGATAGGCTACAGCTCCCCCGCGACCCTAGTGAGGATCAAGCGGTTCGGAAGATGAATGAATGAATGAATATAGACCAAAGCTTGGAGTAACTGTTCCAGCAAAGATTGACAGCAAAAGACTGAAGTCGGAGGCTGTCATGTTCTCATTTACAGTTTTCAAATAAACACCTTAAAGGTTAGTGTAGGTTAGTGTAGAATTGTGTCAAGAATGTGACATTTGGAATACTGCAGTTATTAAGTATAATACAATAGCATTGTAATATCTGTTTCTTGTTATTTGTGTGTTCGAGGCCTGGGTAAGTTGAGTCGCGGGGACGTCATAGAGAGGGGACGCGCTCCCGCAGTTCGTCTGATTGTGCAGCGCATGGGTGTGAGTTGTGGCCAGCAGCACCTCCTGTGAATGTGTTTATTTGCTGCCTCCTTTTGTTTATTAAAAACGAACAGGTTGCATCAGCGACTGGGTGCATCCTTCTGTCCACATTGAAGTGCATTACAGTATGATTATACTGTTCAATACAGTGCTGTTAGATCGTCTTTATATTACCAACACATAATGTATCTGACACACATCCTATATGGATTTGAACGAAATTAGACAGACGGGACTCAAATTTCATCGCATAGAATATTGTACAGTTTTTGGTTGAGAGTTGAAGCTCCGGTTTGAGAACGTAAAATATGCCAGAGTGTACATTGCAATTACAACCAGCAGAGGGCAGCAGAGAAGCGTGCAGGAAGCCCCCAATGTGGCAATTCGTCACGACTGTACAACTAACACATGTAAGACGGTCCAACCACCGGAAAAAGACGATGAATGCGACAAACAAAGCCTTCGTTTGATTTCATTTTATTCGCGAAGCCTTACGCAAAGTACACAGTGGAGTTTACCGCCACAAACTGCAATTAGAAACTTGACACTGGCTCATTTGCATACTGAAGAGTATGCAAAAGAGTATGAACTTTATATTTGAGGGGGCAAGCAAGATGATAAGACAATAAGAACTGGAGCGGAGGAGAGAGGCCTAAGAGAATAAAAATGTGTGACGTCCAGGCCCTCTCTTGCCCCTGCCTAGACCAGGCATGGTTGTCATTATCAAAAAGGGTCCAGGTGGTTAACTTTGAGCAGGGATTTGCATCTCCTTTAATAAATATCATTTGGGCCCTGTATTGAAAATAATTTAAAATCAATAATAAAAATCCCAGAGTCCATGAACGACTAGACCTTGAAAATGAAGCATTGGTCATCATCACTTCCATGATTGGTATTTAATATGTGCATTTTATTTCATGAAACCATGACTGTGGAAGGTATGCTAAACAATGACATATTACATAAACACGTCATTTGCCTACTATGGTTTGCAAGTAATAATTTAGATTGATGTTACCTGTAAAAAATAAAAACAATTATCAAGCATTCTTTGTTCAAGACAGATGTTTCTTATGCAGTTCTTGCGTTCAGAATAATTGTGAATTTGGTGAAACAAAATTGGAGGAGCATCAATGTTCTCTGGGAGTGATGTGGCTCCGCCCATGTCTCCACTTTCAACTGAAATCAGGAATCACTTCTTGGGACAACTAGATAGAGGTGAGGACACAGCTCTCTTCTGAAATTGTAATGCTATGTACAACCAGTCCAGGCAGCAAGAAAGCAATGCAGTCGCGCTCGGCTTGTCCATGGCACACCTGCTGAGCTGGCCAACATTAGTTTCAAAGCACGGCAGACCAGTGTGAGCGGATAAGAGAGGATCAGAAGGTCAAGCAATTTTGTATCCCTGTGGCGCTTTAGTGCTCCGGTTTGTGGAGAATTTGTAAAATCACGATGAAAGTTCCTGGAGGACTGCTGGATGATATGCTAGATTTGAATAGCTAATGGAAAAAAAAAAGCAAGAAAAAGGCCTGCTTTGCTTTGTCTGAGTATTCAGCTCATGCGATACCTCACCGTGTTCAACAACTCCTTTATTAATACATACCCTCAGCAATAATGTGATGTTTCTCATTTATATGCAAATGATGTGAAGGAGAAGCACAGGGAATATGATTTCGAGCAGGAGCGTGAACTGGAAAAGGACCCTTGTTCGTCGTCCATGAACAAAACGGAGGCCTTCATGCTCCCTCTTTGTACAATTAGGTAATACTTAAGTGCAGATGAATGTGCACACGGTTGTATTTTCAAGGTCCGGTGACTTCCAAGCTTGCTTCAACAAGTCTTTGAAATGTAGGCCACAGCATAATCACTTATTTTAATGGCGAAAAGCTCGACGACGACTAATCCCCATGTCAACTGCAACATACAAAGCCGCATGCGTGCATTTGCACAAACAACTCCTTTGACAGCCAATAAAGTTTGGGCGTTGGAGAGAGGATCGTTGAGTGGTAGGGGGCCTGTTTTTATGTTATTTTTTTTTTCTCTAATTATGTCATTGTCTATATTTCTCACAGAACCCAAAATGTTTAAGTTGTCATGAATTAAGGTCTATCTTCACCTCTAAAGCTGTTACAAGCTCTGGTTTTCGCATTTCACCATCCTCTGTGAAAAAAGTTCTTGTTGAATTTACTCCATTGTATTTCGTCTAGTGGTTGCATGAAATAAAATCATCTTGTAGATGTATTATCTATTTGAAAAAACATGTATTTGCAGCTAGATGATTTTATTTTGGGCAGCCATTGGATGAAGTCAAATGGAGTGGATTTTACAGGACGGCACGGTGGACGACTGGTTGGCACGTCTGCTTCGCAGTGCAGAGTTGGATTCCGGCTCCAGCCTTTCTGTGTGGAGTTTGCATGTTATCCTTACACCTGCGTGGGTGTTCTCCGGGTACTCTCAATTGTCCTCAGGTGTGAGCGAATGATTGTTCGTCTAAGTGTGCCTTGTGATTGGCTGGCAACCAGGTCAGGGTGTCCCCCGCCTACTGCCCGAAGATAGCTGGGATAGGCTCCAGCACACCTGTGACCCTCGTGAGGATAAGCAGATTAGAAAATGGATGGATGGATGGATGGATAAATTAGACCCTTTTTTTCAGTGTAATGTTTGTGACCATCTATTCTATTCTACTGTGTTACCTCGACTTACGAACGCCTCTTCATACGAAATTTTCAAGTTACGAAATGTCTCAACAGGAAAATATTGCCTCTTGTTACAAAAGAAATTTAAAAATACGAAAGGTACA
Source organism: Hippocampus mohnikei (assembly GCA_026261675.1). Lineage (NCBI taxonomy): Eukaryota > Metazoa > Chordata > Actinopteri > Syngnathiformes > Syngnathidae > Hippocampus > Hippocampus mohnikei. Next base: position 18,565,670 of record JAKGUB010000325.1, on the reverse strand, counting down.
AATACAGTATGGGTAGCTATTCGCAGCTCCGAGTTTCCTGAATGCAACATACTTAGAGCTCCAGTCCGGCGATCACTCATTATGCCGATGTTTGCCTTGGACATTTTACAAGAATTGTTAAAAGCCGACAAAAGCAAACGTCTTTGGATCGGTTCTTTACAAAACGCCAGGCAATAAATAAATAAATAAATAAACACTGAGAGCGGGAAAAAGAGGGCAAAACCCCCCCCAACCAAAACAAAACTATGAGGAAGCAGTGAAAAATTAAGACCATTATTTTTATTCTTTACTCAATTCTTTGTTTTTCACATTATGCACAACTCTCATTTATTGTGCAATAATCTAATTGTAACATGTATTTGTTGCATATTTTGATGCATTTTTATGCTTTAGAAAACATTTGTCTGAATTTTAGGGGGAGGGGTTTAGAAGGGATTAGGGCATTTCCATTGAAAACGCGTCTCTACTTAAAATATTTTCTAGTATAGTATTTCTTCCAGAAACAATTAATTTCCTAAGTAAAGGTAATACTGCATTCTATTCTATTGTATTCTAGTCCCCGCCCCTTGTGGTGTCGTGCCGTGGGCGGCCAATGAATTTGGAGGTGATGATGTGAGTGGGCGTCAAGGAGGGAGGGGTCGGAGTGGATGCTTGGAGGTTGTGATTGTGGTGGCGTGTGGGGATTTTCTTTTTTTTACAACGGCGGAGACATCCTCGCCACGAGAAGAGCAATTTTTCTTTTCCTTTACGGGCTTTGTCTGGTGGACGTGAATGAGACGCATCGCCTCTTCCGGAAATGAGGATGGACGTGAGGATATTGTTACTTTTTTACATGGCCGTGCCGAGGCTTCTCACCTCAGAAGGTCAGTGTGTGTGTGCGTGGATGCTGAGTGAACCTGAGCACACGAGGATGCTGGTGCGCGTCATTTGTCTTATTTCTGGGCCTATTCATGATATCGAATTGCGAATTTGTTTATGGACGAGTGTTACTCCTGCGCGCACAACAAATTTAGGACATAATGCACCCCTCGCTCGCCTCAGCTAATTGACCTTAATGCGTGCTGTATGTTAATTAGGCATTCATTTGCAAATGACAGTTGGAGCAGCAGACATATTTGTTTGTTATTCTGCTAACCCCTCTTGTTGTGTCCCCCCCACCCCCCTCCCACCTCGCCGTCTCCCCCAACAGTGACGGAGGAGTGCGAGGATGGACAGTTTCAGTGTGACAACAAAAGGTGTATACCCACTTTGTGGAGGTGTGACGATGACGACGATTGCTCGGACAACAGCGACGAAGAAAATTGCCGTAAGTAGCCATATCGGACGTGTCGCGGTTTTGATGAACTGACTATGATAAAATATTGCATGGAAACACAACTTGACCTACACTCACCTGTCCGAACATAAAATACATACGCACACAATACAAGAGCTGCATAAAAAAAAAAAAAATCTGGCCTTGCAAAGTGAACTCGATAGTGGCATGATCACAATCGCAGCCAGAATGTGAACGTAACATCACGCGCTTCGGGTAAACGTGTTGTTGTATTTCGAAGCTGGCAGAAACATCCAGTAAAAATAAGATTCACGTTGTTTCCTGAAACCTTTTCAATGTTTCCCCAGATAACATCTCGTTGTGATCCATTGCTTGACCGGTGAGAGAGATGTTCTAAAAATACAAAATAGGCCGCCATTGTCTCTTGAGTTGAACACTTGACTTCCACGACATGAGAGCTACATTTTGGGATGCCAACACGTGCGATCTGTTAACCCGAGAACAATAATTAGAATTAAGTGGAACATTAATTTAGATTATAGACAGTTTGAGGAACATAATTAGTTTGCTAATGTCCCCTATTTCAGTCGATGGGTGTCAGAAAAGTACCAGGACTGAAATCACCAGAGATATCTTTCAAACCCAAACTACAAACGCCGAGTTTTCCCCCTCCATGTGGGCTAGACGAGCAACCCGCACATCTACGAAATTATTCGACGCCGTTTGCTTTCATTCAGTGTGTGAGAAGAGGTGAGAATTGTGGCACGACAACTTGTGGCTGCGTAACCACGGCACGACTCATTACCCTGAGCATCTGATAGTTCCTGGCCGAGAAGAACATTGACATTCTAGGGCAGGGGTGGGCAAACATTTTTGACTCGAGGGCCACAATCAGTTCTAAAATTTGACAGAGGGGCCGAGCCAAGAACAGATGGATGAAGTGTTATATAAATTACATACAGGATTTGACCTATTAATGATTAATTTAATTACATTTCAGTTGAATAAACACAGAGGAAAACTCACCATCAGTTTCAGTGGGAACAGTGTTGTTGATCTCCCTGCTTTGTGAGTGCATCAAAGTCTGGAGTAAGTTTTGTTGTGGCGATTCTCAGGATAGATCCGAGGTGTTGGTCAGTTATCCCGGATCTGTGACGGGCTTTGTTCATGGTCATAACATTGAATGTCTGCTCACATACATAGGTCGAGCCAAACAAGGCTGCTCTGTGTCTTTGATATCATTACTTACATTCAGTGCAAGTGAATATAACTGAAAGAACTCCGCCTTATTGTTTAGCTGGCTAGCTATATGTTCATCAATTAGCTCCACACGGCGAGTCACAGTCCGACGTGACAAACTGATTTTTTTCAAACTTGCCTTGACTTTCCGGACACAGAACACCTGCAGTCTCCACCATGCAGTCTTTCAAAAACTCACCTTCGCAGAAAGGCTTGCTAGCTTGTGCTAATTTGAATGCCAACAAAAAGCTTGCCTTGGTAGTTGACTCCTGAAGCGCAGTTTGTCGGTGAAAAAAATTTTGCTGGGTCAGTAAATTGGCTTCCAACCTCTCAGCCGTAGCTGTCCATTCTTGCGCCGACAGCTTGCTGGCGTAATTGGCATGCTTCGTAGCAAAGTGACGGCTAATATTGTACTCCTTAAAAACCGCGACACTTTCTTGGCATATCAAGCATACAGCCTTTGATTGGACCTCTTTTAAAAAAATATTTTGTTGTCCATTCTGTGTTAAACACTCGGCACTCATTGTCGACTTTTCTTTTCTTTGATAAACTCATGTTTGTTTTTAGAAGGGGAAAGCTTTACCGGGGGAACTGAGAAGGTGAGTGCTTCTTCTGGGAAAAGCTTAACCGCAAAGAAGAGGGGGCAAGTGCTCAAGCGGTAAAATGCTCAAGTGCGCCATCTATTGGGGAAATGTGGGCATTACAGGGAAAACAATATTATTAATTTTATATTTTGATATAACTGGGAGATGTTTGGCGGGCCGGATTAAAAAGACCAACGGGCCGTATATGGCCCGCGGGCTGTAGTATGCCCATGTCTGTTCTAGGGCAACCTTCCTACTCATCAAATTTGTTGGGGGGTTTTTTCTTTCCCCATGCTCAAACGTGTCATCAAGGTGACCCTTTTTTGAAGAAATGACGATGGAATTGTGCTGTATTCCGGAAGAATCCTTTCACAAGAGCATGAAGGAATAGCAGAATAGTGTTTTGGACTCCAGAGGGATTATTTTGAAGGGGATAGTTTGTCCTTTGAATCTAACTATTTTCTTTTGTGATGCCAGTCCTGGAATCTTTCTGACATCCTTTGTATGTCTTTGAAAGGGGATTTCACTTTTGTAGAGTATAAATGATCATCTTTGATTGCGCTGCGTACACGGTAAAGACATTTACCAAGCATCTTGGATGTGTCGTCTACATGAACAAAAGGGAATTGCGCTTTCCTTTCTGACGTCGAGCCAGTGGCCTATATTTCTGAAGAAGCCGTGAAATGGTGCCAAAGCTGAATCCAAGCTGCACGATGCATGTTTTCCCTCACAGCTCTGTTCTTTTGTGTCTGGGTTAATTATGGCTCAGGAGGAAATCTTGCACCTCCTCACATGCAAACATGCATGCCCACCATTTCGACCCACTTACCTGTTTGCCTCGAGCTCCACACACAATGCCACGGCTTGACCTGATCTGCGTAGCCATGCTGGCCAAATGTTTTAATTGGCATTCTCACCGTAAAAAAAGTAGCAGCAGAGTTGAAACCCTTTGCTTGCTTACACCGAACGTAGCATGTTATTTAACATCGGTTTTGCCGGTGAAGTGTAGCGTGACAGCCAACGCGGGGACAGAGAAGACAGAGCTGCTCCTCTGTTTCCAACTGTGTTCACACAAAAATAATTTTCAGTCAGTTACTGGCTCCACGGGTGGTTTCCTGTTTGGGAAAATCCATATCCAGAGACAGGTTTATAGTACGACATGTGTGACATCTGGCATGACACCTCCAGCACAGATCCTGCTTGTCAAACACCGACCCATAAGCAGCAAAGTTAAGACCACTTGTTTAAGTTCACCTTGTCATGCGCACCGGGCACAGATTCAGAAATCCAGTGAGATTTTTAAAAAACATTATTGGGTGATCTCATTTTCAAGTTGATTGAAAAATATTCTAGACCACGGGTGGAAAGGCAAATTAAATTATTTCGAGGGTGTGCTGGAGCCTATTTGGACCGTCTTCGGGCTGTACCGGTTGCCAGCTAATTGCCCAGACCAACAACTATCCATGCTCACACTCACACTTTGGGACAATTTAATTTAGAGTGTTCAGTCAGCCTGTCACGCATGTTTTTGGAACGTGGGAGGAAACCGGAGTACCCGGAGAAAACCCACGCAGGCACGGGAAGAAAATGCAAACTCCACACAGGAAGACCGGAGCCGGAATCGAACCCTATACCTCTGCACTGTGAGGCCGATGTGCTAACCAAACGACCGCCGTGCCATATTCGCAGAATTGTTTTCAGAATTTTTTTCCATATTTAAAAAAAAAGATTGTTTTTCTTTTCTCCCCATTGTCCCACCGCCTTTCATGGAAAATTGAATGTTTACCATTTTATTAAAGAATTGTTTGGGTTTGATATATATATATAATCTGCCAACAACTATTTGATTATTCATTTTTTTGGTGGGGGACAGACACCTACTCATACTGCAATAGCTGCAAGAAACAAACAAATCTGAAAACTATTGCCGTTTTTACCATCGTGTCGTCGTGTAGAAATAAAGTGTCAGCTTTCCTGCGTGCACATCCTCATCACGGCGCTCAGATCCGGTGAGTGGCCTTTGGGTGGACCCACAGCTGTCTGCCGCGGCTTCCTCGTCATGCCACCAACCGAGCCGGTTTTGCTTATCTGACAACTCGGCAAATGTGTCAAGTATTACAGTACACCAAGGCATTCTCTGGTGGTTGCTTGCCGTGAATCCGTTCTGGTTGGAGGCGGGCGCAATGAAGTGCAGCATCTTCTGTGCAGGGCAAAGGTGTGTGCTGAGGGACTTTGGCTTGTAAACACAGAGTAAATTCATAGTTTGGCAATGGAGTGATTCCCCCCCACATGAGGGTTGCTGACTAGCCAAACTTACTGTTACAATGTCCAGATTTGGACATTGGCCACCACAATGCATTTGAAATAACGACGAGTGACTATATATGAATAGCTTTGCAAAATTCCGGCTTTTAATGCTCTTCCCCATATCCTCTCCTTATGCATCGACTGCACGTTGCCCCACTAAACCCCCCAGACTGCGCTCCTATCCCTCCGTTCATCGCCCCATCCCCCCACCCTTCCCACTGTAATTCCCCACTGACCTTCCAGTCTCTGCGTGCACCCATACATTTGTAAGCACAATCCCACTTGTGCATGTACACCGGTCCGGACCAGTGCTTAGAGCAACGTGAATAGTGAAACAATGGACGTCAGTGACTGCCAAATGACGCTCAAGATTACAAGGCGGAATCCACGTAATCTCCAAATGTATATTTGTCAGTACGATTTGCGAAGGATTAGACGTCAAAGCTGAGCCGTCTTTTGATTTGTGTGTCGTCAATGGCAACGCAGGCGCCAAATTTTGTTGTTGGGTTTTTGTTTTTGTTTTTTTGCACTGACATGGAGCTGTAGTTTCATTCTGGCCTCGATTCTCGAAGTATTGCGCCCGGGTGCCTCTTTTGGCACATGTGCTCTGCGCTTTTCCTCTCATCTTGAGATGTGATAACGATCTGCTTCATTGGTCGTCATGAATTTAACATCTGCAACTTGCAGGGGCGGCAGAGTCAGCGCTAATCTGCCGTCACTTTTTTTTTCCCTTTAATGCTGAGGGCCATGAGGGCCAAGGCCATGTTTGAAACTGCCATCTTTCCTTCTCCTGACTGTGTTCGTCTGCATTCTGGCCGTACGATGGCATTTGTCAAGGAGATCTGCTTTTAATTCTCTGTTGTAACATCTCTGTGTGGAGTTGACATGTTCTTGCCTGTGCTTGTGTGGCTTTCCCCCATTGTCACGTGCATGGTTGGTTGTTTATATCTCATAGTTTTGGAATTTATACTTGGTTTTGATTTCATTTTGAGTTTGTCTTTTTTACATGTTATTAGATTTAATTCCTTTGGTTGTATTATTATGATTATTTTTATTATTCTTATTTGTTTTTTTGAAAGAAAATGATTATTTTTACTTTTGTTTGGATGGTTTTGAATTTGTAATTTTTTGGGGAAAATGCTTCTTTTTAATTTAGTTTTTATTAGTTTTAGGATTAGATTTCTTTTTATCTGATGCATTTTTGTGCACAAGATTAAACAAATATTGTGGTAAGTGTTGTGCTGTAAAAATTCAACAAAAATATTAAAACATTTTTTTTTTAATCCAATGCAGGTAACAATATGGCGTTTCATTCATTCAACCACTTTGCACTATCTAGTGATTGGCTCATTTGTAATTTCTTATGACTTTATTGTTATTGTTATTATTACTTTGCAGTACTACAAATTCAGTTGCCTTAATTTTAAAGTCCTTCAGGTGCCTCACTGGGTACACTAGAGGAAAAACCTTCTTGAATGAGATTAGTTTTTCCACAATATTTTTTTCCCCCACATTTTCCAACACATTCTTACCTGAAAGCTTGCCCGTGAAAACTCTTTATCCCGCAAATACGCACATATAAAATCAAACAAGCACACTGCAGAGTTTTGTCCCTAATGAAAACAGATTTAAAATCTATTCAAAAAAGAGTTAAACGTACCCTTCCTTATTTAACGCTAAAACAGACAAGCGAACGAGGCACCGCAATATTTTCACCATTTCATTTTCGCATTTCAGCAAGACTCTGCCGCTTATCTCAGCGCGGCCGGCAGCGTGCTACTTATGTTCCGTGCAGCGAAACACTGACATCCTTCCAAGGATGCTGTGGCTCACGTCAAGAACATTTGCTGGCATCTGCTGTGTGACTCCATTTCCTCCTCCGTTGGTCCGACGTCCAACAAGTGGAGACCGTTGTGTTTGTTTTACTTGGTGAGACCTGTGGGCCCTCTGCGCTGGGTGGGATTGCGGGGGGCTCTCCATGCAGCATGCCCAAAGTGATCATTAGGAAGTCTGCAACGCCAATGGAGCTATTAACCGAGATTAGTGCATGTCGTTTGAGCAATGATGTCGAGAGAGAGAGAGAGAGAGAGGGGGAATTAACGGCAGGGGATAAAACCTCACTCAGCCTCAACCTTTTGACTTCATGATTAATGCCCCAAAAGGGGCATTATTAGTATTACTATTAGATAGGATAAGATAACCTTTATTTGTCCCACACTGGGGAAATGTGTCTACAGCAGCAAAATTGGAGGCGGGGGAGAAAAAAACCAAAGTGTTTCATTGCATAAAATAAAGAAAGAACTGTACACAGTTCAATAAAAGTGCAATATAAAATACAGCATGAGCAATATATTTGTTGAATAAATATAATAAATTAGCAATAGCATAGAAAACACAGCATAAGGTGGCTGTGCTATTTACCATGGTTACAGGTTTTCACATGTGTTTATTCAGCAGCCTGCCAGCAGTCAGTAGGAACAAGCGCCTTGTATGAAAGTTTCTGCCGAACGTACAAAAAAAAAGAATTTCATTTCTCATTTTTTAAAGTTGCGAGTGTACTGTATTAGCTTCATAGTACACATAGTCCGCTTGACCGCCATCGCTGCTCATTTGAATCCTTTCATGCAACCTGTAACCTGATTACATGATAAACTGTCCACTGTAGTAACCGCCGTCCCTGAAAGGCTTAATGGGAAAAAAAAGTGAATTTGTACCGTGATTATGAATTTCACACAGTGGCAGTTCTGTTTTATGAACTAATCCAGTCTTTCCGCAGCACGCCTACTTTCATCGCACCCTGTTGTAAATACAACTGGCAGTGAAAAATAACACCGTGTCGGTCCCCTCAGCTACAGAAATGAAAAAAAAAAAAGCCCAAGCCCACGTTATTGTGAAAGCAAATGTAAACCAAGCACAGCAGTCAGATGATATGAATCATCCATCCGTTTTGGCGGCCGTCTTCTTTCACGCTTGTCCTCATTTGAGTCACGGGTGAGTTGGAGTCTGCCCCGGCTGAATTGAGACGACACCCTCTTTTGGTTGCCAGCCAATCGCGTGGGACACATGAGAATTGACACTCGAGCTGTCTCTATCGCATACATTTAGAATCGATAAACCGAATCATCGGATCAAATTTGAGTTTGTATTGAGGTGTTTTTACAAAAGCCTCTCCCTCGCCCCCATGCCTGACCATGATTGTAGTTTACTTGGTATTGTTTTGTGATGAAAAAACAATAACGAAGCAATATCACACGAGAGCGTTTTCATCTTCTACTCGCCAATCTTTTTGAAACCGATTCCGTGACTAGTTTGGTCATTTGGTTTTCAAAATAAAAGCAAATATCTTCCTGTGATTACAAATAAAAGGGAATCAGTCTGTTTTCATGAAGGAATACTAAAATCGGGGAATAATTACCGTTGAAATTAGAGGAATTGGACACTTAAGTTGGTTTGAAACATATTACTTGATTATCAAATTAGTTGACGATTAATTTGTCTATCAATTAGTTGCCAATTAATCAATTAATTTTGACACCTCTAATTCACATACACACATCCATGGAGGATTTAGAGTGCAAAGACATTTGATATAGTAATGTATTGAGTAATATTTATGAATTGAGGGTCAGGTACAGGAACAGGTGGATTTTTTTTTCTGGAAGGTCGCAGCTATGATTTACACTTCATAGTAAAATTCATATTGCGAAAGCTGTTATGTATCAAACTTAACAAAAAATGAAAATCTCAAAAACCGGATGTGCTACAAAAAAAAAGGTAAAGCCATTTTGAAAAAAAATCAACATCAACAATCCATTTCGGGACGCATAATGGCGCCATGCCTGATTCAAATTTGAAAACTTTCTGTTGCCCAGTGTTATCAAAATATAAATGGCAGATGAAAGAAGAGCAGTTTAGCTTCAAGCTTTCAATCTACACACACGTTGACGCCAAAGGCCATGGCTTGACTCTGACGGTGTGCCTTGATGGCAAAGTCAGGGCTCAGAAGTTTAGCAGAGCAACTCTCCCCACTGCAGAAGTGAGAGAAAATGAGATGAACTCTTGGTAAACGTGGGGGGGGGGGCAGCAAATGAGTTTTTTCTTGACCTCTCAAGCTTTGCGGAGGTCCATTATGATCAAAGTTGAGTTGCTAAGCTCAGCCTGGAGAAGGATATGCTGGAGCCGGTTAGCTGCTGCACAAGCTCATGCACCCTATATGGCCAGGCTGAAAAATGGCTGTAGACGAAAAGCGCGCTGATTGAAACACTTGATGTACATGGACAAGCGGAACTCTGTATTGTGAACAGAAAATGTCGGAGCCCCATGCAAATTATACCCTGAGAAGAAGAAGAAAGCGCTTCTAAAGATGTTGTGGGTCAGGAATAGGAGCAAGGAGGAGGGGTGCTGCAGTGTCATTGATTTCGGAGAGTTTTTGGCCATGTTATTGTTGTGATGCAGATCAGAGACGGACATTTAATAATTTAAAAAAATGTCCAATAGGTCACCCTTGAGGTTGGGTCATTCCGCGTGCTGCTGGGTGCTATTGTGTAAGTCGACAACAGAACAGAAAAAAAGAGAGCTCGCGATGCCCAGAGATTTTGTCAGAACAATCACCATGGCAACAAGGTTACAATCTGAGTGTGGAAAACAAGATCAAGGGAATCAGAATTTTCAAGAGCCGCCGTAAATGACGACGCGCTTTATGAAGTTCACTTTTTCCGGCTAACGACAAAAAGCAAAGCCAACAATAAAATGAAAGAATGTGATAGCTGTCGATTTGAGAATGAATGTGCTGTAGATTGTATTCGACAAAATGTCACTTTATTGCAGCCACCAAAATTGAAGATTGCGATGTCGAATCTCAGCAGTTGAAACTGAAGCCCCAGAAAATGAGTCGCGGATTTGGATCGGGTTGGGTGCTAACATCTTGTTGTAAAGAATTATTTGATATCTTGACACAAAGCCTGCGAGTGAGATTCAAAGGAAGGCAGCTAGCCCTCATTGTATCAAATTCAAGTAATGAAAACGATTTACGGTACACCAACGTTCATAAGAACCTCCAACATCCTAAAGCACAAAAATGATCCGACCAAAGGAACCAAATGCCATCCCTTGCATGATGAAGTATTTCCTGTGTGTTTTGCAAGCATATTCAAAAATGTCATTTGAAAAATTGTTTTTAAAAATTAACCAATGAATCACTTGACCTGATCTCCCTTTGGATGAAACGAGGCCAACCGTAATGCCACATCATTCCGTGGAGCATCTGAGGCGAGCATGCACGGAAGAAACGTCATTAAAGTTCCTGCTTGGTCACTCAGCATTTTGAAGCTGCAATGGGTGTTCTCTCTCTCTCTCTCTCTCTCTCTCTCTCTCTTTTTTTTTTTTAAATGTCAAATGACCATGAAAATAGACTACATTTAATGTTTGAGAAGAGTGCTCATTTGAAAAATGGGATCTGACACAAGTCAGTCCGAAAGCCGATCTCACCTTCCTGATCATTGGTCCATTTTCAGCACATTCGATGTCATTTCCATACGGCCTGGTCTCTCTTTGGCTGTTTGAGCCCATTTTTCATTTTTTTGTCCCCGCCGTCGTCCTTTCTCACTGCGGCGTGTGTGTGTTGCTTTTTGTAAATGAAGGAGAAGAAAATGAAAGGCAACATTTGTAATGGAAAGTGCGGAGAAGCAGAAAGAGTGTGAGAAGTGTTTGGGGTTGGTTCAAAGACAGAGCGAGTCTTAATTACGCCGCCGCCTTGTTGCTGCGAGCAGATTTACTCGAGCAAGAGAGATTTGACCTCGGGCAGTATTACAGTTATGCAAATTTTTATCCGCAGAGGACAATGTATTATCGTTATTTCAGTGGCCGGTCACGGCAATTTGAAGGCCTCAGTCTTGAGGCCGGTGAGGGGTCCTTTTCGGTAAATTTGTTCTGCAGCTGGTGTCGAGCTCCACATTATTGGAGGGAGGTCTTTGCGAGACAGATATGAAGCCAGAAAAGAAAGGAAAAATAAGAGACGCGTCTCATTGTCAAATCTGGCTAAAAGGCTAATCTCCTAATTCCCATTAGAGTTCATCCCCCTTTGGAAAATAGGCCCCATTATCCAGCATGGCACAGATTTCCTGACACGAGAGCCACTGTGCTGTGGGCCGTCTCGATGTGTTTTCAAGCTTTGGTGACCAGGGCTCATGACGAGCGATAATGAATACGCTAAATCACAGGTGTCAAACTCAAGGCCCGGGGGCCAGATTTGGCCCGCCATGTCATTTTGGCCCGCTAAAGCAAATCGTGGGTGTCAACCTCCATGATGCTTGCTAAAATGTGGATCGAAATGCCAAATTGTCATGTGTAATAATGTTTAGATTTTGTTATAATTTTGCTAACCTGTTGATACTCACTTGAACAATAATTGAACAAACATTCATTCATTCATTCATCTTCCGAACCGCTTGATCCTCACTAGGGTTGCGGGGCGCTGGAGCCTATCCCAGCTATCTCCGGGCAGTAGGCGGGGGACACCCTGAATCGGTCGCCAGCCAATTGCAGGGCACACAGAGACGAACAACCATCCACTCCCACACTCACACCTAGGGACAATTTAGAGTGCTCAATCAGCCTGCCATGCATGTCTTTGGAATGTGGGAGGAAACCCGAGCACCCGGAGAAAACCCATGCAAGCCCGGGGAGAACATGCAAACTGGAATCAGAACCTGGTACCTCTGCACTGTGAAGCCAACGTGCTAACCACTGGACTACCGGGCCGCCCCATTGAACAAACAACAAACAAATAATTGACTAATTTCAAAACTACAAAGCCATTTTTTTTTGTGTACAAGTAATAATACGATGTGATGATGAAACGTTGATTCGGTTTCTGTCGTCAGGGCCATCTGAGGTGGCCCGCGACAAAAATGAGTTTGACACCTCTGCGAGTCTCATTGGTTTTCCAGTTGCCTGATTTGTTTGTGTGCCTTTGAGACAAAAAAATCCTATTCCGTTGCAGTTCTCGTTTCAAGTTTGTTCAAATAATATAATCCTTCCACAGCAGTAGAAAAAACGAAATATATAAAATATTGTTAAAATAGTATCAATTTTACTTTGTCCAATGTCCAACACTATAGTGAGTATGCTTGAGTTCAAACTTTGCACTGGAGAGATCTATTGAATGTTTTAACTATATTTATAAATCTTGTTTGGTCCAAAGGGAATTTACACAATTATAGTCTTTCAAAGAATTTGAGTCGTCTGAAATTTTTTTTTGTTTTTTGTGTTGAAACATTTTCTTGTTTTTAAATGATCGGCTGAATAATCTGGATTTCAGTTAATACCAAAATAATGGCGATGAATATAATTTTTTTTCATAATCAAGCAGCCCAAAAATTTAGAATCTAAAATTGGGGTAAGCTTTTGCAAAGCGAGAAAACGAGGACGTCGGCATCTCCTGAGATTATTTTAGTAGCGCTGTACTTCTTAATGCACTGGAAAATGGGATAACAATTCCATTCTTTCCATCTGTGTACTGTAAATATTTCACATTGTTTACATCTTTTATGCTTTGTCGTGTTGGCCGTGAGTCAGAATTTCTTTTGCAACTCCACAACGTTTTCAGGCCGACGTTCACGCTTGGCTTGAGCTTCGAGAGCCTCAATATTTGAAAGCCCTTCGTCATACACAGTCGACCTCATGTCAACCATTAACGCAACAGAAAATAATATTGCACTTGTTTTACTTCCCCCTCTCTGCGTATGTTAGAAGTGGCCAAGTAAAAACATGTGTAGATGACTGTGAATTGTCTTTGTCGACAGCCGTACCAGTCTTAAATTCCAACAGAATTGCCCTCTACAAAAATACAACCACAGAGTGGAGCTAATCCATTTATAAAGGAGATGGAAATTCTCTTCCCCCAATTTATCAGCGAAGGCAGCAGATGTCTTACTACTCGGCAGCCTGCCCTCAAACTGCGCGTCTTTTCAACATCAGGTTGGCTTTATCACTGAAATAAGGAAGGCCACAGCATACAGCATCCACCTTGTCTGATTTTCATTTGGATAACACCTCAACTCAAAACCTGTGGGGTGTTGTTTTTTTTCCTTTTTATTTCTTTGGGCAAAAGCCGTTGATTTTTTTGGGAGGACGGGGCTCTTTATCTTAATGAGCTCTCATCATTGAGAAGCCTCCCCATCTGCCAAGCTGGATTACTTTCATCAGGAAGTTTACTGTGTTGCTGCTCATTTCAGATAAAAGTGGGATTTAGGGCAGCTTGACAGCTGCATGACCCTTGCTATGGAATCCCCACCCCCCTCAAAAAAAGAAAAACACAGCAGGATGAGGCTGGGTTGTTGCACAGTACCTCTGTGCAAATCTCGTCGGCTTTAGAGTTGGCAATGATTAGAAGTTTAAAAAAATAAATTGGGCCCATTCAGACTTTTTGGCACATGTCTTTAAAAGATTAAAGCCTAATTGTGCCGCATTTGTTTTGTTTTTTCTGCTGTCCGAATGACAAAAACTCTGCCCTTCACCATGTGTGACACCTATTGTATATTTACCACATGTCATATAGGAATCAGTGTCCTGGAAGTGCTGTCCCTGCCTTTGGCAGTTATGATGCCAAAATTCTATTCAGTTTTCCACTTTGCATTTGGTCTCCGTAAAATCATTTGGACAACGTGACACAATCCAGCTCTGCATTAGTACTCCCACCCCCGCCTTTTTTTTTTTCATCAAAAATCTTGCTTTCTTCTCAGACCTCTGTACCATTATTCTTTGAATTGCCCCCCTCCAACTAGCATCCCCTATCAGCCTTATGTTTTCAAATCTGTACTAATTAAAACAGAAAGTCACTCCAAGCAGATGGCATGTCGTAGCCTGAGTAATTACTGCCAAGTGAACCGCGGTGCCTGTAGACCTTGACTCAAATCAGTGACTGGCTCGGTTGGCCTGAATACGAAGCTACCACGATCATGAGGAGACCTGCAGAAAGCACAAATCAAGTCAAGCTCAAAATGGCAAGATTTTGTTTTGGTCACGTGATGTGCAGTCGTTCATGATATGCAGATTCCGCTGCAACTTCTCATTTTGTGCTACAATGACCGTTTCTGCACTTCTATCAATTTTATGTGCTCAACTGCCACAGTGTCAGTCGAAACACAAAAATACACCGATAAAGTAACAATGCAGTCCGGATCCAACACCTGCTTAAATGATCATCTGACGAAATGAAACTCCAAATGAAAATGATTCATAATCACAATTGCTTGTTTCTTTATATTTCAGATTGTACTTTCTGATTAATAACACTGGTCAACAGTACCGAGACGTATTTTTTACGCCGTTTGGGGGAGGGAAAAAACAACTTTTTTTTCTAGTACATCAGAATTTTCAACAATTTAATTTTTTTTCTTTTCAGATTTCGCCTATAAAAAGTGTCACAATAAAAGATCTGAGGCAGTCAATAAACATATGAAATGCTAAGTCTATTTTTACGGTTCCAGAAAGATACGGAACAGAATCCGACTCTCAAACCGTGGACTCAGATGGAGTTGAACAAAAAGAGTTTATTAATACAAAAATGCAAGTCCAACAAATAACACTGGTTCGAATAACCAGGAAAACCAAAACAATCCAAAAACGCAAAAGGCAAGGATAATATAAATGGAACTTGCTCGTCGTGAAAAGACAAGATCGCCAAAAGGCAAAGGATACGAAAACCCAGTCTGACCTTAACAACAAAAATACTTATTACGAAGAATGGGAAAAAAATATTTGGCAACCTGGAAGTCCTTAAATACTTGACTGAATATGATTGGCGACGGGTGATCAGGATGGAGGGAAGGCCCTCCTCTGCCACCTGCTGGAGACACACAAAAACTCAATCATGACCTGTTGGGGCCTCTGCGTTTAGAAATGGGTCATTTTCAGAATGGAGAGATCGGCTCCGAACCTTTTTCCACTTTTACAAGGACGTGTACTGAAATTGTGTCTTGCACTTTGTAATCAACACAATGGCAAGATAAGCGGTTGAACGTCGCTTATCTTACACTGTTTCGTGGCCCATCATTGAGAAGCGAATTATAAATGCTTGACACTTGGTTTACATGCCAAGAGAGTGGCAAGGAGAATTCAGCGTCAAGAGTCTTGATGAGCAGCGTTTACATAATAGCACCAGTTCTTCCGACAGAGAATAGACCGAAAGGAAGAGTACCCGAGCATTCTTTTGAAGTCTGTCGTCCTCACCTCCTCTTCCCTGTCTCCGTGCAGCCCGGAAAACCTGCGCCCCTGCAGAGTTTGCTTGCCTGAACGGCCAGTGTGTGCCAGGGCGATGGCGATGTGATGGGGAACCCGAATGTCCCGACGGCTCTGATGAGGCAGAGGAGACTTGCAGTAAGTAAGGGTGCAAGGGCCCACTTCATTTGAATGTTTTAAGTGTGGCTTGCTACCAGGGCTTGTGAGATCTTTTTTTTTCACTCCTATTTGTTCACAGGACAGTTTCACAAAAGACCGTTATTGGGGTAAATTAAATTTAAAGCCATATGTTGCAAAAGCTTGGCAAAAAATAACTGTGTTGTGTGTGCACCAGCATCTGCTCATCAGTACATTCTCACTAACCACAGTTGAACTTCCAAATTGAACAGAATTCCTGGATTCTGTCCAGGAAATAATTTCAATGTAAATAATCGATTCCACAGTCAAACCGTCGCCGTCATGGAATTCTATTTTACAGTAATATGGTATTGTCAGGGCGGCCCGGTGGTCCAGTGGTTAGCGTGTCGACCTCACAGTGCAGAGGTACCGGGTTCAATTCCACTCCCTGTGTGGAGTTTGTTCTCCCCGGCCTGCGTGGGTTTTCTCCGGGTACTCCGGTTTCCTCCCACACTCCAAAAACATGCATGGCAGGCTGATTGAACAATCTAAATTGTCCCTGTGAATGTGAGCGCGGATGGTTGTTCGTCTCTGTGTGCCCTGCGATTGGCTGGCAACCGGTTCAGGGTGTCCCCCACCTGCTGCCCGAAGACGGCTGGGATAGGCCCCCCCTTGACTTTTTCGTTCTGTCATGCTCGCCGAACAAACTTTTGAGAGCTGTATTCACTGAGTTTGTCGAACTGCAGACTCATCAGACCTTAGAGTGTTCAAGTTTACTGTACATGTTCTAATCTAAATACCGTAAATAAATAAACAGATACCCAAAGTTAACCCAGTTTTAAATTGATAAATGTAAAAAAAATGCTGATATTCATCAAAATGCAACCGATAATTGGTCCAACTCTCCTTCTATTGCTTCTTTGTGAGACGTTTGAATCAACTGGGACGATTTCAATCAACTAATCCGCTTCTGTCTGCTTAAGCGCTACGGCTTGAATGCAGTCCCATACAAGGAAACTCCGTTGCAATTCGGTTATGAATGAACCAGAATTTTCATTTGTTCCCTTCAAGTGATTTTTAAACTGAGCCGAAGCACATTGAAGCTTTGTAAGAGTAGATTTGGCAAATTATTTTGACATTTTCGGGCGTTGCATCTTTGACTGCTGCCAGGTATTCGGTTCATGTAGAAAAGCTTTCATTTAACTCTCCCTGAGAGAGCCTCGCTAATTTCCCTTGTCGTCTCGGCTCCTGTGGCAGTACAGCCGCCTCGCCGGCTTCTACTCGCCCACACACTTGAACACACACTCTGCAAGAAAGGCGGTGATTACTTGCAGCGTCGAGAGCGGCACATCTCTGGCTGTCAGTCAGCGTCGCTCACCCACACACAAACACTGGCGGGGGTTCGATGGGGCCAGGAGAGGCTCCGGTCACTTGTTTGTTCTTTCATTTGTGTTAACGCTGCTCACATTTGATTGCAGCAGCAAATCTGCTCAATTTTAGTTTCTTTACCAATTCTGATCAAATAGGGCCATTCCTTATTTTTTTAAAACAGCCAGAGATAAAACAGTTGAGTTTACACCTTGATGGATCGAAGGTACACTGGCAAGAAGAAAAACTAGCTAATTTTTTTTTTTAATTTTATAATTAATATCTATCTAAAAAAAACATGCCCAAAGTCCCATTGTCAAGAAATGTAATCTAGACCGTCATTAATGTTATGAAAGGCAAGATGGACAATTATTAAAAGCCTTCTGTGACGTTTCATCATTTTTGATCAACTCAATCGCAATTTTGAAGTTGAATTGAGAATTAAAATGTAGCGTTCATGTCTACTTTTGCCTCAGATTTGTCACGGCTTTGTTTGCCTGTCGCTCGGTCGGATGAATAATGTAGGTTGCGCTCTCCCTCACAAAATTGACAGCAAGTAGGACGACATAAAGCGACCTCTGATGGAGAACGTGTTTGTTTTCACAATCCAGTTAAAGATAAACAAAGAAGCGATTCCGATCGCCTGATTGCACAATGAGGACACAGAAATCTGGGATGACAAAAAAAAAGCCATTTATATGTAAATCACTCTACAGTAGTCACTTTTTCCCATGATGTTGTACATTGCAATGTCAGATTTAACAACACAAAGAAGTCAAGAACTTTTTGTTTAAAGGCATAGACTCTGTGGTGGCGGTGTGGAAGGTTTAAAGTAAAAACCAAACAAGTCGTAAGCCTTGAATAATTGTGGGAAAACCAGATTTTCTCTGCTGGGCTCAACACAATGGTCAGAAGTTCTTTAACATTTATTCCATGCCACATTATAACATGAATTGATATTTGTTTCCCCGGAGTCTTCAAGAGCTCTTCATTTCAACCTGTTTCTCTTGGCTGCACTACTTCCAATATGTGTATATGTGAATTTTAGAGGTTTTGGCCAATCAGATTTCATCCTGTATTTGTTGCTATCGCAATCTAATCTGCCCTGTGCCTTAATAAACACTAGTGCTGGCTGATGAAATTTTAAACTACACTACAAGTCAGACGGTTTCTTAACTACCGGTAATCAGATTTTAAATTCTCCTCACGAGGGTATATTGTACGTAAATGCAATTTACGAGCTAGCTAGTCACGAGGGTGGCTAGCTAGCGACGAGGGTGGCTAGCTAGCTAGCTCGTAAATAACATTCTAGTGTCTGTCCTCTGATTGATTGGTCGAGGCAACACTGTAACGGCCGACATGTCGGTAAAGATCTGAACAGCTCACATTCATACACTTATACATATATTTTACAGTGCATTCTGTGGTATGAAATATTTTTCATTTTTGGGTAGGTTATTAGATCAATATTGATTCTCAGTTGCTTCAGATAATGCAAAGGGCACAGTGGATGTGTTAAGCGGTGGGTTAGGTCCAAGTTAACTTTTTGGGCGACAGGCGGGGTCGACTGTTGGGCAGTCGATCGCAGGGCACTACAGATAATCGGTTGCACTCACATTCAGACCTCTGGGAAATTGAGTACAATAAACCCAGCGTGCTTGGTTTTGGGATGTTGTCGGCAACCAGCGAGAGGAAACCCTCACTAGCATGGGGAGACCATACATACTCCACAGGAGGACTTGATTGAAGAATCGAACCGAGAGGATCTCGACTGTGAGGCACATAAACTATGAGAGATAACGCTAACTTCCCAGCTGCCTCCCGAACGGAACGATGAAATCCATTTCTTGTCCTCGGTTGGACTGAATCCGTCTGTTGTATAATCACTGTATATAGAAAAAAAAGAAGGGAAGAAAGACTCCAGGTTGGATGTTGTGTGGCTAGATGTACAAGCAGCATTTTAAGCGATGGCAATTGTGCTCAAATGGCCCGTCTGCCCCATTTACTCAATTTCACTGCTAATTAGCCATCCGTCTCTGTCACTGGACAAGCTTCCAAAATAGCTCCACATCAGAATGTGTCTTTGGCAAAATACTTGCTGTGAAAGACCTTCACGCAACAATGTAGTGAATTTGAGATTTGGATGGTACACTGGACTTTTCATCAAGGGCAACAATTAAAGCCTGGGAATACCCGGTTTGCTGTCTCGCAAGTTTATAATACCAGGACACCTCATAATGTGTTAACGCCAAAACTTTCTCAAGACATGGAATTTTCATGTGTTGTGTTTGGTTTGTATGTTCAGTCCACTGTATTTATTGAATTGAACAGGAATTTTCATTGAACAATTTTGAGAGAGCAGGTGCCAAAAATATTTAGTTTTTCTTTTGTGAAGCACATTAACTGCAAATGGTAATCAGACGCAAATGTTGGCTCTTCCGAATTCATGCTTGCTTATTTACCCACACAAAAATAGATATATTTCCTGCTAAATATTTAACACTTTCATGCACCCTGTAATCTGATAACGTGCTAAACTGTCCACTGCCGTAACCGCTGTCCCTCTGTCTTGTTGCATAACTCTGTGACGGTAATGATTTGCTCTTAAATGAAAGGCCACTCTACTCTAGCCTCACATGAATCAATTAAAAGCCGCTAAAGCGGAGCTTGTCAAGCTTTCTTACAGTACACGAGGAAGTAGGCTGCACTTTCACATTGACTGCATTCAATCTTTAATGGTTAGCCTCAAAACATGTATGTCATTATGCAAGGAACACGGACCAGTGACTGGATAATGTTTCACATGGGCTGATAATATCGAGCTCTGTATACCTTTAAAAACATAAATCTATAGTTTGACAAAAGCCTTAAAGCTAATAAACCAGGCGGCACTATTACATGCCATGGAATAGTCATGCCATTTTTTTTCTTGTTCAGTTTCACATGTGCACGGCCGCCTAGTGCATAGGCGCTCTGCCGAGGCTTTCTGGACTAAGACATCTGTGCCATAATCATTCTGGCTCACTGAGTGGATCCCCAATTACACGCTGGAGTAGTGTTACACTGCCATATTAAAAAAAAAAAAATCCTCTGAGTGAGTTACTCGCGATCCGTTAAAAATGGATGCGAAACATGGGAAGAGCCAAAGCTCATAATTTTTGGATTAAAATTCACGTGTAATCAAGGGGAAAGTGGGCCAGTGTAGCCAGCCGTGCATCCTCTTCATTCTTAGCAAAGTTGTGACGGTTATGTGCTGTCAATTACCTTTTGTGTCGCTAAAAATATGCACAATTTTGGTGAAACGCACTTCCTAGCAAAAAGAAACACACAGCATAACGGTTTAGTTGCATTGTGAGGCTCGTGGTGTCTGTCAGCATGATCCATTTTTCACCAAGAAAAACTGCTGTCTAAAGTCTTCAGCAGCACATCTCAAACTGTCCCAGTAGAATTAAGGTCTGGACTCTGGTAGACAATCCATGCATAAACATGATATCTGTCCTAACAAGGGTAAAATCATTGTTGAAAATCTTGTTGAAAGAAACGATGGCTACGTTATTTTTTGGTGACCAGCCCAGATCCCACAATAGCCCCACTGACTGTCACATTAATCTCATTCACTCAGCGCGGTCCCTTATTGATTGTGTATTTGCACCTGTGGTCGTTTTTATGAATTATATTTATATATAGTCCACATTTTTATTTGTTGTCTTTTTTCTTTTTATAAGAGGAGGTCACATCTGGTGTGCCTCAAGGTTCCATACTTGCCCCCCTGAGCTTTTTCTGACTTTCATGAATGATTTAGAATCGGTACTGCAATTTCTTTGTGCTCAGCTCTTTGCGGATGATGCTAAATTTTATGGATTTTTTTTTAAAGTCAATATAATGATGTCAGCAATTTCAACCAGTCTCAGGTTGGGGTTAAGAGACCAGACAATGACCCACCTCAGTCCGTGCTGGTCAAGTTATTTTTTGGGGCTTTGTCTGTTTTAAATGCTTTTGTTCCTTGTGTGTTTATGTTTCGATTTATACATGTGATTTAGTTTGATGATGCTGGTTGTTTGTCATGTTTTGTTGACTGGCTAACAATAAATCAAATCAAATATGCACACTAAGAAACCGTGACCTTTTCCCCCATTCCTCCAGAGTTCTACATGAGTGCAGTTAACTGAAGACTTTCCCTCAATTAACCTTCCTTCCGTTATCTAAGCGACTGCACAATATTTTTGTCCCAATCCCTTAAAATATGATTCAATATTTGCCACCCATTCCAATCCAGTTGTTGTAGCATTGCAAACCGAAATCATATTTTGACCAGGCTGCGTATTCGGTACGGCGCAGGTTCAAACAACTTGGACTTCTCGAGTTCAACTCAGCTCTGTGAAGAGACTCTGTGCGCGCGCTTTTAAATTGATTGGACTTGACAGGCATGAGAAGTGTATCCTCTTTCATTAAACGAGGACGTAACCCTGGAATAAAAGCCTTTCGGGAAATGTGGAATTCTCAAACAGAGGGAACTTTCCGTTCTATTTTTATCCGCCGTATACTGAGCGATTTAAGAATCTAACCCCAAGGCGCAGATTCGATTAGCCCAACAAGCTGAGCGATATGTGCCCTCCAAACATTAACAGCTGAGTTTCTTTTGCGGAAGGTAGCCGAGCTAACTCTGTCGATGGCTCGGTTTCCGCTAAGAGACAGCCTATCCCCTCAGTGTTTGTTTACCGTGTGCGCTTGCTTTGTCAAATGCCTACGTCGGCATGTCCAGGTAAATCATTCATGCACTTTCTTTGGGTTTTTTTCGCATTACATTTGACCTTTGAAGCGTATAGCGAGAAGCAATTTGATGGAATGCATTTTCATTTGAAGGTTATGTTGATGGTTAATTAACGGAGTCTTGCTGTTTAATTAAATTCATACACTGGAAGTTTTTTGATTTTTTTAAAGGCTCACTTTCACTTACAGTTTGTGAATGGATGTGAATTTGTGTCCTAACAAGCGTCGTTGCTGTAATGTGTGTAAGGCGCGATCGAGCTTCAAATTGTTGGAAAAGCAAACGTGTGTTCCAGTGGATCCGTCCGTCATAACCGACGAGTGCACCTTGCAAATGGGAAAACAAGATTATCCCATCATGTAGTTTCTTATAACATGGCTGTTCTCCTTCCCGTTGCATTTATAATGAGGGAAGGAGAACCCGGACGTTCCGAGGCAGCTTAATGAAGCCGTGCCGTCGGACTCATTTGATCAGTTCTCAGATCGCCAGGCTGAAAGACGTGTCAGTTTTTTTTTTCTGTGGTGTCATGCTTCCCTTTAATTGCCTCACACTGAAAGTGTGTTGAGAGAAGAAATAAGAGAGATCAGACCTCCTTTGCTCTGAATGTAGAGCAGCTTGATCCGTTGACTGTTTGCAGAAATCACCCCCCGGTGCTGTTTTGGAAGAGTAGAAATCAAACCCGGCCTGTTTTCGTTCCAACTATTTGATCCAGCCAACCAGTTATCCGTGCTTCTCCTCTGGCAATACCAGCGTCATGTGTGAGCTGGAGCTTGATGCAGCTCATTAAACTACGCAGGGGTACCTAATGAAGTGTCTGGTTAAACTTGCAGAAGGACCAGAATAAAGGCAGACCTGTTGGACATGCCCGCTGGTTATGGTGATGGATCTCGGACCAGAACAACTCTCTGCAGCGGAGATGAATCCTCGTTTATCACTTGTTTGCCTCTTGAGTAATTTTCTTCTATTCTATGGTCTCCTTCCCGAGGGGGCAGGAAAAAAAAGCCATTAGGCGTGTCTTTATAACAGCACTGAATCAATATCTGTCTCCTGGAGCAGTGAGCTCCCACTTCGTTCGCCATCGTGAGCTTTTGGGCTTGTGTGTTTGAGAAGAAGCGAGCTCACTCTTTATTAAAGAGTCGTCCGTTAAAGGACGAGGTGGGTCAGACATGGCGGCGGCTCGCCGAATTCAAATTCCGCTCCACGCTCTGCCTGCTTGGCTCTTCCATCCGCCATCTCTTTCCATTTGCGATGGGGTGCCTCTGATTTTGCTCAAGGATAAGAATCAGCAAAAGGTCAGGGAGCATCTTCTTTTTCTTGCTTCTTTTATGAATTCCTGTCTACCGAAAAGCTTCTCCTGGTCCTCTCCTTTGCCCCCACCCCACACCCCCCTTGCCTTGTTTTATTGTTTTCTGTCAGGCCGTCTTTGGCTGAACATCAGTTGGATTCATTTGGACAGCAAGTCATTACTCCAAGACTCCGACTGTGTGGAGCTCATCAGAAATGCTCAACCCCCTCCTCTGCCCCCCACCCAAGCCTTCCTGTCTTTCTTTCCAGACGTTGCTCCTTATAATCAGTCACTTTGATTGCTTGGTCATTCCTGTCTTTTGGCTTGTGTCATGACAATCAGCAGTCGACACACTCTCGTCATATCAAGATAAGATAAGAAAACCTTTATTCGTCTCACAATGGAGAAATTTCCAATTCACAGCAGCAAAGTTATGAAAGGAAGAAGTAGAAGAACAAAATATAGGAGCTGCTGTAAAGGCAGCCACTCTCGCGTTAAATGGAATGATTAGTTGTAAGCGGCAACTACAAATAGAACAACTTGCAGGGAGGATGGGGATTTATATATTGTGTGATGTGTTAGAGGAATTTATGAACAAAATTGTATCATGTTTAAAGTTTCATTTTAAGTCGGTCACATCCAAATCGTTTGGGTGCGTATACAGCACCCCCAAATGCCTGTGAACAAAGGCGCCGGCCACCTGGCCGGAGGGCCGTTGGAGTCCACAAGTAGCACATCAAAGCAGGTGGGCGATCAAAAGGGAGAGGGCGACACTCGGCCACAAAAGGGGAATGAACAATTTGGGAACAGCGGTTGAACGATAAAAGACAATTTGAGAACACCCGTCGCGCCCAGGCGACATTTGGCCATCCGCGAAGTCTGCGACATGTTGATTTATCGTAGATCAGACAGAAAGGCGCCAACGTACTGGTGGTTCAAAGCTTAAACACAGGTAACCAATCACTACCGAGGGGCCGAACCGGGGCTGCGGCATGCAAATATCGGGGCAGTGTATTTCTTGTATTTTGCATATGTCACAAATAAAAGGTCGAACTCGCGGAGGGCGGGGCTCTAAGCGTGATCACGGAGCAACTAAACCGTCGTTCGCTCTCAGAGGTCCGCTTCCGGCTAAATCATTTTCGATATATCTTTATACATCTATAAATTTCAAATCGCTTTCTTTTGCACGCCACCCTTCTCCCAGACTCATTGGTGAAACCGTACTATGGCATTTTTGCGGTGGCGACAGGAAATAACGCGAAAGCACTACAGAGAAATCAATGTCTTCAAGTTCCCTAAATGATACATTTGTGACATTAAACCTTGGTTTGCAGATACCTGATGCAGAATCGTCTTGCCGGCTTCAAAGCACGAAACGAGCCCTGGTGGCAAAACTCCTCTGTGGTTTTTCACATTTTGAAACCTTATAAATCAAGCATGCGAGGAGAAGAGACAGAGGGTGCATGGAGAGTGTATTCTGTTGCCTGTTTGTTGAGAGGTGGCCCTGTCAGAGCCGTTACTTTCATGATATAATACGATAAGTTTCAATGATATAGTGTCTTTATACTGCATTGATTCAATATTACTTCAGTGTTATTTGTGTTGCATATAATGTTTCTTGTTGGAGCATTTGACATCCCCAGCCACTGATACTTGTAAGCTTGTAAAATAGAGGATCAAATCCCTGTTATTTGATGACGTATCGTAACGTTAGTGATGAAATGGAGTATTTGGAGTAAAAAGCCAAAATATGTGATTTGATGAAATTTTTACTGGTCAAGCGCCGGTAAGATGCCATATTGGCCCAGGGCAAGCAGGTCATCGTTAATTTGGGACCTATGAGCTATTTAGAAACAACCCTTTGGCACTGCAGTGACCTGCATGTTTTTTCATTTTATTTGATTTTTTTTCCCCTCTTGCGTGTCAAGGCTTGGCTGCGTCAGCCATTCTCATCACTTGCTAGTTGCTCTCCCCGGGGACCAGCGGCTTCTCATCCAAACCCATCTCACTGCTGTCACTCCTTGGGCGGACAGCACTAAGATAAATCTGCAAATACTAAATGAGCGAGCTTCTAATTTGGCGAGTTCAATCCCGTGTCAGGTTCACCTCATGATCATTTAATTTAAATTGAGGTTTTTCTTCTTGATGCAAATAGCATTTTTCATCATTCATATAGCCTTTTTGACAGTCATTGTCCCTAAGATCATATATGATCCATCAATCCATTTTCCGATCCGCTTATCCTCACGTGGGGGTGCTGGAGCCTATCCCAGCTGTCCTCGGGGACACCCTGAACCGGTTGCCAGCCAATTGCAGGGCACACAGAGACGAACAACCATCCACGCTCACACCCAGGGACAATTTAGAGTGTTCAATCAGCCTGCCATGCATGTTTTCGGAATGTGGGAGGAAACCGGAGTACCCGGAGAAAACCCACGCAGGCCCGGGGAGAACATGCAAACGCCACACCGGGAGGCCGGAGCTGGAATTGATCTTGGGACCTCTACACTGTGAGGTTGACGCGCTAACCACTGGACCACCGGGCCTCCCAAATCATATATGAAGGCCCTTGGAATGAATCATCAGTGGCACATTTAGTAAAAATTGATGTCCAATATTCCTGATCATTATTTTAAAATCAAAATTGCACGTTCGTTCACAAGTAATGACCAAGACCTCAAATATGAATGAATGCCGTACTAAAGATGTACACACACACACACACACACACACACACACACACACACACACACACACACACACACACACACACACATATTTAAGATTACTTTTATTTTACGAATAACGATACGACAAGACAATCCTGGTGCATGTTGGAAAATTAATCATGAAAGCTATGCTTTGAAAAGTAGCTCATGATACCTTCTCCCTGTCTGGTCCAATTATCGACAATCCAGTTTACCAAGAGAATGCATCACGGCATTTTTGTTTCCATTATTTATTCCGAAGCATGGCCAACCTACAAGAAACAACCCTTTTGTGGTTCTTTGATCTCTCAGTGAAGGATAACACCTGTGAAGCGCTAGCAAGCACGCCTTGATGAAGCACTATAAAAAAAATATATGAGATATACAGTACGACTTATAGGCTGAACCTTTGATTTTGTTGTGGGCAGCTCAAGGCCAGCGAAGGCGTATCATGAACAACACGCTTCGTAATAAACACGTCGTAATTTGGATCAAACCCACCCGCTGCCAGCTAGAACAGATTGACACGGAAAGGAGGAGGGTGCTGACTTGTCCTTTTGATTTGTTGCCAACTGGGCACTTTCTCTTCCAAAACGCTTTTTTTTTGTTGCATTGAACTTTGACTTCATCACGAAGGCCATTCTTGGTGTGTCCTTTTGGTGCTTTAGAAATTGTTTTTTTATCCATGGTGCTAAAAAAGTAATTGTCTTATCGTATCCCTCGTCCGCAGGCAAGCAGACTTGCCCGCCAGAGAAATTCGACTGTGGGGAATCCAATAAGTGTGTCTCATTGTCGTGGAGATGCGATGGCGAGAGGGACTGCGAGAACGGGGCGGATGAGGAGGACTGCGCAGCTGGTGAGTTTGTCACTGTTTGACCATGGATGCCATTCAATCATTTTCTTATCATGGACAAGACATATGTATCCTATTTTTTGGGGGGGCGGGGGGGGTGTGGGAGTTGGGGTTTTTTTCATGTAAGTATATAAACTCTTGCTACTCTTCATTTTGGCATTGTCAGATTTGCAGAAGTTTATAAATCTCTTCATCCAGAGTCGGGCTGAACAATTAATCAAATTGAAATTGACAATGCAATGTAGCAGAATGCAATTCTCCAATCGCATAGGCTTGGAAAAATTAATTGTCTATTAATTCACAATAAAAATTATATTATTTTTCAAAATTGTTCAGTCCTAACCCAGAGGCCAAAAAACACCCGCTAATTCCAAGGTTTTTACGTGAATTAGATAGTTTGATTCGTCAAGCAAGTGATGCAGGAGTCATTTGTGACGTTTGCCTGTGTGCTGTGGGCTTTCTGTTTGACACCGTTCGTGGACAAACTGAATGGCGATTGGATCCCACAAATGTAGACACAAACAAAATCCGTAACAAAAACTATTTATTTATTAACAAAAGCGCACCAACAAAGTATAAACAGAAATCGCCGGTCACAAGGAGCCAGGAAAAACTATGCATGAACAAAAAGCGCTTTACTATTCTAAATCCGAGAATATAAATGACATGACAAGAGTCCAATTCCACAAAAATTCCACAAAAGACAAAATTCCACAAAAGACAAAATAATATCAATACGTACAAGCGGAGACTTGAGAGCAAAAAACGACAATAATGAGATCGAGAATTCCCGAAAACAACACTTGAGCATGAGCAGCATACAAGGTCAATAATCCGACAGAGACTTGGCAGTCAGGCAGTCCTTAAATACATGGCGACGTTGATGAAAACATCTGCAGCAAGTGTGCACGCTGGACGGAAGGCCCTCTTCTGCCACCTGCTGGAGACACACAAGAACAGGATCATGACACAGTTCGGTTTGAGGGCTCACTTCAAACCAGGAGTCTTACGGGCGGGCCATGGCGTCGCCCACTAACCAGCCAATAGAACGATTCCGTCATTAGCCTGCTCCACCCCATCACTTCCCTGCAGGGACCTTCCTTGGCCTACTTCTAAGGCACCGTGAAGAATCATCCTCTCCCTCATGCCTCTTCATGTCATGAGAACAAGATTGAGGCTGTTGGGGGTGCGATGTTTCGACGGTGACGATCCTGTAAAATGGCATCCGGCAAGAAAATACACATTTTGAGAAAAACACAGGGAAAAACTAAACATTTTATCCGACATGATCCAGTTAATTGCTTTCCTAAGTGGAATGTTTGTGCTTGTGTGGGTGTTCACACATCATTTTTTTGGAAGGAAGCGTGTCAAACCCACCTAAAAAAACCCAATGACACAAATTAAAGTGTCTTACTGAATTCACGGCTATTATTAACCTAATAGATTCAAAGCCTGAACGTTGTACCACACACACACACCAGGGGAAGTAACCATTCATTAACTTTGCCGCTAATTCCTTCCTTGCTTGATGGCTTTTGCTGCATTTTCCATTGAGAATGCTTCTGTGCAAATCATTTCCCCCTCTTCTGACATCACTCCACGTTACAGCTTCGGCTTGACTTCGCAATGCTGTCACTCACCCAGATGCAAAGCTACCTGACTTGCAGCAAATATTTGAATTATTCCAAATAGCCTGTTCATGGGGAGGTGTCAAAAATGTTCCCACGGGCTATATTATTATTGCCGCGTGTCAGATGATTCACATTTCCAGTCATGAAGTGAGGTGAGGAAAAGAGTCCTGAAATAACCAACCGGCCTGCGTCATTTGGGTTCTTTCAACTCTGGAGGACTCACTTCTAAGCTGTTTGTCTTTGAGTTTCGATGAGTTGCTAAATGTCGCATGCGACCACTTATTCCACTAGCTTGTTTTTAATCCACATACTGTTGTTAGGGTGTTTATCCCGTGAGCTGACTTTGGGTGGGGGTTGCCAGTCACCTGCAGGGCACATATTAAGAAAACAACTATTCAGTATAAATGGGAGTTGCTTGACTAAACTTACTATGGGGATCATTTTCTTTGATCAAATATTCCCATAAGAATGTCATAAGGATTTATTTCATCAGGATTACCAAAACTGCATTATATACACTCAGTGGGCTTTCACAAATTATTTTGAATCCATGTGTGCTCCATCACATCATTCTGCTGTTAGCCCCCCACCACACCCAAAAACAGCCTCTAGCCAATGCACCCGAGTTTAATTTCATGAATTTCCATGACAACTCACTCAAGTTAAGTTTCTTCTTAACGCCTTTCTCATGTTTGCTTGGCCTTAATCCTTATCGCTGGGAGCAATGCATTGCACTCTTCGCCCCCCCCAAGTAGTTTTTTGCTTGTGTTCAGCCCAAGTCTTTGTGCGTACTGATTACGCGGCCAACCTGAGCCAGCCCCGCCACTCTTGGCAGTTTGAAAGAACTTTCCTAAAACCGTTGCCCAAAAATTGAATGAAGGCGTTCCGTCAATTGAGACATCTACGTGCTGAATTATGCATCGGATAAAAACAAGCTATTTGCTGTAGGAAGATTTCCCTGATCAACATTTCTTCAGCTAGCATCTTTTAACCCTTTCAGGGACAGTGGTTACTACAGTGGACAGTTTACAATGTTATAAGGTTTGAGGGTTCATGAAAGGGTTAAAGTAATTAAAGAACCAAATCTGGTCAAAATCCGCCGTTAGTGTCACGTTGCGTGGTGGTGGTGGACCCCAAAGAGCAGGCAGGAGAGAGGAGCAAGGTGTACTTGACGAATTGTATTTAATAAAACACAGAAAACTAAGTCCAAAACAAAGTCCAAAGTATCAAACAAAAATCACAACTGAAGCTAAAACAGAACCTTGACCAAAACAAACCTGACAGCAGCAAACAAACAAACATGACAGTGGCAAAAAGCTACAATGACCCGACACCGAATGCTCGGGGTGGGAGTCCTTTTAAAGCACTAATTGCCAAACGACCAACAGGTGTGCAGCTCAGGGAGAGCCCTGCAGTGCCACCTGTTGGTCCCAAACCGAATCATGACAGTTAGTTTTGAGCAATGTGCTCACGATGCCTTGAGATCAGATTCCTGAAAGCTCAGCTTATCGTAGGTTCGGTAACCACCAACGAGTAAACAAAGTAAGTGAACAATTCGCCGTGTGATGTCTTGCAATTATACGCCACGACAATTACAACCAGTTATCAACCAAAGTTGAACATGCCTGACAGTCTCCATTAATCCCACAAGAGACTTGATTGGGAAAAAAAAGCATTTTGTAGCTGCACAACACTTTGAAAAAGGATATAGCGGGCCTACTTGGCATTTTGAATTGCATCATGCCGTGTTCGACAGATTTTCACGGCACAGGTGTATGTATGAGACCTCGTAGTACAATTCATCTACTTTTGTTATTCCCCAGGAGACATGCTGTGACACAGCTGCATCCACAGAAAATATGGTTCTTCTCTGTGCACGTCACAAAAATGTGCTAGTGGTCCAGAATGTGGAACGATAGATGTCAAAAATGAATGATGTTAAGCAATGTGATTTAGTGAAAGGTAATGTGTCAAGATGTACAAATAAAATTTGTTCTTGACGCACTGCATGGTATAATCCAAAGGGAAGATTGATCTTGTTTATTCTAGATGCTGAGTGTGTGCTCTTGAGTGACCCGACTTGTCATTGGTCAAGGCTGTGGCTTGAATAAATCTTAGCTTTCAGTCCAAATGTTTCCTTGGTCCAGGGTGTTGTGGATGTGCAGATTTTTAAAAATGCTTATTTTGTGAGCACACAAAGGGTTTTCTTTATGTCTGTTACAGTGTGAGCACATACTGTCACAGTTCTGTTCTTCTGACTGCATGTCCAATTTCTGTGCTGTATATCAGCGGTCCACAACACCCGGTACCGGTTCGCTGGTCATTTGGTGGCGGGCCGCACAGAAAGACTAAATAATTTACATTACTTCCGTTTGATTCATTTCGGATTCTGAAAATGTTGTATTTTGAAAAATAACCGGAATCTATGTTATATCCGTCTACAGTATGTCACTCTTGACCGCTAAAATGAAACTCAAGAGCTAGCAAAATGAGTAAAAAAGCAAACGTCTTTGGAAAGTTCCTTTGGGAAGGGGAAAAGGCCCAGCCAAGAGACACAAGAGGAGCCTGCGACTTGCATGAAAAATAAGGCTACATTTAATAAGACAGTATCAGGAGTCCTACTTAAGATACGGATTCATTTTAACGGGAGATTCTCACGCACCAAGCCGACTCTGCATAATATGCGGCGATGGTGAGTCATATTTTCCATGCACTTTTCCTGTATCTTATTTTGAAGGCACGTTTAAACGTTACCATAGCGACCAGAGAGTGTTTCGGCCAGATTGGACGTTCCTCGTGTCATGATTTGTGTTTTTTATTATGTTACGAAAATACAACAATTTTCATGCAGGTCATATCATATTATTTTGTTGTATTTATCCGGCCTTAAAGGCTGGTCCCTGAAAATATTGTCTGACAATAAACCGGTCCATGGGGCAAAAAATGTTGGGGACCGCTGCTGAATTTGAATATGATTCACACATTTTGGGGGCGGGGGGTGTCTGTTTTTGTTCTTTCCGTTGACCCACCAGATGCCAAAGCCTGCCCCGCCGGCGAGTTCATGTGCGCCAACCGTAAGTGTTTGGCCGCCGGCCACGTGTGCGACGGGGACGATGACTGCGGCGATGGCAGCGATGAGCTCAAGTGTACTTCACCTCTCACCTGCGGGCCCAACCATCTCCGCTGCAACAATTCGGAGTGCGTGCCGCTCATGTGGAGCTGCGACGGCGATCCCGACTGCGCGGATAGTTCGGACGAGGGGCCCGAGCGCTGCGGCGGCGATGGCGTTCATCTCTCGAACCGCAGGGCCAACTGCACTGGCGAGGAGTTCCATTGCGCCAATGGGGAGTGTGTGCGACTAAGCTGGAAGTGTGACGGCGATCCTGACTGCAAGGACAAGTCGGACGAGTCAGACTGCCGTGAGTTTCTGTTTTCGTCCTTTCGAAATCACTGACGGCCATGTTTCTTGTGTCAAGATGACCCCTGCCGCCTCTACCTGCTGCTATCCACTGCCCACTTATGTTAATTAGGCACAAAATATGCAGCTGTCGCTGACAACTTAAAGCGATTCTAAATAAGGCCCCGAATGGATAATTTGTATCTTGGCTTGTCCGAATCAGCATCATCTTCCCTGGTTCAGGTTCCTCCGTGTTGCTGCTGTTTGTTTTTCTGTCCCAAAGCCCTCCATCAATCAAACAATCAATCAATCAATCAATCAATCAAGATCTCATCCATGGTCGGCTGCTCTATTTGCATATTTTTTGTCACTAGTCATCTGCAGAGGGTGAAAAAATGACAACACTATTTTGACAAAAGCGGCCCGGTGATCCAGTGGTTAGCGCGTCAACCTCACAGTACAGAGGTACCGGGTTCGATTCCACTCCCTGTGTGGAGTTTGCATGTTCTCTTCGTGCCTGCGTGGATTTTCTCCGGGTACTCCAGTTTCCTCCCACATTCCAAAAACATGCATGGCAGGCTGATTGAACACTCTAAATTGTCACTAGGTATCCAGTGTCAGCATGGATGGTTGTTCGTCTCTGTGTGCCCTGCGAATGGCTGGCAACTGGTTCAGGGTGTCCCCCACCTAGCACCCGAAGACGGCTGGGATAAGATCCAGCACCCCCCTTAATCCTCTTGTGAGGATTAAGCGGATCAGAAAATGGATGGATGATTTGACAAAGTAAAAGGAATAAAGGGTTATCACTTTCAAATAAGTAAAAAGATAAGTTCAATGCTCCTAAAGTAAAGTACCAAAAGTTAAAAAAGTAATGCAGTGTTTGTATCCCCCCGTGCCCCCCGCGCTAACCTGATATCATCCAATGAATAATGAGGAATGAATATGAACTTTGAATCAAATTTAATGAGTGCCATCATCATGACAAAACGCTCCATTTTGAGTTCTACCGTGAATATTGTGTTCATTATTATTACTCGTTTTCTTTTAACCCGATTTGGGGATCGCCATGGCATATTGTAATCTTTTACAACCCTCGCTGCTCCCTGCCTCGTCCGCTCGAACTGCAGCTACTGTATTTGCAAGTCAGATTTGCACTGCACAATGCTAATGCAGCCTTACGTAATCGTGCCGGCGCTTGTATTTCTGTTGTCTTACTAAGCACGAGCAACATGAAAGGCGCCGCTGGAATATACAATTCACTTCAAATGGCGCTACCCTGATTGTGTTTTTGTAACCGGATAATTTTGTTTCATTATTTTAGGGGTGTACATACATAATGTAAAGACATATTTTTAAAAATGAGAATGCTGAGTGGGGTGCACACATTGTCATTGTCTTGCACCATACATTTCAACTGTGCAGGGTGAAATTTTGTCCTGTGTGGTTACTGGTTACTGCACGCACTGCATCTACAGTACGGTAATCCGCTAGATTAGGGACATTGAAGACATTGAACGCCTCAACTTCATTCATGTAAACTCCCTCCATGTCTTTTCTCTGAAACCTGTTTTACCTCATCCCCTAAGGTGTTATTTTGTCATTTAGCACTTTTTCCCCTCTTCGGGCAACTAGCAGTGTCCGTCCGATAAAGGATGTGTCTGTCTAAATAAATCCAGTGTGAAGATGGGGACGTTGCGATAAAGCTGATTTTCCTCCTATCTTAGTCAGGGCCGAGAGCAACCCTGAAGCTCTTGTTGCACCGCGGTGGAGTGTGGAGCTGAGGTAGTCACACAAGCCATTAGGAGGATGTTTGTCGCACACATCAAGTCCAGTAGTCTGGTGTCATGCGAGCGGCGTGTAGAAGAGGGCTGGCTGGGAGAATTGCTTTTCTTTCGAAGCCAGTCATGACTTTTTTTTTTTGGTTCGCTACCACTCCAATCTTCCATCAGAAGGATGATGGGGCATTAAAATAAAAAAAAATCAGTTTGGACCACCTGCCCAGCTGAAGAAATTTGGCCTGCTTTGATACATAATGGCCAATGATTTGTACTATCAGCTGACTGTTGATTATTTGAGTCTGCCATATTCAACAATCAGATTAAAAATAGTTGTATATTATTCATAATATTAAATAAAACCCCAATTATTTGGCTCTATTTATGTGCTGAAAGTCTGGTGTGAGGCACGGTCAAATCTGAGCAGAGGCGGGTTAGACCTAGCATTTGTATTTTCGTTGATGGACGCAAGCAGGCAGATTTAAAAAAAAAAAAAAAAAAAGCATTTTGTGTTGTTGCGTGAGACTCCAAAACCAACATTGGTTCCCAACAGGTGTAAAGCTTTGACAAATTTCAGTCACCACAATGTCAGATGTGCCAGGAGCATGTCAAAGAACTCTCTACACCGGAACTCTCAGCACAGCGTAGAGAGATGAACCAAATTTCCAAGCAGGTACACTGAGACTGGCGCAAGCATGAAAATCAAGATGTGCCAGTTTTTACGCTTGAGCGCACCTGCGCCAACTATGAAAATAGAGCCCATTATCGGGGAAATTATAAGCAGAATGCGTGCTTCAACATAGGGAGTCTGCCCTAAAATCACACTTGACGACTATCAGAGGGGTCAGGCTCTAAACAAAATCATAAAAACTACAACACTCACTTCCTAAGGTGTCATGTTTTGAAATCTCAGTTTGTGGTATTAAATAAGAAACTAGCTTGCTTTGAATTCGACCCCTTGATGTCTTGTTGAAAGGGTTCAAATATGGTGTTTTTGTGTGTGTGTGTTTGTTTTTTCTGCACACAGCCCTGCTGACTTGCCGTCCTGATGAGTTCCAGTGCGGTGACGGTTCTTGCATCCACGGCACCAAGCAGTGTAACAAGGTCAACGACTGCCCGGATCACAGCGATGAATCAGGCTGCGTCAACGGTGTCTGCTCTTTGATTTTCTCTCTCTCTGCGTCTTTTGTCTGTTGGCAGTCTTTTATGTGTAGGGTTCATTTTGAATGCACCTAGCTATTTGTTGGCACTTACTCCTCCTAAGTGCTTTGGATGTTGTTAAAGTCCCAGGAACTCAGATACCACCCAGATACTCACATAATGTTTCTCAACTCATCACGTATGTTTTGCTTTTTGTGTTGCAGCCACAAAATGTGAGGGCCCCCTGAAGTTCTTGTGCAAGAACGGGGAGTGTATCGATAGTTCCAAAGTGTGTGATTCCGTCAAGGACTGCAAGGACAGATCAGATGAGCCCAAGAAAGAGTGTGGTAAGAGAAGGCTTTCTTTGCGCAGCTTTGTAGTTTGTATTTTCTGCTACATACACATGTAACAATTACAGTATGTGATGATTGGCTCTGTGAGTCCATCACTTTGTCTCGATGTGTTTTCAAATTTACAAGGAGTCCAGGTTGTCGGATGGTGACGACTTGTCATGACACTCTAACTCCGGAGGGCTCCAACTCCGGTCCTCAAGGGCACCTATCCGGCATGTTTTGGATGATCGGGATTGTTGTCAGGCTCCTGCAGAGCTTGCTGATGAGCCGATCGTTTCAATCAAGTGTGTTTGAGGGAGGGAAACATTTCAAACATGCGGGAGAGACAGCCCTCGAGGGCCGGAGTTGGTGACCCGTGCAAATTTAGATTCGGAAAACTATGTGAGTCATTTAAGGGAAAGGTTTTCATCAGCAAGTCGAGCATAGTCGGCATTCGGTGCTCTACTTTGCACAAGACGAATGAACTGTAATTTTTGACAATCGAAAGTGTGTTAAAGAACCTTCATGTCAAAAGCTTGCTACAGTTGAGCTTTTGTGCTTCGCCTCAATCAGCAGGATTATATTTATAAATTGTAATAGATTTGGAATTTTCATTCTAGTTAGTTTTTGTTCTATTTATTTATTTATTTATTTATTTTTCAAGTAGTTTTAAGACAGGATTTGGTAGTTTTTATTAGTTGTATTTTCTTTTTCAATCCTTTGCTTTGGTTTTTATTAATTTGAGTTGTAGTTGTACTTTTTGTCAAATATATATCGCTTGTGCGCAAGATTTTTAAAAATGACATCGGAGTAACTATTGCGTAGTCAAAACGCAGCAAAAATATCTGAATTGAACCCAGTTGAAAGGAAGACACTTAATTGTTACCTAGCGTGGCATTTTTGGCTGAGTTAAGTGGCAAATGACAGTAAGCCATTCCAAATGCGCATACATTGACACATTTATTGGAAATGAATTTGTGCTTTTTATGCGGAATCGTAGTGTTTTGGTTTGCCTCAAGTAACCGCCTCCAGCTCCATCCCTCTGCTTGTTCGAAATACTTTGAAATAGAAGGCAAAAGTCTTGTCTCTTGCGTGATAACCCCGCTGTTCTACATCCTGTTTGCTGTCTATCTGACATCATCTCTTCATCAGTGGACTCGATCCGTAATATTCCGACCACTTCTCTTTCACCCAAAAGTTCAACCTAACATTCATCTAACCCAGGGGTCTCAAACGTGCGGCCCGCGGGCCAACTGCGGCCCCCGGGATGATAATTTGCGGCCCCCGTCTTAATATGAAAGATTAATATTAGTGCGGCCCGCAAGATTGATATGAATGACTCTTGTTGTGTGCGGAGCTGAACGAACCAATCACTGTGAGGTATTGACCCTATTCCGCCTCGCCCATTTTTTAGAGGAAATAAAATCAGAATATGGGGATGTGCTCTACTTCACTGAGGTACGTTGGCTCGGCAGGGGAAACGTATTGAAGAGATTTTTTGAGTTGAGAGCAGAAGTAAAAGACTTCATGGAGAAGGACGGGGTGGCTGTTCCTGTGCTAAGTGATCCCAAATGGCTCATGGACTTAGCTTTTCTTGTTGATATCACACATGAGCTTAATGTTCTGAACAAGAAGCTACAAGGCCAAGGGCAACTTGTCAGTGCTGCCTATGAGAACGTGAGAGCATTCTGCACAAAACGTGTGTTGTGGAAAGCCCAGCTCTCTCAGTCAAACCTTTGCCATTTCCCAGCATGCAAGGCTCTCTTGGATGCAGGCATAACATTCAGTGGTGAGAAGTATGTTGAGGCCATTTTGAAGCTACAGGAGGAATTTGATCACAAGTTTGCAGACTTCAAGACGCACAGAGCCACATTCCAAATTTTTTCGGACCCCTTCTCCTATTATATATTATATATCTGATATTTGAGAACATTCATTTCTTGTGGAAATCCTGATGCGGCCCAGCCTCGCCCAGATTCTGCCTCCAGTGGCCCCCAGGTAAATTGAGTTTGAGACCCCTGATCTAACCTGTAAAATCGCATTGGGGAAGTGATGCTAAGCCGCACCAGGGAAGCTAATTACAAAGAATCATCTCTCTTCCTTTTCTTCCTCTGACCTTGTATTTCCCCTTCATCTATGTTTTGTTCACAGCTTGTTAAAAAATGTACAGACTTTGCTCATTGCATTGCCCTGTCCTCTCAACCATTCATTTCCAAGCTGTTCTGCGCTCAAAACACTCCGACGCTACAATACCGCACCGAAAACACTTGCAGATGCCGGGCATTGCTCTCCGCATCCCGGCACGTAGTTTCCCAGCTCATTAGGAATAATGGCGTCGACGGCGCGGACTCATTACTTAGCACGCTGCACTCTCAAGTCATGCGTTCACTGGGAAGAACTCTTCATAATGGCCACTTCGTAATGGGTTGTCAGAGTGAAAAAGAGCTGGCGGTAGCGGCGCGACAATGCAGATGATGTTGGCGCACGGCAATAGAAAAAGCGACCTGTAAATCTTGGCTGCGCTTGATGGAATTTCTTGGAAAAATATATTCCCCGTTGCCCTCCGTGACTCTTTTAGTAACTCCATCCAGGTCCAAGTGAGGGCAATTGCTAATCACTGGAATTGCTGTCATTGAGGTCTTTTTTCGAGTCTTTTCTTCACTTCATTTTCAAGAGTAGTGAAGGAGAGCCGAGCGCTGTCACTGAATAAGGGTTGGGAATTTAACCCTTTCATCCACCAATAATGAGACCCTGTAACCTGATAACATGATAAGCGGTCCACTGTAGTCACCGCTGTCCCTGAAAAGGTTAATGCTCACTGCAGATTTGCTTCATGTCTCCTGACAATTTATACAATTCCGAGTAGATTGTTTTTTGTTTTCCTTACAGAGTGCTTTCATTCCGTTTTTTTTTTTTTTGTACGTAATGGCTTCATGGACATGAGTACTGTATTCTCGAAATAAGTACATCTCAATTAGGATATGGTGCTTTTTACATTTTTTTTTTTTTTTTAATACTACCATATGTTGATTTACTTTAGCGCTTAATGCTCACTGAAGTTGAAAGAGTCCCCAGTTAAGTGCTTCAGGATGGATCTGTTGTTGTCTTCGTCGACATGTGTTCCCAACACACATCAAACGCGTTCGTGCTTTGCCGTGTGAAATATCACTCTACTTAGTTTTAGATGTAGTTTCAGTTAGTTTTCTTCTTTATTTTGTTAATGAAAAATTTTTTTTTCAACTTTAGCTTGAGGTCTTTTGTAATTTAACTGTAATAACCTTGCTTCAAGCTCCGTTTTGTATCAAGAAAAGATTCATTAAATGGTCTTCCAACCATTTAAAAACATTTGAGTAAATTTAGAAACCTACTCTTGTTTCTCTACTTTTAAATAGTTTTAAAGTTTTCTGTGTTTAGTTATATTCAATGTACGTTCTTTTTGTAAGCTACTTTTGTTTCCTCTGATCTGCTTCTGAATGTCGTTAACCGTTGTGTTTGTAAATGCTTGTGGGTGTTGCTTGTGTGAAGCACATTGAGTTAGCTTGTGTATGAAATGTGCCATATAAATGAACATGCCTTGTCTCGCCTAAATGGTTCATTGTCGAGGGTTAAAATAAATATCTCAGTATTGGATGACTTGATAACAGAACATCAACTCTGTCACAGCCCACTTCCCCCTCTTTGCATCTTCCGTTGAATGAGAGTGAGCAGCACATCAGGTCTGCAGTCCTATCTCACTCCATCACTGGCATCTCAGTATCTCTGCTCACAGCCCTCGTCGTCAGTGCATGAACCGATCAGTGATAATGAGTCTCTTTGATTCGCTGAGAGAATCTGTGGTGAAAAAAAAACCACACGATAGAATCATAGCTGGCAGTACAAGACTGGCGATAACATACGACACATCAGAAATCTCTTTTTGCGACTGATACAAGACTTTTCTATGAATTCATTGCCGTATCTCTCACTCTTGTTTCTGATTGGCTGCGTTCTTTACTTTGCTAGGGCTTAACGAATGTATGATCAACAATGGCGGCTGCTCTCACGTCTGCATGGACCGACCCATTAGCTTTGAGTGTCATTGCCCCGCCGGCTACCAGCTACTGGACAAGAAGACTTGTGGAGGTATTTTTACGCTGACAGTATGGGGACCAACCAAGTGTGTGTTGCTCTAGCATCACGTCATTCTCAATACACTTAGCCTTGCCCCTTCTAACACTGATGCGTTGAGTAGAAGATTAGAGTACCTGTAGTTGACATCTAGGGTGTTTGATATGATGCACCAGAATATCACCCAGTGTCGCTCTGGTTTTTCGGACCCATATTACTTGACTTCAACTTGAGCCTCACACTCATCTGGTGTTCCTGAGGGCAAATCAGTCATTTTCTGTCTCTACTTGACTGTCCTGCAGTTGATTGATAACCCCTCGTTCCCGTCCTCCCCCGCAGACATCGATGAATGTGAGAACCCGGATGCCTGCAGCCAAATCTGCATCAACTACAAGGGGGATTTTAAGTGCGAATGCTATGAAGGGTACGAGATGGATCCCGTCACAAAGACCTGCAAGGCAGAGGGTGAGTGCTGAATCCTTAATAGAGGAAAAAGAGCCGATTGTGCGACATAATAGGATTTACAAGGAGGGCGTTTAGAGATGGGGCTCATTTACAACCCGACACACCGCGTGGTTTCACAAATCCACTTGAGGAATAATGTAAACAAACTGTTGCTAATATGGTATTTCTTTCGAACAAAAATGTCCAGGTTCAGAGATCCTAATACAAGCATAAACTAGCACTCGTTTTATGAACAACCCATGTCTTTGGGTGCTTTGGTCAATCAGGAAAATAATGAAAATATGATGTATATCTGTGGCAAACTGGCAATGTTTGATAGATGATGCGGGGGACAATGAATTTAGGGATAAATGATCTTCGTCTACTGTAAATGTTGCAGAACCATTTACCATTGTATAGTCTGCATAATATGCGGCGATGGTGAGTTGTATTTTCCATGCACTTTGTATTTGCGGTGTATCTTATTTTTAAGGGACATTTAAATGTTACCATAGCGACCAGAGAGCGTTGCGGCCAGATAGGACATTCATCGTGTCGCAGTTCGTGTTTATTATGTTTAGAAAATACCATGCAGGTCATATCATATTATTTTGTTGTCTTTATCCGTCACACCTTAAAGGCCGGTCCTTAAAAATATTATCTGACATTAAACCGGTCCATGGGGCAAAAAAGGTTGGGGACCACTGCGATATATCACAGCACTGTGTGTGTTCTTATGAGCGTGTCGATTGTGTCTACCTCTATGTACATTTGTGTGTTTGTCTCGACACGACTTCCAGTGTGTTTGCTAACACTTTGCTGATGCTAGAGGACAATCAAATATCTCGGTGTGTCAAGAGCAGCACATGTGCAGTGGCTCCACGCTGTTGCCAGGGAAGGGGCACTGCTGTGGTAGTCTTTCAAACCAGCAGGGGATCATTTGCTTGTCATAGAAACTTTTTAAGAAGTCTCGTTGAACAGCTGCCGCGAGCAGGAGGCTGTCGGAAAGGGAAATATTCTCAAACGTGATATGACGAATCTTTGACACAGACTGTTAGAAGGAAAATAGCAGCAAGTGAGTCATTAAGGACAGAATCTGAAGTCTGCCTCTGGAGAAAAGTGCCGTTCGGTTGCCTTCCTGTTACTGCACAGTGCTAAAAGCACGGGTCAGTGAGAAGGTTGCATCCGGTTGCTCGAAAACATTCTGTTCAAACCATTTGGCTTTTTTCCCCGGCTGGCTGGAATGGAAAAAAATTAACGACACATTGTAAATACGCCGCAAGATCCTGTTCAATCGAGGGTCTAATTAAAATTCAAGTTGGGCGACCTCATCACAAACAGGGGTTCTAAAAATAGACGGGACTACCCCCGAATTACGACAAGGACACACTTGGGTGAAGACAATTGTTGCTAATGGCCATGTGCGCTAATGACATAACAAAGCTTCTGCATATACAGCCTCAATTTCATGCAGTGAGCATAACTCGATGTATCAAGGTATAAAAATAAAACAAGTTGGAATTTTTCAAAAGTATTGTGCTTTTTCTGGGCCACAAAACTCCAGTGGAGCATCAAGACTCTGGATTTGGAAGGATCCCAGTTTGAATAGATATTGTTGTTGAAACCACGCTCAGTACAGAAACAAGAAATTGTGAAAAAAAGGGAGATACTGTATAATTGTCCCTCTGAAACAAACAAAAAAAAAGATCAGTTCCAGCTCCAGTACGGTTTTATCCCTCATATTGTCCTTTCAGCAAGCCAATCCTTCCTCATATAACCCAGGGGTGCCCAAGTCCAGTCCTCGAGAGCACCTTTCTTGCCCGTTTTAGATGTCTCACTTCTCCAACGCACCTGACTCAAATGATCAAGATCATTACCAGGCTTCCGAAAAGCTTGCTGATCAGGAATGAAAGGAGCCTCTTTGACTGGCCGTGATTGAAGTCAGCTGTGACCACTCCCACAGTGGCACAGTCCTCCTTCTCTCAGAGCTGCCGATCTGCGCTTTTCTGGTCTAAATGGCCTCCGTGCAGAATTAACCACGAAAATGTAGCCCTGCATGTTTACTGACGCAGAGATATAGAAAACTGGGAAATATATATATATTTTTGTTAATTTCATTATGATAGAATGACTATAAACAATATTATTTCACTCAGTAGAGAACATACCTCTGCCATAGTTTTGTTCATTTTAATTCTGGGTAACTTCCTTGATCATGGAAGATGACAAACAAATGGGCGATTCTATTAATGACACAGATTCACACCATGTCACAACCATACTTTGACCTTCATAATAAGAATTTTCACCCTGGAACTCATTAGCATTTTTTAATCCACTGAAGATATTATACTTCTTCTGATTAACAAAAACAACCTAGCCCTTTTTTTTTCATTCGAATTAGCATTTCAAAAGTAGAACGTTCAAAATGTTTCTTCCTTTGCGCTCAGGAAAAAGCCCTTATCTTCTGTTCACGAACCGACATGAGATCCGGCGTATCGACCTGGTCAAGCGGGACTACAGCCAGGTGGTTTCAACCCAGAAGAACACCGTGGCTCTAGACCTCGATGTGGCTAATAACCGAGTTTTCTGGTGTGATCGCTTTCATCGGAAAATCTACAGGTATGACGATCACGCGGAGTGTTGATTCAGTGAGGTGTTAGCATAGGGATGTCCAATAGCACTTTTATTTCAGATCGACACCAGTGCGATTATTCACTCTTTGAGGACGCACCGATACCGATTATTGATAACTCTCGTCCTTTTGATATATAAAATTTCATTTGATGATTCGCCAATGTGTCAGACTACTACAGTATAGCGCCAACTACTGCTGAGGAGGATTCGTTTTGTTATGTCGGTGGCTGGTATCGGCAGCCTCCACGAGTACACCATACTTTAAAAATAAGGCTGGTATCGGCCCGATACCGATTCCTGGTGTTGGTACTCGCCCAGCCCAGGTGTTAGCGTTTCGTCTTCAGACTCACTCTTTGACATTTAATTGGTCAAATCTTGGCTGTGGTCTCCTAGATCTGATCCCTGGTTTCTCTCGCAAATTCATTTCCTCCCTGGAGTGAATTCTAATTGGAACAGCATGTTCTTTTTATATATCAAATAGAGATCTCTGGGGACAATAAAAGGGAAATTGCTGCTTGGCTAAGTGTGCGCGGCCCTCACCTCACACCTCTGTCATGATGATATTATTTGCGACGGGGACCGGCCCTGAGCGAGGCCTTGTCTATTCTGATAAGTGGTCCATCCGAGAAGGACTCTAACCCCTTGGTGAACCTGCTCAGTGCTTAGCTCAAGGCTTCCGCATCACTTTAACACAAGGCAAAATAGGGCTCACCATATATAAACTATTTACTATTCATTTAACCTGGAATAAATTCATTTGCTTTGATCGGAGTCTGACAGTGGTTGAAGGTCTCCGATGTAACTCAATGACCAAACCAGTGCAACCAAAATGGAAGAAACTCTCCTGTGTGATACAGTGTACTACATTTCCGACACAATTACC
Organism: Hippocampus mohnikei; assembly: GCA_026261675.1. Taxonomy (NCBI): domain Eukaryota; kingdom Metazoa; phylum Chordata; class Actinopteri; order Syngnathiformes; family Syngnathidae; genus Hippocampus; species Hippocampus mohnikei. The sequence continues at coordinate 18,522,580 of JAKGUB010000325.1, read as the reverse complement.
TTGAAGAAGTAACTTATCATTATTTTAAAGTATTCTAAAGTAACTAAGTTAGCTTTCGAGTCTCTTTATTCGTTACTGTCAGCAGATGCCTACAATCGCACTTAAGGTAAAATGACATCCAATACTTCTATATGTTCATGTGTGATGTTTAAGGGTAAGATTTTCGTTAAAATATATCATAAATTAAATGACGACAGTCTTTCTGACTTTTATACATAGAGAGAGATGAGTCTCTGAACTTCACTTAACGTGAATACATTTTCGTCTTTTTTATAACCTGACATTTAATGTTTAGTATTGTAATGGTAAAACAACATTTCTGCTTTCTGAAGTCACACACACAAAAAAAAAAAAAAATATATATATATATATATATATATATATATATATATATATATATATATATATATAAATCTATATATATATATATATATATATAAATCAGGGACCTTATTCTTCTTTACGAAAATACAGGTTATACGATTGTTCATTTTGCTAACGTTGTTTTGTCACAAAGTAACTGAATAGTAACTCTAATCAGACCACTATTTCAGATTTAGTAACACGTTAGTTACTTGAAATAGGAGCCATGATTGAGTAACGCGTGACTGACATAATTCCTACAAAAAAAAATCTTGCTGAATGAATACCTCTCTTAATCATCATTATTACACTCTTACGGACACTCATTCGATTGCATTTGACATGCCGAATGGCAAATCCACTCTTGCAGCGCCTTCATCCACGAGGCCGGTGACCCAGCCCAGCAGGTCCAACTGGTGGATTCGTCACTGCAAACCCCAGCCGGTCTTGCTCTGGACTGGCTGCAACACAATCTGTACTGGACCGACTCTGGCGACAAATCCATCTCGGTGGCCTCAGTGGACGGAACCAAGAGACGCATCCTCATCAACACTGATCTGAGCGAGCCCAGAGCCATAGCGCTGGATCCTCATCATGGGTGAGGTGTAGGACGTGTGCATTCTCAATCTATGATCTATGATGTGTGTACGATGCATCCACGATGTATTTATTTGGTGATTTGCTCTATTTGTATAGTTATGTTACAACCCACTGACACCTTTGGCATTTGAAAAATAACTTTCCAACCGTTGCTCCTTTGTCACTTTTGTCCTGATGTGATTCAGATGGCAGTCAATGAATTTTCATATTCATATTCCAAAGGCGTGCCGCTCAGACACAATATTAATGCGAAACGGACAATTGAAACACAAGAGTTCATACTCGGGAAGAATGAAGAGCACACAGAATACTGAATGTGGCGCCAAATGACAGCTCGTACCGCAGGAAAACGTGTCGGCGTTGTAAAGTTGATATTTTTATCCGTGGATGTTGCTGTGGTGGATTGATTGATATCAAAGTTATTCTTCACGCAGCTGTACGGAAACCAGAATAGACTCTGACAAAATACAGACACAAAGCAAAAATAAGACTCATATGGAGGTCATATACAAATTCAAAGGATAAAAAAAAAACATGTTCACATCATGTCCAACCACTACATATTATTTCTTTGTTGCATTCAGTTTCATGTACTGGTCCGACTGGGGCACAAGAGCCAAGATAGAGAAGGCCGGGATGAATGGAGTGGATCGGCAAGTGCTGGTGGCTGACAACATTGAGTGGCCCAACGGCATCACGCTAGGTAAAACAGCTGTTTATCGGGCCATGTAGTGCTGTGCTAAGATTGCTACTGACCATTGAAGTAGGATGAAGCGTTGAAAGGCAATTAGGCATTGCGCAGAGCTTATGGATGACATTGATATTATTCATGATCAACTAATCGAGATAATCTACATTTCTTTCACACAATCAATGATGGGATTTGTCGGTCAGAGTCCAAGTGCGCCTTGTGGGCAAACGTTCAATTTGTGTACTCAGACGTAGCGAACCGCCGTCTGTACTGGGTGGACTCCAAGCTGCACCACATAGCCAGCGTGGACCTGAACGGAGCTCACCGCAGAACACACATGACATCTGCAGAGAAGCTGGGACACCCCCACGCTCTGGCTGTGTTTGAGGTTTGTGTCATTTTAAAGATTTACAGACTGGAATCTCAACATTAGGTACCGAGTCTCCTGCATGGCCAAGTGTCTACGCTATCATCAATCCTTGCTCTTATGAGAATCGCAGGTGGTAATGGTGAATGCGAAGTACGTATTTTCTGTACTATAAGGCGCTTCAGATCATAAGGCGCACTTACAATAAATGGCCTATTTTAAAACTGTTCATATATAGGGCGCACCGCTTTATAAGGCGCACAGAATAGAAGCTCCAATCGTGGCTGCGGTTGCGCTATGCATCCACTAGATGGTACTATGCTCATGGAATACAATACAAGACAATACAGCTTTATTTAATAGAGCCGTCACAACCGCTGCAGCTGTAACAAAGCTATGAGAGCTGGTCACAAATGCGGCATATACTAAATCCCAATGGCATTACAAAGCAATAAATGAAAGACAAAAGATATGAAGACAATTGATTCAATAGAAAGGCACACAAACTTTGTGGGCTCACATCCTCAAGAGGCTAAATATCCTGAGAAGACCTGCTTGTCTCCTTCCTTTGTTTCGTCAGTAGTTAACTATGCTTGTGGTATTATCTTTGTTTCATAATGGCTGTGCACAAAGTAGTTGTCTGTTGGAGTGTGTGTTGGCAAATGCACGTCAATTTGTGTCGGGCCGAACCCTTTGATGTTACAATTGGTTCCTGCTAATAATCGGCACTAGATGGCATAGGAACACTAAGAGGGAAACTACTCAATGGGGAATATAAAGAGACTGTTAACACCATGCATAAGGCGCATCGGATTACAGGGCGCACTGTGAGATTTTGAGGACATTGAATGCTTTTAGGTACGCCTTACAGTGCGGAAAATACGGTACTTTTCAACAGGTCGGGCTTGTGTCCTTGTGTGTCAGCGACAAATTGTGGGTGAAGGACCCTTTATTTGTCCCGCCTCCATTGCGGGGGGGGGGCGTGTTGATCGCAGTTACAGACTACAAGACTAATTACCCAGGCCAACTCTAAAATGTACCGTTTCTTTTCTCTTGACTCTTCTTTTGCAGGATCGTATCTACTGGACAGACCGGGACAAGGCATCAGTCTTCATGGCCAACAGACTGACGGGTCAAGACATTCACACTTTAGCTGACAACCTCAATGATCCGCACGATATTGTGGTCTTCCACCAGCTGCGCCAGCCGCAAGGTGCGCGTGTGACTTTTTCGGTGTTTGCAAATTGCATTTGCACACGCACACACTCCGACACCCAGATTGGGTGTGAGCTCAAACGCATCTATGAGGCCACTCTGTGGGAGTGTGTTAACCCGCACAGATAAATAAATAATGAGGTGAGGTTTGGGAGTAGAGCGCACTTAACAAGGCACTAAGCAGCCACCGATGTCGCCGCAAACCTGCTGCCAATCAGATTTCCATCGCAGAATGGTTTAGAATCGATTACAAATGAAATGATTGCTTGGCAATTTAAAAAAAATTTTTTTTTGTGAATTGAATTGGCACCTTACTTTGCATGTGCGTATTTATATGCTCCAGTCTTCTAGTTTAATGTACAATCACAGAAAAATATGATTAGGCCACCCTTGTTTCCTCAGTTTTAGTTTGTTTTTAATGCCCTGGTTGGCTACAACGAAAGGTATATTTGTTTGGAAAAATAACGATGAGAAAAAAATAGCTCATGATAGTGTAATTGAAGAGCCACGCTGCATGATTTTCTTGACAGTAACCAAAACCACTGCAATTAAGGTTAAACATGTCAAATGATGCGGTCTGCTAGATTGTGTCACGTTCACGGCATTCTTCAGGTAACAGAATATACATTTGAACAAATGAATGAAAAATTGAAGAAACAAATAGGTCTCATCATTTTTTTTTCATGATTGTCTATGCAGGCTATATTCAGGCCATGCATTCGGTTTCGGGGCCTTCAGTGCGGATTTATCCAACTTAATCCAGTTTTTAGTACCATTGCAATTACAGAGAAATCAATACCACGCAAAAAATAAAAGCAATATAACAGCATAGAGCTGTACCATCTGCAGCATCTGGAGTTGTTCGCAATCAATATTTATTGTCCAAAACAATGAATACATAAATAAAATATATCCTGCTTACCAGAAATTATATTTATTAAATTAGGCGTAGAAAAATAAGTAGTGTGTTTCCGGTAACCCAACCGACCGAGAATTTCTACCTCGAAAAAAAACTTTACGGTCGGCATTTTTTTTTCAAACCTTCTACATTTTTGTGTAATAATAATCGTACGTTTCATTTATACGCGCCTTAAAAACACTCAAGGACGCTTTACAATCAAAACAAGAACAATAAAACCACAGACAAAATTATAAATAATAAAAGAAAAGATGAATTTAGAGCGTTTACATTGGTGCAAACTCTCGCGATATTCACGTTGCGTCGTTTGCCCTGTCGTCTGTCAACAACATTGAATCATGGCGGCGGCCACGATCTCCGACAACAGTTTAAACCGCGTTTTGTGTGTTGCAGTCGCATGCTCGCACCATAATATGAAGAAAATAGCATCCACTGCTGTATCGAAAAGATTCAACAAACTATTTGACGAACACCACGGGCTGTCTAGGACGCGGGACGCAGAGGTAACGAGATGGCTGTAACACCCAGCCGCTGGGAACCCAACTCTCTCGCCGCCTTTGGCTCAACTTTTGTTCCGAATCAGCTTCTTCTTACTGGTTACGACGCGACTCCCTTCTCATTCATCCCGCAGCTTCGCTGTGCTTTAAATGGTAGTGAGTTCAGGGTAGGTTGTCCCAATGCGTTGAACGGAGACGAGTCATTGGATACAAGCTGGTTTTTGTCCCGCCCACGGAGTTCGGCGTCTCTGGGACTGGAAGGCAGTGGGAGGGTACCGGACGCCAGGCCTTTCTGCATCCGATTGGATGATCTGTCTGAGTCTGCGTGCCAGTTCGATTGACATTGAAATGAGCCAATCACCGAGCTTTTAGTGTAGACTCGCATTCTGTTCCGAGGTGAGCTGGAGACTTCTCCTAATCATTTTAGCGACACTCTTTGTTGTAAACAAACACCTAGCGACAAATTAATCTTTTATTTCTGGTGGGTTTTATTGTAGTTCCTATAGTTGTAGGACACTAATTAAGTACCGGGAAAAGACGCCTTGTTGGTATGACATGGTCACAGATCATTTTCTTGAAAAGGAACGGAGCTAGAGTAGAATTCGCGTATAAATAAACGGACACATTTTATGATGTCGACCAAAATTGAGCTTCCCCTCTTTGACAGACGAGCATCCGGCACTGGTTTCAATGTCTCCTTGTTTTATGTTTTATGGTTATTTTGTTTACGTTTTTGATGGAGGAGGGAGGAAGAAAAAAAGAGTTTAAAAAAACAACTTTGTCCGACCTACCGACCCCATGCTGAAATTTCATGTTACCGGAAACACACTACTTATTTTTCTACGCCTTACAGGATGGTAAAAAGCGGACGCTGACCCTGCTAGGAAATTTCATTGCCCAGCCCTATTTATTCGGAAGGCACAGGGCAAATTTGATTGACATGGGTCATATTTGATTGACGGGGTTTATATCTGATTGAAAAAACCCCAAAACTAACTATATCTGCATACAGGTGTACTGGAAGCTCTGCAGCCAGGAAGTGCTACAAAATGAGAATAGACAGTTGGGTCTAAATGAATAAAATTTCATGGAAGCCATATTAGAATTCCAATGTATATCCTCATGAATTCCTAAATTCAATATGTGATCATTTGAAATGCAACATTGTCCCTTTCCCGGACTCTTATCTTCTCGTCTGTCACGATCCGCAGGTCCAGACAGCTGCAATCTAGGCAGTGAGGCCAATGGAGGCTGTGAGTATTTATGTCTTAAGGCGCCACAGATTACTGAGCACTCTCCTAAATACACCTGCGCCTGCCCCGATGGACAGGACCTTGGCCGCGATATGAGGGCCTGTGTGCCAGGTGAGACTAATGGAATGCAGAAAATGGAAACTAATGAGGCCTTAAAGGGATTTGTGGCGCACATCACAACTATATTATGTCGCAAAGCCAGGGGTGTGCACTCACTTCAATGCATTCACTGCACCTGCACAATCTAAACAGATCCACTTATAAGAGCCACGTCATAAATTTTGCATTTACGAAGAGAGCAGGTCGCATTATGATTGATTTACTGCAGGGGTGTCAAACTCATTTATGGCACGGGCCAAATTTTAGTTACCGTTTCACTTGGAGGGCCGATATGACTGAAACCATAAACAGAAGTCAAGAATAACTGTTGATTCAAATCTTGTTTAAGTTACTATCATGAGGGGTTTGGTAAGAAGAAAATGCTTCGGATATATGTCTTATTTATTACATATGATAATTGAACATTTTGGTAGACATTTTAGAAAGGATCATGGAAATTGACATGTTTGAGCTGCTTTCGCGGGCCGCACAAAATGATGGGGTGGGCCAGATTTAGCCCCCGGGCCTTGAGTTTGACACCTGTGATTTACTGCATTGTTGTCATCAGCAAATAGATTTGACATTTTTGGGGGCTACAATGAAATGAAATCGATGAAAAATGTCAAACCTGAGTTTCTGAATGACAATCTAAAGTAAAATGAGTTCCCCCTCCCCCCACACTTTGCGTTCAGCGCCGAGAAATGACATGCCAGCCTCTCACATACTTCCACCTGCTACCACGGCAACAGAAGACTATCTGCCAACTTCAGAGGGAGTAGCGCAGGCAGACGCCAGCCCACGTTTGACCACATCACATCTTCCTTCCCTGGAGCCGCGCACGCCCCTCAGCACGCTCAAGACGGTGTCATCGCAGGAGTCCAAGGCGCTTGGATCTCACTCGACTGCAACCGTCACTGTGGAGTCGACCACAACTGCAGGGGACAGCAGTGTGTCACAACACTGTAAGCGAACTGGGAAAGTATTTATTCATTCTTGCTTATTTTTGGGATGTATTGTATAAAATTAGGGCGGCCCGGTAGTCCAGTGGTTAGCACGTTGGCTTCACAGTGCAAAGGTACTGGACCGGGTTCGATTCCAGCTCCGGCCTCCCTGTGTGGAGTTTGCATGTTCTCCCCGGCTTGGGTGGGTTTTCTCCGGGTGCTCCGGTTTCCTCCCACATTCCAAAGACATGCATGGCAGGCTGATTGAGCACTCCAAATTGTCCCTAGGTGTGAGTGTGAGCGTGGATGGTTGTTCGTCTCTGTGTGCCCTGCGATTGGCTGGCAACCGATTCAGGGTGTCCCCGCCTACTGCCCGGAGACAGCTGGGATAGGCTCAGCGCCCCGCGACCCTAGTGAGGATCAAGCGGTTCGGAAGATGAATGAATGAATGTATAACATTAATTGCGATAAAAATGTAATTGAATGATGCATTCATTCTATCAATACCCTTGATACATCCCCCCGATAATTATTAAGATATGTTCTGTACAGTAGCTTCTAATATGTTCTGTCTAAAAAAAAAAAGTATTTATAAAAGTGCATTTATTGGGGAAAAAAAATCCCATCGTATACTGTTCTCATGCTATTTTCAGCGCTTAACATTACTAATGTAAAGCACACATAAATAACAGACAAATTGAAGGCAGGCCATCAGTTTGTGAAAAAGAACGAATTTGATCATGTTTGGACATATACGGGGGCGTCACGGTATTAGATTGGTGAGCACCTCGGCCTCACAGTGCGGAGGTGCCGGGTTCGATTCCGGCTGCGGCCTTCCTGTGTGGAGTTTGCATGTTCACCCCGTGCCTGTGTGGGTTTTCTCCGGGTACTGCAGTTTCCTCCCACATTCCCAAAACATGCATGGCAGGTTAATGGAACCCTCTAAATCACAGGTGTCAAAGTCAAGGCCCGGGGGCCAGATCCGGCCCCCCACATCATTTTATGTGGCCCGCGGGAGCCAATCATGTGTGTCAAATGTCATGATTCTTGCTGAAATCTGTACCAAAATGTCAAATTGTCATGGGTAATAAATAACGTTGAGATTTTGCACCGGCCCTCCAAGGGAAGCCTTAACTCCAAAAGGGCCCGCGACAAAAAAATACGTTTGACACCTCTGCTCTAAATTGTCCCGAGGTGTGAGTGTGAGCGTGGCTGGTTGTTCGTCGCTGTGTGGGCCCTGTGATTGGCTGGTTCAGGTTGTACCCCGCCTACTGCCCGAAGAAAGCTGTGATAGGCTCCAGCACACCCCCTGGTCCTTGTGAGGATAAGCGGATAAGATAATGAATGGGTGGATGGATGGACATATATGAGATGAATACTGGATGGATGATTCTGCTCGTTGCCTTTCTTGCCATACAATCAGATCCTCACACAATGTCAGGACTTGCACATCTGCCTTGTGCAAGTGAGTTATATACACGACTGTGTGCGGAAAGAAGAGAAGGCATAAGAGTGGAGCTTAATGGAGCCTAGATAGATGAACTGAAGATGGGAAAGCAAACTCCCAATGGCCACTTGAAGGTTGCACGTTGGGCTTCCAATTCATATTGTAGATTTATTCGACGCCTTTACTCCTTTGCGCCTTGTAAGCAAGTGCTGCCCGTTTGTTTTATCACCTTTCCCTTCTACCTGCCCTCCCCCTCCTGTATCCTCCTTATCGCTCATTGTTGCTCACACAATGTGTGTCAATACCTTAAATATCCTTCATCCTCCTTATTTACACTGTCTCTCTCTCCCATCCCGTATCCTTCTAATGGTGCTGTCTCCTTCCAGCTGGAAGTGAACATTTCCTCCTTGGAGAGAATCTTACAGTGGCTGTTTTAGGAGTGGTCATCCCCATTGGTAAGTCACATTAAAACCTCCTCCTCTTTGTTTGTCTGCCGCTGTCTGTCAAAATGATCGACTGTGGCTCCAAAAGAGAAGCTTGGCCCAAAAGTGCTCTTCTGTGACGTTTCTCAGGAGTCACAGTCTGTGTGTCTGACATTGCTGCATTATTCACTCCACACGATGTTGTGCTGGCTTTTGTCCTGCGCAAACATTTTCGTTTGTACCGTGTACTTTCATCCATTTTCTAATGCGTTTACCCTGACAAGGGTCGCGGGCGTGCTGGAGCCAATCCCAGCTGTTTTTACCCTGAACTGGTTGCCGGACAATTGCAGGACACACATAGACGAGCAACCATTCATGCTCACAGTTACACCTGGGGTCAATATAGAGTATTCAATTAACCTACAAAAACAATTAACCTGTCATTGTAATGTGGGAGGAAAACAGAGTACCCAGAAAATCCCACGCAGGCATAGGAAGAACTGCACACAGGAAGGCCAAAGTCGATCTTTGTGCTAACCAGTCGACCACTCTGCCGTCCTTACAGTGTACTTAAGGAGGCATGTGACAGATTTACATGCCCACAGTTTCACTTGTCAGAGAGATATTTATCTTACAAGCAGCTCAATTGCCACCGAGCGGCCCGGTGGTCCAGTGGTTAGCGCGTCGACCTCTCAGTGCAGAGGTACCAGGTTCAATTCCAGCTCCGGCCTCCCTGTGTGGGTTCTCCCCGGGCTTGTGTGGGTTTTCTCCGGGTGCTCCGGTTTCCTCCCACATTCCAAAAACATGCATGGCAGGCTGATTGAAGACTCCAAATTGTCCCTAAGTGTGTGTGTGTGTGTGTGTGTGTGTGTGTGTGAGCGAGCACGGGTGGTTGTTCGTCTCTATGTGCCCTGCAATTGGCTGGCAACCGGTTCAGGGTGTCCCCCGCCTACTGCCCGAAGACAGCTGGGATAGGCTCCAGCACCCTTGTGAGGATCAAGCGGATCGGAAAATGGATGAATGGATAAAAATTATACATGTGTTACTCTCAGCTTTGGACTAATGACAAGAAGTAAGAACATGATCTGTGCTCGTATCCTGCAGTCAAATAGCCCTCATGGATCAATTAGCCACATTAGCCCATTAGCATTGGCAAAAGTTGCTTGTGGCACTTATGTGCGCATTTGTTAGCTAGTTCCATATAGATGTAGAGTCACCTAACGTATCCGGCTCTCCTTGGTAAGTTAAACAATTTAAGTTAAATTATGTCTGCTTTTCGTGTACATCACTGTCATTTTTTGCGGCCACTCGATGGTTTCATTACGCTGTCTTGCCAGTTTTTGGCCAGCATACGCGCATACACAACACACACAATGTGCTTCACGTAATTCCAAATATGAACCAACCTTGACATATCACACCTTGGCTGAGCCACCCACACAAACACTCGATCACGTTCATGTCGCTCTGTTTTCCCGCATGCCACTCGCGCTCCTCCCCGTGTGTCATTTCACGCCATGGGCTCCTTATGCCTCATTAACGCCCCCCCTCCTCCTCCTGCGGCTGTGTGTTAAATGCATGCAGTTCCTATCGTTGCCACAGTGGTGTTCGGCTTGGTCTGCGCCGGCATCTACCTGGTGTGGCGGAACTGGAGGCGCAACTCCACCAAGAGCATGAACTTTGACAACCCCGTCTACCGCAAGACCACCGGCGAGGGTGAGGAGGACGAGATCCACATCGGTCGGACTGACGCAATTGGGCATCACGCGCACCACCACCACCACCCGTACCCGCAGGGCGTCGGCATGGGGGTTGTGACCTCGGGAGGTGGCGCCTGCCCGCAGTTCATCACTTTACCACTCGGGGGCAGCATGCCCGATCCGGGGACACATTGGTATACGGAGCAGCCCATGCTTTCCACTGCGTGAGCCAGGATGAGCGGCTTCAGGGGAGAAAGATGGCTGCCGTGACACACGGGGAGGTCAAAGGTGACTAGGGAAGTACATATCATCAAATGCCATCCACAGCCATGTTCTATGCCAATTTTCCTAATCCTACAGATTTCGATCGCTACAAAGGTTCTCGTTGCTGCAACCGGATCTATTTTTCTCTGTTGACGTCACGTTTTGCATTGATGGAGTGTGTGTTGTTAGTCAACTATTTTGTAACTAAGCCATTCAGTATTTTGTCCGAGATGTGTTTATTTGGGATCGGCGTTGGGCTGAGAACCGACTGTAATTGTGGCTCTACGTTGGGAGGGACAATCTGTACCGATTTATAATAGAATCAATGGCTCCGTCAAAATGAGCTGTGTTGCCGAAGCTTCCCTGGTTTGATGTGCAAAAGTTTCTCAGCAGTCCAAACATGGTAAGACTGAGTTGTTTGTTCTCTCCGAATGCCATTTCACACTGATCAACTGAGAGACTTTACTTTTTGTTTGACCTTCGACACTCTATAAAGCGAAAGGATCTTAGCTTTTCATAGTCTGGATAAAAGGTACATCAGGGGCAGAAATAACCACTGAGTGGGTTTCCTTATTTTTCACTGTGATGTTTCAACGTTAGAAAGTTTGAGCGGCGCAATATATCATTACTTAAAGTCAGGAGAAAATATTGCAATCTTATATGTTTTTGCCTGCTATTTACATATATAGACACTATAAAAGAGGATAGATGAAGTGTAGAGTGATGGGCAACTTAAATGGAGGGGACCACAATTTTTCATCAGTGTGATTGGGTGGGCACACATTTCCCAACCGTATGTATGACGGAAAAAGAAATCAATCCGTGCATACGTGACAAATATGTGCTCTTAATATATTTCATTTTTCATAGAAATATTTACTATTGTCCAACAAATGGTTTGAAGCAAACAACAAAATATACACCAAATGGGTGTTATTTTCCAGCTCTCTTGCACAAAAATAACCATTCGAAAAAGGCAAATTTTTAAAAAAATATTATTGAGGTACAATATTATCGAGGTACGTTTCCAAATCTGCCCCCCCACACACACACACACAAAATAGGCCTACTCATATTGTAGTATAGGGCAAATGCAACTGAGCCAAAAGTGTGCCAACTTGTTGTGACAGGTGATATTACAACTTAAAACTACACACCTGAGGAAATGGACGGAAAAAAATAGATATAATTTTGTCAACCCAAAATTTTCAAACACAAATTCTGATTAACCTAAAATGTGTTAATAAATAATAATAATTCATCCAGGGGTCACTCAGAGCGCTGCCAGCTGCCCATCCCTGCAGTCGAGATTGCAATGTGTAGTAATTGCATCACAATTCAGCCACTCAGTATTACACACACACACACAAACACACACTGTGTCTCCTACAAACCTATCTCATGTATTCTTTGTATTATCACTATTGTCATTATGATCATTATATCTGAGTGGGAGGCCCCCGGCAGGTGTCACAAACCAATAACGCACATTTCCCCCCGTCTCCCCAATTTCGACATTGTGTTCACATTACGCTGTAAACATTCTGGTTGTGTTTGTGTGAGCGTGTGTTCACCGAAATGCATGTGAGTGCTGTTGTACATCCCGCGGCCATTTTGGAGTCTTTTTTTTTTTTTAACGCTCCCTGTTGCACAGCCCTCTTTGAATGCCTTCCGTCTCGCATGAACGTTTGTGAAGCCGTGCACAGTTGTGTGGATGAATGGCTGCCTAATTTGTGCGCGGATGACAGCGTCCAGGGCGCTTTGGCACTCATTGATATGTAAATATGTTTTCATAAGGTTTTTGATAATGTATAGCCGACGGTGATTTCAAAGAGATGATGTACATAAGATTTTAGATAAAAGTGTCGACACGTATCCAAATTTATTTGTACAGAGAGCACTGCATTCCCTGCTTGTAATGATTCACCAAAGTCGTTAGTGGTGTTTCTTGTTATGCGTTTTTGTTTTTTTTAAATCAACCAGCCTTTTTTCTATGTTAGTTTATGTCAAATACTGTGGGCCCTCTTGACGTTTATTTCTCACAATTCACATTGTATCACACGGGTCAGTGTTGCAATTATTGTAAATCTGTTTTATTTGTGCCTTTTTTGGTCGTTTTTATTTTTCTTACTGTTTTCATGAAAACACGGGACAATTGCAAAGACAAAACTTTATTCAAACCGAACTGGTTCCACGTATTGATTTTCGGTATTACTTTTGAATATCTTGGTACATAAAATCTGGAATTTTCTAAATGCCTCTCGCTTTATTTCACTGTAAACAGCATACGTTATGGGCATACTACTAGTATGGACAAACTCATATACAGACAGCGTTAATTCGTATACTTGCTAGCCACAACATTAGGTAGACTTGCGCAATCCAATGGAACATGACCCCCCAAAAAAAAAAGTGTATTAATGTTGTATGTAGAACACATTTGGGTATTCGCTCTATTTGAAGTAGTTTGTAATGCTGTTAACTTCAAACTCACAAAGTAATTTGGAGGGAGGTGGCCACTCAAACACGTCCTCCTGAGCGGGTCGATCTGCATGCCAATCTCAGTCGTGTGCTCTCCTCCACAGTTTGTCGGATGTCACGTTTCTGATTGTGGGTCACACTTGAACGAGATGACATCAAATCCTTTTTTCCGTGTGTAGTTTGGAACGCCATATGGATGCGTGCGATACTTACAATGGCTCATTTAAATTTGTTGCTCCACCTGGCATAAAATAGAGCAGAGCAGAGCTTGTCCAGCATCGTGAACTGCTTTGTTGCAGACCTTTTTTTTTTTTTTAATTTCAAGGTTTAACTGTTGTAAAATTTGAACTGTTATTTCTGAATTAATATTTGAGATTTTATTTTATTTATTTATTTATTAAAGACATGCGCTATCTGCTGCTCAGGTTTCTCCATACAGCAAGAAGGTAGATGATGAATGCGTTCACTTGAAATTCTGACATCTTGGGCGCCGCATTGATGGGAATGTTTGGATACGTCAAGTTTGTGTGCCTTCCGCTCCAAGCATATCCGTCAGAATGACACGCGCAGGGAATGCCTTCACGGATGTCTGCAACAACGTTTACTTTTTAAGTTGTGTATTTCATTAGAGCTTTATTTAAAAATAAGTCAGCAATTGAAAAAATAAGATTGCACGTATCATTTAAAAATACACACACACACACACACATACACACACAGATACGCTTGTGTGGCGGACATGAAGAAAAAAAAACATACCTGTGCAAAGAACTTAGCAACAACAAAAATAATAGTCATTTCATCCGTAATCGTAATAAAACACTCATGTAACACACTGATCATGTGGAGTCTTTTAAGAAGATATAGTTGACCGAATGCTCAAAACTTTCTCGCGAAACGAGGTCAACTTGCAAGGCGTTGTCTCGGTGACACAAAGTTTCTCCGACATCACGACTGAGCTCGAGCCTTCGCGTGGGCGTGCAGAAGAGCGGCCGTGTCACTGTGCGAACAGAGCATGGCGATGGAGAGCGCAGTACGACCACTCTAAAAAGAAGGAAAGACAGGAAATGTCGATCATATTTCAAATCTGAGCAGAATCGGTGCGACGTGCCTCTTCCAGAACTAGTCGGGTACTGAACTGGGCCCCTTGATTTCATTTACCGTATTGGCCCGAATATAAGACAGTGTTTTTTGCATTGAAATAAGACTGAAAAAGTGGTCTAGACATTATACCCATTCACGACGCTAGATGGCGCCAGATATTATTGAAGCGAATGCTGAACTTGACTCCCCAGGCCAAAGTGAACCCCTGCCACGAAGAATAAAAATAAAAATAGCGGTAGCACGAAGAAGAAAAATAAAAAATAACGGTAAGAAGGAAAACAGAAGAAAAGAATAGAAGTGATAACAGAAAATGGAGAAAGGTAGTGACAATCTGGAGAAAAGTGGGTCGAAGATCGGCCAGGTTAACCCGCAGCTGAGGAGAGGTTATTATGTAATTTATACAGACGCTCCCCAGGTTACGAACGAGTTACGTTCCGGACGATTGTTCATAAGGTGAATTCGTTCGTAAGTTGCTTCAGTGCTATATTTTGTCTGGAATGTATGTTTAAGGCTTATATTGACATCCATATAACTGGGAGAGAGCTTTTCGTCACGTTCTTCAGGGCTCGAGGGTTAGCTGCCCGCTAAACTAGCAGCAGCTTCAGCGGGGGAGAGTAGACAACCGGTCGTCGACCGGCGCGCCGGACGCCTCCGCCCGTTCCACCGTCCACACGCCGCCCCACGCCTCTCCCGTCCGCCGAACGTCGCCTCCGCCGTCCTCCTCCGCCTGCTCGCACTCGGAAAAAGGCGCAATACAAAATCAAACTTTTTTTTTTTTTTCGACAGACCCGTGAAAATGTTCGTATGTACCGTTTGTTTGTAACTCGGATGTTCGTAACTCGGGGAGTGTCTGTATTTCAAAAACCAGAAGCCATTCATTTTCGAATGTGATTGCACTTTAGATTTGAATGAGGCAAAATAACATGCTTTTTCTCTCAAATATATTGTTATAATCATTTGTTTCAGATGTACTGTAATTCTTTTCTATATAAAAATTAATTTGGTGTTCAAAAAGTCTTTTTTCAAACTTGAGTCTTGAAATTAGGGGGGCGTCTTATAATCAGGGCCGTCTTATATTCGGGCCAATACGTTATGTGCTTCCTTATATGTGGGGGTGAGGAGACTGTTTGGAAAAGGAGCTTTTCTGTTCCAGCATGAATCTGTCCCAGTGGACAAAGCAAAACAATGTTAACATCCCAGAAAGCTAGCAAGTGTACAGCCGTCCCGATTTACAAGGAGACCCTTTGGAAGAACTTTCTCACGTACAGTCTCAGGAAAACCGTACTTGGCGAGTTGATGACACTGTGCTCTGCATTATTCATCTTGAGAAGGTTTCGGCCCATGAACCAGGTCATTTTGAGAGATTGTAAATCTCCTTAAGTTTTTGCTCCGGTTAAATAAAGGTGAACAACAGCAGGGATATAGAAAAACTGGATACCATCCGAAGTGGACGTGCTTGGAAATGTAGTCGTCCGTTCATTCATCCAACACCTGTTGGGAACGTTGCCGTTCCGTGCCTTGTTAGAGGAATGTGAGTTGTGCAAAAACTACTGAAACGATGACAAATTGGACATGTACATTTAAAAGTATAGAGACGGTCAAATTAATCCTTTCAGGGACAGCGGTTACTACAGTGGACAGTTTGTTTTTCTTCTTTCTACCCACAATCTTGCTGCTGTAGACTGTAAATTTCCCCAGTGTGGGACAAATAAAGGATATCTCATCATGTTATCTGATTACAGGTTTAGGTTCTTCCTGAAATTTCACCCCCCCAAAAAACGATTATTAATGTACCCCTAAATTCCTTATATGTATAAGTTTGAAAAGTGGAGAGTGATCAAGTAGAATTCTCGTTTGAATGATGAATGAATGCTGATTGTTTTGCATTATCACCTGATCAGTCAGGGTCAGATCGCACTGGGTCCTCTCCAGCAGCAGCCTCGCGATGTGCAAGTAGCCCCTCTCGGATGCAAACATGAGAGCCGTGGTTCCCTGAGCGTCCCGGATGTTGGCGTCTGCGCCACAGCTCAGCAGCAGGCGGACCATCACCACTCGCCCGTGTCTCACAGCCAAGTGCAAAGCCGTCTGGCCTGTCTGTGTGACAAGATGTGTTGAGTTTGGAAAGTATTTCTCCAAATCGTGCCTGATTAGATGTATTTTACAGCACGTCACACAATATTTCTTTGATTATTGTCACAGTTCAGTAAACCTGTTCAGGGTTTATTTTGGCTCCCACAACCGTTAAGTGGTGCTTATGTACATCATGGGGTTAATCAAAATCTCCTCTAGATTCTTCCCACATTCCACAAACTTGCAAATTAGCATCCTTGAAGACTCTAAATCACTGGTTCTTAACCTGGGTTCGATCGAACCCTCGGGGTTCGGTGAATCAGTCTCAAGGGTTCGCTGTAGCCTCTGCCATAGAGGATAAGACACACGCGACTCAACGTGTCAAAAAAACCTACCGGTAAGCTTTATACTTTTTTTAATTGTTTTTTTTTTTTTTTTTTTTACAAATTCTGTTTACTTTTTTCAGTTTTTAATAATTGCAGTTTTTTTAATGTCTTAAATTTGTAAAAAAAAAATTGAGTTGTCAGTAATGAAGCGTTCAGTGTATGTCCAAATGAACTGGTTGGGTTCGGTACCTCTAACAAGGTTAAGAACCACTGCTGTAAATAATCCGCTCGTGGTTGTCTATATTTGCCCTTCAATTGGCTGACAACCGTCAGCGCAGTCAACTGGAATAGGCTCCGTCTTCACCGTGACACTAATGAGGATATTGAAAAATGGATGGATGAATGGGTTGTGTATGACTGATTGCTGATCAGTCGGGACTGTCCTTTGCTGTAAATGAATTGTCTTAAAATCCAGCTGGATGGACATTTGCGTGTGACCAACTTTCCTGCTCGGCCTCGGGTCGCGCTGCTTATCTGGTCCTCGTTTGAAACGATCTGCATTTGCAATGGTGATTTACCTGGCGTGAGCGGATGTTCATGTTGCCGAGCTCCATCAGCCTTCGGACCACTTCCATGTCGCCGGGGTTGTCGGGTGCTGTGAGTGAGGCAAGCATCACTGCTGTGTAACCTGCTTCGTTTTGGAAGTTAACGTCGCTCACTCCTGTGTGGCAGGCAGAGGGCATTTTTCACTTTTTAGTTTTGTATTACTTCCTATTCATCACAAGGATATGTCGCACCTGTGTCCAGCAGCAGGCTGACAATGTCGTATTTGCAGTGGGAAACGCTGTAATGGAGGACTGTGTTGCCGTTATCGTCGGCCAGGTTGATGAGGAAGGCCAAAAGTGATGGAGTTGCCTTTTTAACCTCCCCCAAGTAGATGTTTACTTTACTGGCCATTGAATTCTCCTCCGCTGCCGTACTGAACCAGTCCTGGAAAAGAACGACGAGGGCCCTCCTCTGCAACCGAGAGATTCTAAGATTACAAGCAGTTTAAGTGGAATGTGAGTGTGGAAGAAATACTGTACAACCGTACACACCGTGTCATTGGTAGGATTCTCAATGTTGTCCATGTGCTCGTTGAGGAAGCGACAAGCTGACATAAAGTCGGCATTTACCGTCTCACTTGGTACAAAAAACGGAATGAGAGATGTGAGGGCAAAACATTGAAATGAAGAATCACCTTGTGCCTTCTGGCCCACTCACCTGCCTTGAGTTGTTGTCTTGGAACCATAATCCCCCTCCTTCTGTTTTCCCGTGAGCTGAGACTTCATGTTGGCCATTTCTGCGGCAGCTTCAGCTTCAACAGATGCCGCCCCGCCATCTGTCCGCCCCGATCCAGTTCCATGCGATATCACTTGCCTCTTTTCCTCCGTCTCCGTCTTCTGCCTCTCTGCTTCCACTTGGGTTGCAGCCATCTCCCGAGGTCTGATGCTGTTCTCTTCCTGCTCTAAACCGCAAGCCATCTGCGGCACGTAGTCCTGCCCAACTGGATTGTCACAAGCATTTTTTTGGCGTCTGTATTATATGTAAGGAGCAGAAAACAAAAGAGTGTTACATTAACCCTCAATAAAATTGGTTTAGCCACAGAAATAGACTATTGGCTCACCCTTCGTCAGCAGTATTCGAGGTCCAAGCATCACCGTCGTTTTTCATGGCACATTTCCCACCTATAAATTCATGATATGGTGATGACAAATGTTGAAGCAATCAGTGCTACATGCATTGCTATAACGGAATTAATCAAATGCCCTCAAGCATAATGTTGGCCAGTCACTAATTCAGCACTCAAAGTAAAAAAAAAATATGAATGCTGAGAGATGAGAGATTCTTACGAGGCTTGAAATAAGTGGTTTCACACTGCAGTTTGCGAGGCATAATTAGCATTTCGCCCCTCATTAAAACACATTGAATAGCGAAACTGAGAATCAATCGGCGAGGCATCACAGCTGGGCTGTGTCGCTCACATCACCCACTGCGGGTATTTCAGAGGATGACGCATTTCAGAGGATGACGCACAGCTTGCGCAGCAACACTTAGCTAGCAACAAGCTTCACTTGGCAACAGCTGCAGTTAAACATGTTGTGCAGTCGCTCCCAGGTCTGTAATCATTGTCTCCATGGTAGCAAATAAGATTTTTATTTCTATTTCTATTTACATTTACGACAAGGATCGTCTGGCGAAAGGAGAAGCCATGCTAATTGCTAAGCTAACCTAAGAGTGATACAGCTAATGTGTTTAATACGGTAATCAAGTGCTTGGGTGATCGAGTCCACTTTTCACGGAGGTCTCGCTGGAACTGCATTCAAGAGGAAAACGTTCAACTTTGGATGGCGAAATTATAAATGTCTGGACTATGATGAGAGAATGTATTTGGGAAACAGAAAACAGAAAATTCACACGCTTGATTTTATAAAAAAGAAAAATGTTAATTTGTTATGTTGTCATATTTTAGTTTTTTTATGAAGCCTCGCTTCTGTTCACCGAATTAACCTAAAAAATAGCTTTAAAGTAAAATGGAAAAAAAAATGCTCCTTAAATGAAGTCATTGATTCGCAAAACTGCTCTGCAAAAAAAAAGTAAAGTCTTACCATATCTACTGTTTATAAAGCCTTACTGCATACCTGTCAACTTGTACGTTTTCCCCGTATTTTACACGCTTTTTTTCAATCATTTCAAATTATGTACGGCATATTACAACTTTTATACGGGGGGGGGATAAACAGAACAATTGGGAACCGATCTCACAAAGACCATTTTGGCTCAAATCCAGATCGTCTCATCTGCTATTAGCCAACGACAATGCCGTAGTCGATTGCTACTATTGTCACGGCAAACCAGCAAAAGTAATCCTCAATCGTATATTTTTTTTTCATCGCTGCATACGGTCGGATTGATAAAGCATGATGTGCGCATGCTCGGTAAGCCGTTGTACGGGTTTTTGTTGCTTTATAAGGGGAATCGCACTCGTTTATAAGGGCATCTATTAGCCGAGGTTGACAGGTACTGTGAATGCTTGTTCCACCCACAACAATCACACAACTACGAAATTACATTGTTTTATGTGCTCATACTGCAAGAAAACAAAGTTGAGGCTACCTCCATGCTGAAGGGTGTGTCCATTGTCGTGTCCGAGCTGAGTGTAGTGGGATGTAAGGATGTCGATGAGTCCCATCATTTCCTGCTGCAAGGAGATAACCTTTGGGCGTTTCTCATCCTCTGCCGCACTCAAACACTCCCACTGCTGATCCAGGAGTCGCTTGATCTTATTTATGTGGTGGATGACCACAGACGTGTCAGAAGAAACCTCCATCGGCAAACAGCTTTCAGGGGATTCAACATCATCTTTGAGAAGAGCGTTTTGTCCATTCGCTCTGCCAATTTTTGATATGGCCGTGCTTTCATCCTCCTCCTGGTCGACGACAACTCTATCTGCCTGTAGCCGCGCGCCAGAATTTGTGATCAAGCGTTCAATCTCTTCATCTTTACCTGTGCTCGCCTTCTGCAACTGTCTCAGCCGCCCCGCGGCCCTCTGAAGGTCCTGCTCAGTCTCATGCAGTTTCTGCTCCAGCATGGCCACCTTAGCCTGGAGCGACGTCACCGTCAGTAGCTCGTCCAGATCCGTGCTCATCCTCCACTCATGTGTAGGATTATCAACTTGGCTATTACTAGTACATCGTTCGTAGCGTGAATTTTTATTGTTGTAATGGGTCCCATTGGTGCCAGTGTAAGAGAGCGGTTGAATTTGCGACCGCAACATATCTTTTTCCTCCTGTAGCTGACAGATCTGTGCTTTGAGGTCTGGAATAACCCGTACCTCCCTCTCCAGCTCCTCCACATGTTCCAAGGCATCTCTTAGGCGTCTCAACAGGCCTGAGCAATCCTGGGTGTGAGGATTCTCTGGGGAGTCAAAGATGTCTTGGCAAGACTTGTTTCTGTCTCCAAGATGACCCCTTGAGCTTCTTAGGCTTGCGGGTTCCTCCATTGCCTCCAATCCTTGTCTCAAAAGTACTGTAAGGGGCAGACTGGAAGCCCGGACGAGATGGGGTCGGATGTGCTCACCCAAGGGTTGCTCATCAAACGCACGGATTTTGGCCTCAATTTCTGCTCGGCCACGTGGCGAAATTGGTGACCTGTAGTCATGCAACCAGGAAGTAGAGCCGTGGTGGTGGTCATCGGACAGTCGAGACCTGGGGCCAAGCGCTCCGGTTGATCCCCAGGGGCTTGGACGGTAACCATACCCGGAAGTATTCAGGTGCCGAGGAAGAGTGCTAGCCCGAGGGCCTTTAGTCTGGCGCTGGATCGAAATTTTTTTTATGGTTCTGCCTTTCTCAATGTCATCAACATACTTCAGGAAGTCCAAGTCGAGTCGAAAACCATATGGGGTTTCCACTGAGTAGGGAAGGTTGCCTTTAACGCCACTTTCTGAAGCTTTGGTTGGTTGCATATTCCCTGTAAACATTGGACAATATGCGGTGTGTTATGTGCTTCTGGTGGTTTGATAGCTTCAATTACAAAGGTAATATGTGTTTTATGGTAACTTGATGTCATTCAAGGAAACAGCGAGTATATTATAAAGAATTTGATGCTATCAATGTTATTGCTACGCGTTGGACTAGCGACCGAAAGTTCGCACACAATTGTACCCCAAATGCGGAAATGGTGCATGCATAAAATCTATTAACATCAACCACTGGATCACTAACCTGAGACTGATTATTTTATTTTGTTGTCTTATTCTCTCTTTTTAAATTACCATTAGAATAACTAGTGTTGGCCGCCCCGTGATACAGTGGTTAGCGCGTCAACCAGTGCAGAGGTCGTGGGTTCGATCCGGCCTTCCTGTATGGAGTTTGCATGTTCTCCTCGGGCCTGTGTGAAAACCCACAGGTACTCTGGTTTCCTCCCACATTCCAAAAACATGCATAGCAGGCTGATTGAACACTGGAAATTGTCCCTACGTGTGAGTGTGAGCGCAAATGGTTGTTCGTCTCTGTGTGCCCTGTAATTGGCTAGCAACCGGTTCAGGGTGTCACCCGCCTACTGCCCGAAGACGGCTGGGATAGGCTTCAGCACTCCCGGATCGGAAAATAGATGGATGGATGGATGGATAACTAGTGTTAACATCAACGCATACACCCACAGGCACATTCACGAATTTTTGTTTGTATAATTGCGTAATCGCCCTGTTATGTAATTTAACATTTTTACATAGCATAGTGTTTTATTTTGTTTTGTTTTGTTTTTCTACTGAGTGACCATTTGAAACATCGTACCATTATATCTGTCCATCATTTTGCTGGATTTGCTGTCACATCATCTGTTGGAGATCTCTGTCAAAAGAAAAAAAAACAGGAAAAAAAATTACAACAGAAAATAACACATTAAAATAAGTGCCTGAGCCTTTTTTTTTTACAAGCAACGGAAATTGTTATGCGGCTATCCCATACTGTAAATATATCAAAGGGCGAATCAATAATTACATAATGACTATATACATGAAGTGCGGGAGAAAAACAAAAGTATGTTGCCGCTGGCAGTCCTTGAGGTTGAGCTGTGGTATTTTTGGTGAGACGGCACATCATGCAGAGGATTACGCTTGACGCTGTTTTAGCTTATTGCACAAAATCCAAGCAACTGCACTTAATTGCCTTCCTTTTTCGCCCCTCACGTTGTCTGAGTGATGTGCTTCTGCTGCTTTTTTTTTCTCCCACACTGATTCATTTCTTCCATGCGCATGGATGGCTGTTATTTTCCTGTGGCACGTCTGATGCTCACTTGATTACTACCCTGCTGTCCAGGATGAGGGACGAGAATAACAAACCACGTTTTAGCCCTTGCAACTATGGACAGCAGAAAAGAAAAAAAACATTTGTGCAGGCATACAAGCATTGTTATGACTCACTGTTTTCCTCCCTTGGAGTTTGTTGTCCCTCTTTGCTTAAATCAACACTTTGTTTACTTTTCTAACATTTCATCATCTTCAACTTGAGCTCTGGTCGCACTCTGTAATTCAGTTTGACATGATTTTTTTTTTAAATTTTAAATACATCTTCATAAAAATCCACTTTTCACCCACAGCAATGCCCGTGGCGCTGGCCAGTGGAATAATTTAGTCATTTAGCTTGCTCATTGTGGTCGGGCCAGTCAGTTTTTAACAAAATAAACATTCTTTCCTTCTTTTGCCTCGGTACAAAAAGTAGAAGAAGCATTATGTTTTAATAATAATAATAATAATAATAATAATAATAATAATACATTTTATTTATCAGCGCATTTCAAAACACTCAAGGACATCTTACAATCAAAACTCTGTGCCCATGTGTCGGCCCTATTCTTCTTAACGTGTAGTTCAGTAGATTGAAGGGTTTTTTTTTGTTGTTTTTTTTTAGGTCATAGTGCCCTGTTAAATTGGACACACAGAAAAAAAATGTAATTGTGTCACTCAAAAGTCAAGGTCGCCGAGACCTCACGTGATATTGATTTTTGAACCTCAAGATAAATGACTCTCATATGTATAGATTCTTTTTGTCCAGGTAGCTGGAACTAGGGTTGATTAAAAAAAAAAAATCCAGCACTCTTTAATTACGGTACAAAAAGTTTCCTCGACATTGTGGGTTTTGTCATGGAAAAAATTTGGCAAGCTGTGCCTTAGCCAAACAGGATGCAGAACACAATGCACTGTAGGAAAAAAAAATGCATGAAAAAAAATCCGTAAAACAGCTAAGCCGTGAAAGATGAACAGTGTTATAGCGAGGGATTACTCTATATTTTTTACAACGTTTAACACACGGTCTGTCCATAATCTAAATCAAATCAGCAATTGTAGCTTTCTTTTATCTTGAAACAGTTACAACCCTATCATGCACGTTCTGTCAACTAAATCTAGTCATCTCCTTGCCAATGCTGACCTACTGACCTTGTGTGTTCCCCTCCCTGCTCCAGACCACCAACCATTGGCCACTGAGGCATTCTGCAATGCCAGCTATGCCATAAACAACCAACACGAAATGTTTGGCTGGGAAATGTGACCTCCGTTCTTGAGAAACTCATTAATAGACCTCACTAAAAAGCAGAGTACATGAAATTTGTACATGGCATCTCTAACCGAACGGACACTTCGTGCAGTGTTTTCATAAACCATTTAACCAAATGTGTGCTGGATAATGTCAAAACAGCAATATTTCATAATCGGCATGAGTAATCTGAAACTCAATGTACTGTGGAAGATAGTTTTCTGTTTTTGATAAATTAGCTCGTTTTGTTGAATACAGATGGAAGACGGCAAACGTTGGGGAAGGGACTGCATTTAAATGTAGTTTGTCAAAAAATGGGCAAAAATATGCATCCTTGTTTTTCAAAGTGAATGCAATTTTGTTTAGTTTTGATTCAACACAAACACGATCAGTCCTCGATCAAGGAGGACCACAGAAATCGGAGAATATTTACTGTTGAGAAGCTGATCTTACGATCATTTGGACCATTTTTTTAAAAATCTAAATGACTTCATGATTATTAATAATTAGCAATTATTTTGATAAATCGATTAGTTGGTGTTTAATAATTGCACCTCTGCTTGGAAAGATTTTTGTTTTTGTTTTTATTTTTACGCAGTATCACACCCTGATTTAAGAGTTCATGGAAGTTGTACCATAACACAAAACCTCATTTATTATTCTAATGTTTGTTTATGTCTTGGGTTTTCCCGCCACACGCATATGTAATGATGTGTTAAAAAAAAAACCTAATGTGAGCTTAACTGCCTAGCGATTGGCTGGCAACCAGTTTAGGGTGCACCCGCGCCGACTGCCAGAAGACAGCTCGGATAGGCTCCAGCACGCCGGCGACGCTAGTGAGGATGAGCGGATTAGAAAAAAGATGGATGGATGGACTTAACTGCCATAATTTACTTGTTGAAGACTTACACAAAATATCACAAAAGCCCCAACGCTATCAATGTGCCAATTTTGAATGGCTCTGTATTTCCTGCTCTTCAACTCAACAAACAAGTGAGCCTCGAACAGCCTCTCCGGTTCTTTCACCTAAATATAGTCAGTCATACATGTCTCCCTTCACCAACATAACCACGAAAGAAACAATACGGCATCTGGGTTAGGAATCTCCCAAGAGTCATTGCCCAACAATTTTCACATTCCCATGTTTAATTGTCTGTGCTTGGAGCCACAAAAAAAAGAGCATTTACCCCAAAGAGGCCCCTGCAAAACATGACCATAGTCAAAGTTAAATAACAAGAGTGAGTTTAATGCCCTTGGGGTTTTCCAAAGCACCCTGTAACCTGATAACATGATAAGCTGTCCACTGTAGTCGCCACTGTCCCAGAAAGAGGTAAGTGAAAATGCATCATATTTTGGTTTACAGCAGGGGTGTCAAACTCATTTTTATCGTGGGCTACTTTTTAGTTAACGTTTCCCTTGGAGGGCCATTATAACTGTCTATTCAACTATTGTTTAAGTTACTGTACTGAGTGGTTTGGTTACAAGAAAATGTTTATAATGTGTCTGTTATTTATTACATAGGAGAATTTTAAATTTTGGTAGTGATTATAGCAAGCATCATGGAAGTTGACATGTTTGATTTGCTTTCGTGGGCCACATAAAAAGATGCGGCGGGCCAGATCTGGCCCCCGGGCCTTGAGTTTGACACTTGTGGTTTACAGGAATACTATAATACATTCACTGTTTTGTTTTGTTTTTATTTATCATCACTGTGGACCTTCTTTGAGCGCCTTGCATTAACATTCATTCATTCATGACCAAACCCACAAATTACATTTCAAGTCTTGACAGCGACATTGAACCAACACAGACTGCAATAAAACAGGGAACTAAATACAAGCAAACTTGATGAGACAACCAGGCACATGAGTGGCTGGAGGGAGGGAGAGCTGATTAGTAGCCAAAAGGGACAAAGCTGAACACAAGACAAGACATAACATATGAAACAAAAGGGAAATATAATCCGAACCACAAAAACAGTTCATGACGTTATAATCCACATCTTTGATGAAGACACAGTTTGAGATTCAGAATTATGTCATTGTTAATAATTTTCTCGACTGTGGAATTCTCTGGCAATGCCGAGAGGGACCTGGTGTTGTTGTTTGAATTAAGATAAAAGGCTGGCCTTATTAATGAAACTAGGCAATTCAGTAGAATCGAGGTTTCTGGTTGATGAACTGTCCTGTCTAACTTGGAGAAAAAAATGATACACTAATGGATTCATTGAATAAATTATTATAATTGTATACATTTTTTTTAGATTAGGTACAGCGGCAGGTAGAATTCCTTTCTGAAACATCAATGCTATGAATTATAACGCGCGGTAAAATCCGTACAGTATTACGCAATCTTTCATAGGTCAAACTTAAAAATGAAAATATCGCAAGAACCTGATTTTAACAAATAAAATAAAATTAGCATCATAACACCTTGAGGCACAGTTATCTCTGAATCAAATTTGTTATTTTCCTAGCTTAGCCTTCACCAGTATCCAACCGACGCGGACTCGGTTTGAGTTAGCTGACATCATGTGTGTATTTGCTGCGTTCTTGACTTATTCCTACTTTGAGTTTGAACAGTGCTCGGGCTGTCAATGAGAAAATTTCACGAGAATATCAGCACGTAAGAACGGACAGCAACGCAAATTTTAAAAAACGGCTATTGGTGCTATATTGGCGGCTCATCAAGCTAGCGCAAGGAACTAAAGTTTACTCAGCCCGTATATTCCTCTAATGTCTGGCATTTTCAACAGTTTTTTTATATATGATGGATTTGTGAGGTCATCCTTGAGCTGTGTCCGGCTACCTCCACATAAGAGCAATAAAATCAGCCGGATCATTAACATTAAGTACCGGTAGTCCTGAACGTGAGTGCAGACACGACATGTTGTAAAACATGACTTCTGCCCTCTCCGTCTTCATTTCCTTTCCGCTGGTCATCTGCAAAATGGTTTGCTTCTTTGTTTTTATGATCTTTGTTCTCTTCTTAGAAAATCCTCCCTTTCCCCAACTTTTTGGCTGTACATTCAGCACTTTTTCCAGTGCATAACTGGAAGAGATTTAGATACTAAAACCAGCGGTTTGGCTTGATTTTCTCCTTTCAAACCTCCATTAAAAAAAAAAAAAAATGTTTGTGGTCTTCTTGTCTTCTTTTCACCCGGTAGCAAGCGGTATCGCGTCGGAATTGCGGACCGTCCTGGCATGGTATCCTTGTGTTATCCAACAGCAAGAGGGGCAAACGATATAGTGTGGCATCTTAGCAGCATTGAATTTGTTGGGTATGCGCAGACAAAGCTCATATCTTGAAACAGCTGCCAGAGATTCGTGCAAGAAAAGAGCGTCATGGTATATTCACAGTGAAAGGTTAAACGTTTGCAGCTTTGCCTGCGATTACGTAGACATACATCATTATATAGCGTTACGCTGTGACAATCCCTTACAATGTGAAAGTGTAGCTATTCTCCCAAAAGTATGTAGCGCACTTTCTCAGCCTAAATTTAGAGCAACAATTAATTGGGGAGAAAACATAAACATTCAAGGTGACCGTTCAGCATCCATGCATTTAAAAAAACAAAAACAAAAAAAAAACCTTATGGATGAATTAAATTAAAAACGTACCTTAATACAAACAGATGACACTTTTCCTAAGTGGTCCACGGTGTTCCCTCAGCGCCGTGCACCTTGAGTGTGTCTGTGTGTGTATTTTGTGTGTTTTCCTTGCTGTCATGGAGAGTGACATGCCAGGGCTGTTTGATAAATGCCAACGTGCATGCAGCCTCTGCCATAACAGAAGCTGGGTTTGCCGCTGTGTTAAGAAAAAGAAAAAGAGAGTAGAGAGCAGGGAGGAGCTTGTGAACATGCCTTCCTACTAGAAACAACAGTCAAGAGGTAGTTTGCCGAGAAAGCCAGCTGGAGGCTTGATGGCATCGTGTGACAAGATGGGGCATTGACTTGAGTATGGCGTGGAAAAAAAAAAAAAAGTAGACCACCCCCAGTAACACAAGTGTCAGTACTGGACCTCCCTTGTACAGAATGTGTAACTCTATCCAGTGCGGCGGGATCTATGGCAAGTCAACAGAAGGGAGAGAGCACGGAGCTCGGTGCCATCAATGGAAGGCATACCCGTCATTCCTCATGGATCCTCTTTCATTCTTTGACCACCTCCAGCTCACCACCATCACGCCAGGAACAAAGAATATCATCTGTTTTTCATAAGCACACACAATATTAACGTGAGTAAAAAATAGCCTTTTGGCCCCATGTACGGCGCTTCACTTTTTCCACATTTTATGTTACAGCCACGTTCCAAAATGGAATCTTTTTTTTTTTGTCTCCACACAACAAGGTTTCGCAGGTGTATGACGGAGCACAAACCAGGCATGAAGTCAAAGGAATTGTCTCAAGGAACAAATCTGGGAAGAAGGGTACAGAAACTGTTCCGCTGCTTTGAAGATTCCAGTGAACACAGCCGCCTCCATCAGCCGGAAGTGGAAGAAATTCCGAACCAGCATGACTTTTCCGCGAACTGGCCACCCATCTAAAACTGAACAATCAGGGAGATGGGCCAAAGTCAGGGAAGTGACCAAGAAAACGATGGTCACTCTGTCACAGCTCCAGCAGTCCTCTATGAAGAGAGAACCTTCAGATCAGGTGAAGCTTGTCCGTGCTTTTATCTCCAGTAGACTTCATTATTGTGGTGGTCTTCTGACTGGATTCCTTCAAAAGTGCATAGAAGATATTACTCCACTCCGGTAGAGGCTGCCTCTCACTTAGCTGTAGAGTCGATTTTAAAAATCTGCCACCGGTCTTTAAATCACTGGATGGTCCTGAATACATTAAAGAAATGCCGATTGAATATACGCTACTCACAAAACGTTAGGGATGTTTGGCTTTCAGGTGAAATTTCAGGACGACCTTAAATGCATTCAAACTTTTACAGGTGAACTTAATGTGACCTTCTCGAAGCTTTTGAATGCGCATGACTAGTTACTGTATTGAGATTTTTTGTTGTTGTTGTGGTGTACTCGCCATTGTTGTTAACTTTAGTTTCAATGAATTGTTTTGAGATGAGCAAATCACCAGTGCATCCTACTTAAACGTCCTATTTTCATGACGACGTCACTCTAGCGCGAACCTTTGACATTTTCCATTAATTTCACCTGAAAGCCAAGTCAATTTTTGTGAGTAGTGTAAGCCCAGTTGAGTGTCGGGTCAATTAGTGGAGCCCAGGTTTCAAAGCAAACACGGTGAAGCGGCATTTAGCTGTTACGCGCAAGTGGAATACACTGCCAACGGAAGTAAAGTCAAATCCAAAATCCACAACTACTCATCAAGTGGGTCAAGAAAACAACCCAGCACCTTTTTTTTTTAAAACTGTGGGCATTCCATGTTTTTTTTTATACTGTCTGTTCACCATCTTTCTTGGTACCAGGCATTTATATGAACAAGAAATTGAACAAAACCGGGCGGTGTGATATATACATATATTTTAACTTTCTGTGTGTGCTACTACAGAAGACTTCCTCATTTTACCGGTAGTTAACAACTGGTTGACTATGCAAGAGGGAGTCTGTCTTTCTCGCTCTTGATATGTTTCCTGCTGTAGTGACTACACCTGACCTAACTTGTATAGATACAGAATACGAGCTTTTTAATAAGCTGCTACCCTGCCTTGTCTCCCACCAAGGATGGAAAAGGAATCATTAAGTATTGAAAAAAAAATACTCCTTTTCCATTACCCAGGCAGACAACTGACTCCACGAGGGATTGTGGTTCAGAGTGGAGGGAGTGCTGGGGACTGCCTTTATAGCTTTGACAGACTGTACACATGCTTGAGAAAACTTGGCTGTCATTTTAGTCAGTGGCAGTTTCAAAGAAAGATTTGGAATTGCGTCACATTTCAGTGGTATCTTGGTTAAACAGACTGTTTTTAGATTCATTGAGTTTTTGGGGGGAGGGAGGGTGACTAAATTATTAACTTACATAGATACTTTTAGTCAAAGCAGTAAAAGCTTGCCCGCCGTCGGATATTAATTTTCCTCCCATTTCCCTCCTCCGGGGGAAGTTGCCTCTTGGTGGAAAGTGTACCTCGAGGAAAGTTGAGCTACTTGCGTTGAGACGTTTATAAGCAACGAGCACAATGCGGTGAGGATTTTAGAATGCGAAGGGTTTTATCACTTAATGTTTCTGGATTAGTGGAGACAATTTAAAAGCAGAGCCCTTTTAAGGCTACTTTTGTGTCCAAACATTTGACGTGTGTTATGTAATGGTGACTTGTGTTCACTCCCCATTGAGCTTTTGCTGCATTGGTCAGGGGAAACATGAGGTAGTGACGTGCGGATCGAGACCATCCCTTCAACAAGAGGGCCTCCCAACAACTGAAAAAAAATCACAAAAACAAGTGTGAATCCCTATGTGCAATGTAGTGTTTATTGTACATCAGCGGTCCCCAACTGTTTGGGCTCCACGGCCCAGTTTAATGTCAGACACTATTTTCAGGGACCGGCTTTTAGGTGTGACTGATAAATACAACAAAATAATACGATATGACCTGCATGAAAACTGTATTATTTTCGAAACATAATAATAAACATGAATCATGACACGAGGAACGTCCTATCTGGCCACAACGCTCTCCGGTCGCGATGGTAACGTTTAAACGTGCCTTCAAAATAAGATACACCGCCAATACAAAGTGCATGAAAAATACGACTCACCACCGCCGCATAATATGCAGAGTGGGTTAAATCCGTATTTTAAGTAGGACTCCTGATACTGTCTATTAATTGTAGCCTTCTTTTTCTTAGAAGTCGTAGGCTCCTCTTCTGTCTCCTGGCTGGGCCTTTTCCCCTTCCTAAAGAAGCTTCCTAAAGACGTTTTTTTTTTTCATTTTACGTGACCAAGAAGTGTGCCTTGAGCTCCGTCCGGAGTGACATATTGTAGACGGATGTAACAGAGAATCCGGTAAAGTTTCAAAATACATCTTTCAAATTCTGAAATAAAGAAAACAGATGTAATGTAAGTTCTTTATTCTTTCTGTGCGGCCTGGCACCAAATGACCCACGGACCAGTCCTGGTCCGCGGCCCATGTGTTGGGACCACTGTTGCACATTGAATGAGACTCATTAAAAGCGTTTCTGTAAGCGCTCCTCTCAAGTGCTCATTATGATTCATTTTACATCACTGTGCATAATCACAAATCTCCTGTGAATAGTTACAGTATCTTTTAACCCTTTCAGGTACAGCGATTACTTGTGGACAGCTTATCATGTTGTCAGGTTACAGGGTCCATGAAAGGTTTAAAATTCAAAATTTATGTTATGTATCCAATTGGTTTCTGCAAGTTTGCCGAGCGCAGTGGCTGCTGAGTGTATATGAAATATACATCCATCCATTTTCTTATCCGCTTTATCCTCACAAGTGTTGCTGTCTTCAGACAATAAGCGGGGGACACCCTGAACCGGTTGCAGGGCACAGAGAGACGAACAACCATCCACACTCACACTCACACCTAGGGACAATTTAGCGTGTTTGATCAGCCTGCCATGCATGTTTTTGGAATGTGGGAGGAAACCGGAGTACCCGGAGAAAACCCACGCAGGCATGGGGAGAACGTGCAAACTCCACGCAGGAAGGTCGGAGCTGGAATTGAGTACGGTCCCTCTGCACTGTGAGGTTGACGCGCTAACCACCGGACCACCGGGCCACACTATAATTCATATATGTCATCATAGTGACAGATTTTAGCTCTGGCAGTAAGTTCCAGGATCTACTTTTTTCATATTCTTGTCTGATCTGAATAACAGACGTCTGGCTTTAAATGGTTATTGGTGATTTAAATGGCTATCTGAGGCTTTTCTCTCTGGCTGACCCAGATTTCTTCCGCACATTACAATTGAAGCAAGCTTTTTTAATTGATTACTGGAGTTTGTTTATCATGTTGTGAATGATCAGTCACCCCACCCTCAATGCTCTGCCAGCCGCACGCAACCCTGCACCACCCACGTGGCGGACAGTAAATTGATGTTTTGAAATGAGAGAATGCGATTACAGTCTGAATTTTAAAGGTTTGGTTGATATTCTTACAATCTGACATTCAATTTTAAATGTATTCACGAAAAAGCTGTGATGTGTAATATACCGAGGTACATTTTTGACTCCAAGATAAACCATGTTGATATTATGACCTGTATAGATATGAGTTGGGAGCTGCCCCAGCTGCCCAACTCATATCTCATAACTCAATCAGCTCCCTTCAGCCAGTCATGTCTTTTCGATGTGTGCCTCGTTGTTTTATTTAGTTGACTGATTTCTTTCAATCTGCTCATTGTTGCTGCTGCTGAAGTCAAGGTGCGCATGTCTATTTTCCATTTACTTTGTAGTGGTGGGAATTTGCTTTCCCTTTCTTACTTCAAACTTTGAGGTTCTTTTTTTTTTTTTTTTTTACTTTGTCAATCCAGTTTCTTGTTATTTTGGCCGTACAGTCAACCCTGTTCCTGTCCTTTGTGAATTCCTGAACAGGAACAACATGATGGATTTGAAAGAACAAAATGATGTAATGAACTTGCCCATTTCCCTGTTTTGGACCTAGACACCTACTTTCACTCTCCTCGCCCCTCCAAGGCTAACAGTTGCGCAATTCACATCGTGTCAGCTGCCACCCAAGCCTCCCAGAAAGTCGGCCACTGTAACAACCAGCATTTTACTTAGCTGTAATCGGGCCGCGTGGCTGAAGCCAGGGTTGTAACTGTGTTTACTGTCTAAACAACGAGGGCCTCTGCAACGCTGCTGCGATATGAGTGGTTAACAATTAACAGCGAGCCTCAGTCATCACCCTTTGTAGATTGCCACTATAAGCATCCCGCATAATCCTCGTGTTTGTCTGTTGGTGAATACTGTAGTGACCCAAATATCACTGCGGAGGACCAAAGCAGTCATTCTTGGGGAAAGCATTTTTTTTTTCAATTTGACACAATGCGACCAAAGATGTCTTTATGTCTGGAGTCTGTCAGATTAAAAAAAATCTTTGCAGATTTGAAAAATCCCTATGTGTGTTCCAGTCAAGAGGAGAATCCAAACAGTACCGGCATTGATCTGATCCAAGTTAATCATTAACATGCTTTTGACAGTGTATAAAGCTCATGATGTTACCACCGTGGCTCTTCAGCCCGTCACAGAAGAGAGCGACGGCTGTCAGCAGTAGGATAAGCAGAACGACAACATGAAAACAACCCTGATCTACTTATTTATTCTCGCTGGTGCCGGGCTAACTGTCCTGTGCGGCAAAGAGGAGCAGCCCGGGGTTTCTGTTGAAACCCCCTCGCACTTTGCAGCTCTGGACGACGTGCGACTCCTGGCGACCGGCCTCCTCGAGCTGGGCCAGAGCCTGCGGGATTTTGTGCACAAGACCAAGGGGCAGATGAATGATATCTTCCAAAAGCTCAACATCTTTGGCCGTTCGTTCGACCAACTCTCTGTGCTGGCCAGTGAAATCAAGGAGGAGGAAGAGGAGCTGAAGAAGACGGCGGTGATGCTGCAAGCTAACAATGAGGAGATCAGGGGCATATCTGTTAACATCGGCTCCAAGGTGGACAGCATCATGCTGGAGAAGAGCTCTCTGCGGAACAAAGTGGAAGGCCTGGAAGAGAAGCTGAGAAGTGTGTCTCAGAGCCTGTTGACTGGCGACCAAGTGAGAGACATCAATGGTCTTAAGGTAAGGCACCTGGAGGCATGCTCCACTCTCCATCTACTTCTTCCAGAGCGATTTCAAAAAGCTTTGATGTGGTGTAGTCATCAAAAAGCGGGTTATGCCCTATGATAAATGACCTGCCTTTTGATCTAAATCAGCTGGGATAGTTTTCAACTCATTAAGCAGCAGAAATGAATTGATGAATGAAAAAGCTGTTCACAGGTTTTACCCCCTTCACTCCTCTCTTTAAAAACAGGGAGTGATTAACAACCAGGAACAAAGCATCACAGAGCTGCTGAAGTCTGTGAGGGAGCAAAGCGATCAACTCAACTACCAGAGAGTAAAAATCAAGAGTCTGGAAGAAAAGGTAGTGGAATATTCTTTTAGACAAAGGAATTGTCATGAAATGTCCAAATCCTGGATGCACATATCAGAAAGCACCTCAAGTAATGTTTGGTTCAGGATTTACCAGAAGGCAGCAACGATGAAGTAGTTGTCCGTATCTTATACATACACCTACTCTGCATGAAACTGCCCTTCAAAGGTAATCTGAGGGCTCTCTGGCCAGCAGGGAACTTGATGCTAACGCTGATAGCCGCTAACGCTGTAGCCACAGCTAAATGCTGGCAACGGGCACCGCATAACACAATGTCAGTATAACATCCCACATGATGACGCAATGTTGTGACAATGAAAAAAATGCGGGAACATAAAATGTATCTTTCATGAAATCGTGACCTCTCTGACAATGTCAATCAATCCTGATGATTGTTTTCTTTGCAAGTTGATAATGCTCATGCATTGGGTCTTAGGGAATACGTAACTGCATGTGTCTGCATGTTTATTTAGACTCAGAGGTGGATGTGTTATGTGTCCAAATTATGATGCTAACAATGTTCCCTAGCTTACAGCCAGTACATTAGCTCAAGACACAAGTGAAAGGATGTCTGAATCCTTCAGCAG
The DNA here is from genome assembly GCA_026261675.1 of Hippocampus mohnikei. Taxonomy (NCBI): domain Eukaryota; kingdom Metazoa; phylum Chordata; class Actinopteri; order Syngnathiformes; family Syngnathidae; genus Hippocampus; species Hippocampus mohnikei. The sequence goes on along the minus strand of JAKGUB010000325.1, from coordinate 18,488,095 downwards.
CGACACACCCACACTCAGCCCATATCTGGCCTCAGACTCCAGCAAGAAAACCGCAGACATGGGTAAGATCGGTATCAGCACTGCACTGGATGGGAGCTTCGTAGTGATATTAGAATCGCTATCTGTCAGGAAATGTGTTTATTCAGTCTGACTGCGTGTATGATCAAGGTGTTAGATTTCCCAGATGGCAATCATAGTTTTGTGTTTTACCTACACCGTGCTTGGCATACATCATGCCAACGGCCTTTCCGAGGAAATGATTTTACTTGAAATGCTCCTCATTTCAACCTTGTTTTGGCCCACTTCAAATAGATCTCCCGTCAGACTGCAGTGAAGTGTTCAACAGAGGTGAGAAAATCAGTCGAGTGTACGCCATCAGACCTAATGGATCGGAGCCCTTCAAGGTGTTTTGTGACATGACCGCAGGTAAAGTAACGGCTCGCCGTGCCGCATGTGGACTCCAGTCCATTGCTATTTTAGTTACTTCAACATTTGGGAAAAAATGTTTTCCATTGTTTCAACTCTTTCTCGCTCCCAAGTGCAGAAAGCTGTTTGCTTGCTGTGCAATGACAATAGAGTGGATTATCGTTAAAAATGATGTCAGTTGTTGACATATATTATTCTCATTTCTGTATTGAAGAAAATCATTTTCACTGTAATGTGTGTAATATTTAAAGTTCATTAGATGGTGAATTTGGGGTTTTGGTTAGCTGTATGCTGTAATTGCCAAAATTATATTAAAAAAAGAAACCATGAAGTATTCCGCTCCGTGGATATTCATTTTGTATGAAATTAGGATTTTCTTTCTATAAGAACTTTCTGAATTGAACCACTGATGTAACTTGGGGTTTCCACAATATTTTAATTGATTTCGATGCACCTGTATACCTACCAAAATGACCCTTTTAAACTCTGGTTGAAAAGCAAAATGAAACAAAGATTAAAAAAAAACAACAACAACAAAAAAACATGTGTTGTATTGACTTTCTTGCAGATCATGGAGCAACAGTCATTCAGCGTAGAAGAGACGGCTCTGTCAACTTTGACCAATCGTGGGAGAAATACGAAAATGGATTTGGAGATTTTCACGGTATGTCAAAAGCTGGAAACATGATTTCTATGATGTGCCATTATTGTATTCATTTTGTAGTTCACTTTTTTATTTTCACAATTCTTGCGACTTACTGGGATAACCTGAGACCTCGGGGATCGTATTTCATGCAATGTCACGTGTGTTGGCTTGTTGGAATTCCTTGAATTCTTGAAAGCTCAACTTGAAATATAATTTCAAAGAACAACCTGGAATTAAAATAGAAGCAAAGTAAAAGAAGAGTCTACCAATATAATAGCAATTAAAAAAAAAAATTAAACAATAAATACTTGTCCGTTGCTGTTGTGTACACTCTTACAATGAGATAAGAGTACAGTGGAAGAAGAAATTGCCATTAAGCTCTTTTAGTATGACTACTTTTTCCAAATATTGGAAAGAACATGTGCATTTCATTATTGTTATGTTATATGTATCTATGTTCCTACAGCGTTTGTATTTATTTGAAGTAGTATTACTCCTAGAGGTCAATGCTAATTTAACGTTAGCATGTCAATGGGATTTTACATTGACTTATCGCCGGCGATGCTTTTGTGAGTAATTCTTTTGTTGTGTATTTCAGTTTTCAGTAAATGCCAACTGGGGTGTCATTAAACAGGTCAAAGCATGCTCAGGGAGGGCGTAATGTCATTTAAAAAAGGGTAGCTGCTTTCAAAACACACTTCTGCACATTCATTGTTTGTGAGAAGCCAACATTTAAATTACGATTACATTTCGAGCACTATAAACCAGTATTTTCTTTTTTTAGTGTTTATAGATTTTGAAATAAAGTATCAAATTTGCTTGCTAATAAATTAATTCAAATTCAGGGTACTTGGGACTATTGTGGTCATTTGGATATACTGTATGCTGAAGTGAGTTTCTTACTGTGTATCTCACAGTAAGTAGTCTGCCGCTGCTTTGTTTGTGTCATGATGTGGTTTTAACTTGCCCTCTCCTGTTTCTGTCTGTGCTTCTCATTTCTGTCTGTTGCAAGGGGAGTTTTGGCTGGGTCTGAGTAAGATTCACTCGCTGGTTGCACAGGGCAATTCTGTCCTTCACATCCATCTGGAAGACTGGAAACACAATAAGCGCTTCATCGAATACACTTGTGACCTTGATGGTCCAGAGAGCAACTACACCCTTCACCTCAAGCTATTGTCAGGAGATCTGAGCGACCCCATGACGAACCACACGGGCATGATGTTCTCCACTAAGGACAGGGACAATAACAAGCATCGGCACTCCAACTGTGCCCACAACTACACAGGTGAAACTGATGTCATTTCTTGAAAATTCAAAGCATCAAGCTAAATTCTTCTTTTATTCAAATGTCCTATAACTTTAGGTGGTTGGTGGTTGAATAGCTGTGGGGACGCCAACTTGAATGGGAGATATTTCCGCATGAGACACAAGGGACGTTCGGATCGTCGAAGAGGGATTCATTTGAAGCCGGGGCGAAAAGCCTCTTATTCGGTCAGGTTCACACAAATATCGGTCTTTCCTTTCAACGCGTCTTCACAGTCATCTGAAACTGGTGGTTTTCTCGCAAACAACAACCTGTGAAGAGTGTATAGAGGCCTCTTCAGGAAAACGTTGAAATGTAATGTGTGGGCAGCCATTATTTCAGAAGGCATGGGCTCAGTTAGGGATTCAAGTCACTTACACAGGAACGAAGTGCAGGGCGACAGCACTCAGATTTGTTCTGTCTGAAAACGCAGATGGGTCGGGCTAAGCTCATTACCAAGAAGAAATATCTTATTTTCTAAACAACATTTCAAATGGAAATTCATTAAGTTGTTCTGATCTTCATAATGTGGTACAAACTACAGGGTGATTGAATAGTAAGTAACTCCCCATTTCAAAATACTGATAAATTATAAATGTATTGCCATTTATTGGAAAACAAACTATATTTTAATTTGTTATTTTACCGGGAGTTTGAGAGTCCTGCACAGGATCGTAGCTGTTCCCAGTATTGCGCTCTTCTCCACGGAAATGTCGGATGTCGTTCCTGGAATCATCCACCCAGTTTGGGGGTGACTCTCTGTAGTGCCCCAATCACTAATGGCACCACTTTTGCCTTTACCCTCCACATTTTCACGAGTTCGTCCTTCCTTCCTTGGTAATTCACCAGGTTTTCGTGTTCCTTTTTCCGGATGTTGCCCTCTTCTGATGTTTATCCACCGCGACTATGTCAGACTGGTTAGCTATCACCCGTTTGTCAGTCAAATCTGGAAGTCCCAGAGTATCTTCACCTGGTTGTTCGCAACCATCTTTGGAGGTGTATACCATCTAGTCCATTTTTGTTACAGATGTTCTGGTATACTATTCTTGCTACCTGACTGTGATGCTCCATGTATGCCTTGCCCGCGAGCATCTTTGACTCTACTGTGATATGCTGCACCATCTCTCGAGGTTTTTTGCACTGCCTACACCTGTGGTCCTGTATGATGTGGCAGACCCTGGCCTCAATTGATCTTGTGTGTCGGGCCTGTTCCTGTGCTAAATGTCTTTCAGCCGCGCCTTTTCCAGCCACTGGTATGTTTTCTTGATGTGAGGTATATGCCATGCAGGGGCTTGTCTTTCCATGACAGCCCATCTGGCTCCTTCACCTTCTCTTCTATACAGCATATGTAAATATGAGTGTATAAATTCATACATTCAACAACAAACAAACAATGGGAAATGTTTAACAATAAGTCACATAAAAAAAAAGTAATTCACTATTATTTTACATCTCAGTCACCCTGTAAACCGTCATTTTCGATTCAAAATATGATCTCTTGTGAGTCACGGTGATTGGCCGTATGCAACAGTGCTTCACCATATCTGAAAGTGAGTACGCCTTCCTCACATTTGTGTGAATATTTTATTCGATTGGATCCCGCTATTTGCAGGGATACGAACCAAGCCCGAATAATGACAATTGGTGAATAATTGACACATTTCTATAATAGCCAAAAATATGCAAATAAGCGGGGATTTCTTGAATAACTGGGGATGGGTTCCCCCCAAAACATTTGCCATTGCCAAACCATGACTATACGGGGGTCCATTTTGCATACATCTTAAATAGTGTTGAAGTAGAATGTTTTGATAACGTAAAAGAGGAATCAATTACAATTGTACTATTTTACCCAGCAATGCTTTACAAACCTAATTGTGCTATATCTGCTATTATATGTGATGTGTGGTATTATTTATCTTAGCAATGGCTAACTTACCCAAATGTTGACATTCTTTTTGGTGTACTAATCCCTAACTACATATACTGACAGAATGATCATTTCTGTATCTTTTATTATTCTATGCATTTTTTTTTAAATACCAAGATGGAGACAAAAAAAGAGAACCTTTTGTACTGGCCAGTGATGCTTTTCTTTCATCTGTGTATCAAACCAGAAGACCTCAGCGAAACTTAGCAATGGACCGTTTGAATGGCTTCAATATTATAAACTTTTGTTTCACTGAAAAGTTGTTACACATCACAACTCAGCACGAGAGTTGTAGGTACTGTTAATAAACTGTAGAGGGCAGTGCAGTTCTTTCTTTTTTATGTAGTTTGACCACACTATTTTGCATGTTTGTATCCAATCCGCTGACTCATTTGCTATCTGAATTTATCCTGTACACACGCTCGAGTGAGTTGAGCCTTACTAAGAGAGTGACAAACATTAACGTTATTTTGGATTTAAACTAGGGATGGCCAGCTTCAATTCTAGAGGGAGGCACATTCTGTATTTTTTCACTTAAAATATGTTTTTTCCTTAATTTCCCCGCCGTGTTTTTGAATAATCTTGCGGGTTTATGAATAATAATAATAATCCTTTTTAATGAGTTAATTTTTACCCATTCTTGATGTAAACAAACACACACTGGGCTTTCTTTTCACAGCCATGAACTCGTAAAAATGAGCGCATCTTCATTTTTATGGCGGGGAAGGTCTGAGACACATGATTGGGGGTACACGGCGCTCTCCAAGTGCCCACTCCAGCGCAGCCAACTTTAAATCATCCGCAAGTCGAGATCTTGCAGTTTCTTTTAAATGTACTTGGCATGTGCCGATATCGCGCATCTGCCACACATGCCATGTAGACCGTCCTCCTCTCTCTGCACTGAATTAACTGAATGATGGGAGCTTCTTCCATTGGATGGCAAACAAGTTGGCTGCGTTCCCTCCCACAGCGGTGCAACATCTCCTTTCTACCTGCGTAAGTAAGAAAACTCTACCTAGGCGCAGAGTTAGATTGCATTTTGCACTTGCGCGGGGCACAAAAATAAGACCCATTGGGTTGAATTGCACGGAAGTACTTGCAAAATTGTATTCTCCCTAAAGAAGCCTTTTTTGCTGTCATGTAGCGCTGCTTGCCACATGACCACTTTCCTCCATCTATTATTAGAGTCGATTATGTGTTTTGTTAAGACGGTGTAAAAGCCATATATCCCCTTGCAATTTCTGTCCAGTGATATTATAATTGCCCTTTCATTGATAATGCTCCTCCTTCAACAGAAGATGCCATGCATGCAAGTCATTACTCTGAGCCTTGCTGCACCCCTTGAACCAAACAGTTCGCCACCACCCTGATTCTACACATACCCAAACACAACTTTATGGCTTGACAGTGATTTCCCTGCACATGTGTGAAGGAGCGTCTTCAGTTACTCGCCCTGCGTCTGCACGCACGCACGCACGCACGCACGCACACACGCACGCGCGCACACACACACGTATTAGTTTGAAAAGTTATTTTGGGTCCAGTTAGGACTACTGTCACCCTGTGCTCACTGCGGGGAAATAAGAGGAGGAGTCAAGATTTCAGCCAGCAGTTCCGTCCCTGTAATACGTTCTCTCAAAACAACAGCTTTCCTCTCGCTTTGCCTGCTGCTGCATCGGGTGAAATTTTCAAAACAAAGATGGACAAGAGTCCTTTGCGGGTGCTGACTGTCCCCACATCCCCTTACGCTGACCAGAGACCCGGTACCAACGGTCTGAGAAGAAAGGTCCATATCTTCCAGTCCAAGAGGAACTATCTGCACAACTTCATCCAGAGTATCTTCTCTGCCATTGACCTCCGTGACCGTCAGGGTTCCACAGTGGTGGTGGGGGGAGATGGACGCTTCTTTAACCAAACAGCTATTGAGGTCATTGTGCAGATGGCAGCTGCCAATGGGGTCAGTGACACCATTTGTGCTCATTTGTTTAGGTACTTTGTCCATGCACAGTGCAAGCATCCCTAAAATTGTTATATTGTCTGCGTGTGTCGGATTTACTTGATGTAAGTGTCACCTGCCCCAGCAGTCACCAGTTATAATTTCTTAATTGTTTTTGTTGTAATTAGATTTTACACAGATCAGATCGGCTGGGTGGGATATGCAGATATTTTGCATTTTCTGCAAAATCAGTGATTGGTCAATAATGTCGTAATTTGCAGAACAATCGACGCCGTCAATCAGATAAAGCATAAATATGATGCCAAACATAATCTTGTTCACTCCAGCGACGTTCTGTGCTGCCATCATTAATGGCTAAAGTTTCTCAGCATATGCAGTCAGATTTTATTTCTTTTTTTTTTTTCTCAAAATGTTTTAAAATTAATCATGTCGGCCAGGCCAGTTCCAATTGCCTGCAAATACTGGGAGTAGACTGGACAGTAAATAAACAAGTTGTTCAAATAGATTGGATACATCGGTCCATCTTCTGAACGGCTCGGTGATCAGTTATTGTTTGATCATGTTAAGCCTATTTGCAACTCATTTGACTTCAAAACATACCTTGATATGTTTGGTCACCCAAATGTACAGAATCAGAAAAGCAGATAATTCTGCCATAGATTGAGAACTTACCCTATATTGTACTTGCAAAATTTACATTTTTTTAATCCAAGATCAAAAATTTAATATAAACATAATTTATTATCATGAATGTCTATTATTAATACAGCCAACCATCCATGCGCTGCACCGCTTAACTTCATTAGGGTCACGGGTGATCTGTAGCCTCATTTGATGTCTGCAACCTGAGCCCTTAGGCACTGTGATGTCATTTTCAATCGCCAGAATGTGTCAATGCAATTCAAAATGGCCTCCCCCTGAGATGGTTGAAAACAGGTGCATTTTTCTGCTTAATTCATGTTTCACAAACACAATATTAATCAGAGTTCCATGTTTGGATTAACATGCGAACATCACATGACCAAACCCAGAAAACAGGTGAGCCTTGACGGTCGTTTCCTGAGCCCTGACAAACTGTGATGTCATTTTAAGTCGACAGCAAGTGGCATTCAAGGCAAAATGGCTGCCCCTTAAATGGATAAATACTGGTGGATTTTTCATCTTAATTCATAGTCCACAAATGCAATACTAATCAGAATACTGTGTTTAGACTTGTGTAGTCGCATAGAACACATTATTGGAAAGAACATTTTTGACTCAACTTCCCCTTTTAGTGAAATTTGACTCCTTGGAAGAAGAAGCACATCAAATCCAATGAAGTGGTATGCCTGCTTTCACCACTCCGAGTAAAACAGCCACACTCACGCCTGTGACATTTCCTCAGGTGGGCCGTCTCATTGTTGGTCACCATGGATTAATGTCCACGCCAGCTTGCTCCTGCGTGATCAGGAAACTCAAAGCCATTGGTGGCATCATCCTCACTGCCAGTCACAATCCTGCGGGGCCGGACGGAGATTTGGGCATCAAGTTCAACACTGCAAATGGAGGTATGCAGGGGCATTACTCAAGAGTAATAATATCCAACAAAACGAATAACTCGGAGTCATTGAGCCAGACCGTACAAAGCCAAGTGCACAGTATTGCTATGACGTTTGAGAGTCAGGGAAACGTTTTAACACATGTGGCTGAATGATTTATTTTCGTTTCATCAAGGTCCAGCCAATGACGCCGTCACAAACAAGATCTATCAAATCAGCAGAACTATTGAGGAGTTTGCCATCTGCCCCGGGCTCAGACTGGATCTAACAACTCTGGGCAAACAGACATTTGATCTGGAGAACAAGTTCAAACCCTTTATAGGTGAATTAACTGAAACCAAAAATGGACGAAAGTAACTTTACGAGGCTCACGACCAGCAAAACTTACAGCTTTTCTTTTCATTTTTTTTGGGGGGGGGGGTCGTTTCAAGTTGAAATTGTGGATGCTGTGGAGTCCTATGCCAACTTGATGAGGAACATCTTTGATTTTGCTGCCCTGAAGGAGCTCCTATCTGGCGAGAACCACATCACGATAAGACTGGATGCCATGCATGGAGGTGAGACTTTTTTGTTGTTGTTTTGCTTGAAAAAAAAATTCCCACTTGAACCGCTGAGCAGAGTTTAGGTGTCATTCTATCACAGACTGACGAACATGTAAAATCAAGACTAACGTGTCCATATCAGGTGAGTCATACGGCCCCAAGCTAATGTCCACAGTCCAACTTCATCCAACAGGTAAGCCTCAGGTCCATTTTTGTCTGTTTCTACTCTCTAGTGGTAGGTCCGTATGTGAAGAGAATTCTGTGTGAAGAGTTGGGCTGTCCTGCCAATTCTGCCGTGAACTGTGTCCCAATGGAGGACTTTGGAGGTCAACGTCCCGATCCTAACCTCATCTCCGCGGCAGACCTGGTTGACAGCATGAGGGATGGAGAGCCTGACTTTGGTGCAGCTTTCGATGGTGATGGGGTGTGTGCCCCAGATGTTAAAAATTCAACGAGAGAAGCCTAATTGCTGTGTTTTAAATAACAAAAAATCAGCATTTGGCATCTGTGACTAAAATGAATGTGAAGTGGAGGTCTCTGATTTCTTCTTTCTGTTTGCTTATTGACTCTCTAGGATCGAAACATGATCCTCGGGAAGCACGGCCTCTTTGTTAGCCCGTCTGACTCTGTGGCCGTCATTGCTGACAACATCTTTTGTATCCCATACTTCCAGCACAGAGGGGTGAGGGGCTTTGCCCGCAGCATGCCCACAAGTGCAGCCTTAGACAGGTAAAACGTTTGCCGTGGTTTGGATTGAAAAGAACAGTGCATGTGTTTTGATTTTTTTTTTTTTTTTGCTTCCTATACCTTCCAAAAGTAGGACCAACCTCCACAAAAGGTTTTCAGAGATTAAGAATGATAATGAGTGTCAAAAATATCAATATAGCCCAGAGGTTTTGTGAAGAAGGGGCATTCCATTTCAAGCAGTAAGAGTCAGCTGTGCCCAATAATTTTTAAATGACATCTGCAGTTTGACCGTGCAAAAAAGAAATACATTTCCATGATTTTATGGGATTTAAGTGGATTGTGTTTGACTGTAGAGTTGCCATTTTGTATGACAAGCAATGCGCGAAAGCTCGGCTAGCTTGACTAAACTTAGATAAAGTGACCTTAAAATATATTCATCAAGTTTTGTGGTTTTGTTTCCATTTCAATTCTATCTATGTGTGCTTCAAATCATGTCTATTTCTGTATTTCTTGCAGAGTAGCCAAGGCAACAAAAATAGAGCTATATGAAACTCCCACTGGGTGGAAGTTCTTTGGAAACCTCATGGATGCAGGTCGACTGTCTTTGTGTGGAGAAGAAAGCTTTGGAACAAGTACTACTTAAGCCTTAGGTTTTATTCTTGAATATTTTTCAGCGTATGATTGCTTTGTTATATATCATGTTTCAGGTGGAGACCATATTCGCGAAAAGGATGGGCTTTGGGCTGCGCTGGCGTGGCTGTCCATCCTTGCCACACGAAGACAAAGTGTGGAAGACATACTTAAATGCCATTGGCTAAAATATGGAAGGAACTACTTCACCAGGTCTGATGTGGCCAAAAGCAGCCGTTTTCAAAGACTTGACACATTTAGACCGTCAGTGAGTCAAAGGATCAAAAGTGAGAGATATCAAACTCATTTGCCAATAGGCCGCTCGGTAAACAAGTGTTTAGCACACACATTTGATTTCTAAGGTTGGATCTGAATCTCGGCTGTTTTTTGTTTTTTTAATGTGGCCTGCGATTGGCTGGCGATCAGCACAAGGAGCACCTCCGCCTCAGAGTCACATGCGTTAGGCTCCAGATCACACATAGCCATGATGAAGACAAGCTCTTTAGATTACAGACTGGTCAAACAGAAGAAAAAAACCCACACATTTCCTCAGTACATGACTGTCCTCTAGTGGATGTTATATGTTCTTGCAGGATCTGACAGTCGTTTCGTGTGAATTGTGTGACTGTAGTGTAAAATACAGAATTCACGAGAAACAGGACTTAAGATGGTGAATATTACGTTAAAATCATTTTTATATCACGAGGTTGTTTTGAAGTTGACCTGGGGGATGGCACTATTAAAAACCTTTCACTGTAACCAGAAGAAAGCATAAACCATTATGTTGACATCGTTTTTGTTGTTGTTGTTGTTTTTTTGGGCTCCAGATATGATTATGAGAACATAGATATTGATGCAGCCTGTGAAATGATGGAGGATCTCGAGATCATGATTGCAGACAAATCATTTGTGAAGCGGCGATTTGCAGTGGAAGACAAAATCTACCAAGTGGAAAAGGCAGACAATTTTGAATACACAGACCCAGTTGACAGCAGTATCACAAGAAACCAGGTACTGTGCAGCACAAAGACATACTACTGCATAGTATGACAAGTTCTGGAAGGCGTGTGTGGAAATTGACATTTCCTTTGTAGGGTCTGAGGATCAACTTCTCTGACGGCTCTCGAATCATCTACAGACTCAGTGGTACAAGTAGTGGCGGGGCCACAGTTCGAATCTACCTGGAAAGCTATGAGAAGGAACATGTCTTTCAAGAGACACAGGTAAATAAAAAACATAAAACAAAATCCTTTCAAAAACATAAGTATCAATCGCTTTGGAAAGAAAAAATAATTGTATTTATTTTAATATTCTATAGAAATTAAAAATCAAATGAGTTTTTTTCTGGTGAATACTTATCCTTTAGCTGGTTACATAGACACATGAAAATGTTAAGGAAAAAATTACTTGAATGAAATATTAGCTATTTGCATTATTTCTTAAATGTTGATGAACATATTTGTTAGCTAGTGTTTGAATGTTCTTAATTTGTTTTTAAGTGTCTTTGTTTTTATAGGTCTGTTTTTTACGGCGTACAACACTTTGTATGCAACTGTGATTGTTTTAAAAGTGCTTTATCAGTAAAGTTGAGCTGTTACAACAAATTTTCCAAATGTAAAAAAAAAAATGTATCCAATATGAGAGCATTTCATAATACTGCAACTTTCCAAAGTATTTTGTCATCATCTTAATAAACTTAATAAACATTGACTTGTTTATCATATCATTTATGTGCTGACCAAAATTGTTTTTGTGGGACAGGTAGTGCTGTCACCGTTGGCTACAATTGCTATCAAGATTTCCCAGCTTCATCACAGGACTGGTCGAACTGGTCCATCGGTCATCACATAACCAAACCCGCCAATTGCTTTTACTTTAAAAATGAATTTTATATTTCAAGTTTTTATTCTAAAGTGGCAACAAAACATGTCTTTGAATTTGAGGCAACCGTATAATGATTGCATGTGACTGTGCCACATTAAACAGCTCTTTATTTTTGGTTTGACTGACTGACCTTTCCTTTTTTATTTTTTTCTCTCAGGTAGTCGGGACTACTTTAGTCAACGTTTTACAGTCAAGTCAGTTTTTTTATTTTGCTGCATCTGTTTTACTAAGATAATAAATTAAGAAAACCTTGATTTGTTAATGGAGAAATTCCCAATTTATAGCAGCAAAATTATGAAAGGGAGAAGTAGAAGAACAAAAGTTTGTGTGTGTGTGTGTGTGTGTGTGTGTGTGTGTGTGTGTGTGTGTGTGTGTGTGTGTGTGTGTGTGTGTGTGTGTGTGTGTGTGTGTGTGTGTGTATGTGTGTGTGTGCGTATATATATATGTATATGTATATATGAACAAAAAGTATGTACATAAATATTAAATATTAATATAAGCATATTAAAAATGGGTGAGTTACTGTCACTATCTATCAATCTGTTATTTGTATTTGTGGAATAATATCCCATGATCATCCCTAATGCTTCATACTGGAAAATTGAAAGTCATCAGGGAATGACGTCCGTAAATTGGAGTGAAATTGGTGGGTGCTGAGGGATAAAAAGCCAACTTGCTCATGCATACACAACACCTTATCGCATAGCAGGTGACATTTGCACAATAAAACTTATTTTGATACTTCACCATTTTATCACAATTAATAGAAGCAAGACGAGGCGAGGCAGCTTCATTTATGTAGGGCATTTCATATACAATACAGAATAAAGTAACTCAATGTACTTCATAGTTACAAAACAACATTTAAAGGGAAACGAATTTAAGAAATAGACGAGTGCGGTGGCGTAGAACATTTTTTGCGTTGATTTCGCTTCAAGTTCATTTTTATTTTTTTTAACTTCCGCGTTAAATTATTTCTTTTTTTTTATTTTATCATTTTATTTCCAAATAATTCTAGAGAATTAGAAAATAGAATTCCAAGTTAAATAAATCATACACTGATGGCACAGCATTCTTCTTTATTATTATTTTTTCCATCCCCAAAATGCTTTGCGCTGGTTAAGGGGGCACAGTAGTGAAAAAATATTTGACGGGATATTGAAAAATGTTGAGAACCACTGCCCCATTCGAGGTACGACTTGGTGACTGGACTGTAAAACGTTAAAAGAAATTCCAAAAGAACCTTTGTGACATTAAGAAGTTGACGTTTATTTCGTAAAAGCATTGCTTCGCTTTGGCTTTCACACGAAACTCCTTTCGGCGCGTTCTAATTGCGTCAACTGAAAAACGAGTCAGTCATAACAGTCAGTTGAGTCTAACACGTTATCATGCGATGAAATCAACGATCTCGACACGAGTGGCTCTGTGACAATCTCAAGGCCACATTTGCAATCGGTTGACCAATAAACGAAGTCAGGACAAAGTTGAGCCATTGTGGTCGTCGCGGGAGCTCGTCACCATCAACATTGTCTGTTAAGTCACGTGACCAAGGACCAGGAAGGGAAACCCTGACCAGGGAAGTAGGAAGTCCGGAACGTAAACAAAACCAAAAAGAAACCAACAGCCCCAACTAGTTGTCCACAATGCCTGGTATCAAAGGTATTTGCTTTAGTGTGCAAACTGACTTTTGGATGGTGCAGACAATTTGTTGCTTTTGACTTTTCTCAAGTTTAGCTGCATGACGAACTTAGCGTCGCGTTGATATCTGAAAGTTCCGACAGTCACTATACTTATTCCTGATGTGCAGCATGTGTTATGTTTTAACAAGTATCCGATGTCGCTTTGAATCATTTTCTCATGGATACTTTTCTCTTCCACTAGACCTGGTCGGGTTGTCTTTTGGTGGCGCCATCGGCCTGACGTTTCTGTTTCTCGGTTGTGCAGTGGAACAATATGGGTATGTTGTTTGATCGAACAAAGGCATTCAACAACCTTGTCTCGTACAAGCCTCGTTTACCAGAGTTACAGTTAAGAACATATAAAATATTTCTTTGGGAGTGGCAACGTTACAATGGAAATTATTGATATTGTTAAGGGAGGCAGTCACGTGACTTTGAAGTGTAAAGCACGGTTACCAGCGATGGGCTGTGAACACGAAATTTGCAACGTTAAGCAAGCGAAGTCTGACAAGCAAACCACACCTGTCGCCTGTTGCACACTTTAATACTCTTAATAATGACATGTCTGCTGAGAATGTGTATTCTGTTCAAGTTTTGTACGTTTTTAGCTTGTTATTATCGCAAATATTGATTCGGAACTAAACAGGTGATATGTATGGCACACTTGCGTATGTAAGGATGGGCGAGTAAGGGTACCGGCCTTAATTTTAGGTACTCACAGAGGCCGCTTTTAGCAGCCAACAATACTTCAAAGGCGAGGTCAACCCTAAAATTATATTTACAATCATGTGAATATTACATTTGTGGAATATGAATGAAGCAGCAAATTCCACCCCGTTTTTATCTCATGCTACGGACATGTTGCCACTCTGTCAACAGAAAATGATATCGAAGTTGCTCAAAGATGAGGTAACGAAACTCTGATGTCATTTTTAGTTGACTGCAAGTGACAAAATGACCGCCCCCTGAGAGGGATAACAACTGGTAAAAAACATATACTACTATATAAAACACTAACAACCATAAAGTCAGTCAGAATCTGGATAAATAGCTATCATAATTCACAAATAGTCCTATAACATCAAATTATCTGGTTTCTTTTTTGTTGTCGTCCCCCCCCCCCCAGAGTTTACTGGCCATTGTTTGCGCTGATTTTCTACATCCTGAGTCCGCTCCCACTCATCATAGCCAACCGTGTCAGTGATGACACAGACTCCTCCAGCAATGCATGCAGAGAACTGGCCTATTTCTTAACAACTGGAATCGTCGTGTCAGCTTATGGCTTCCACATTGTCCTCGCTCATAGTAGCACAGTGAGTTCCCTCTCAACATGATGAGATATTTTGAGTTTGGTTTGGTGACTATTCTGTCGACAAAACATAATTTTCTCACCACCCTGGATTTCGGGAGCAAATAATGTCCGAGAGAGATATTTTTATAAGTGCTGAATCATTTCGGTCATTTTTAAAAAATTAAATCGTACATACTTTCAGCTTCTCATGACTAAAATTATCCACTTTCCTATCCTGAAAGTCGAGTAATTATTTTTGTGTTGAATCAAAATGGATTGGATCATTTGCGATATGCAATATTATTGCAATGAGCAATATGTGTGCTGATTTTTTTCCGACGGTTCACAAACCAAATCAGTACCTGAATCTTAACTAGATGTTTGTGCATCTTGAAGTAGTGTCATGTTTTTTCAATGAAGGGATGGAAATGGAAGCAGTTTTTGATCCGATTAATCGTCAGATTAATCATTGTAGCACTTCACGCATTTAAATAGCCACTGTGTGTCTATTTTTTGTTGTTGTTGTGTGTTTAGTTTTGCAGTCAACTCCCAACTGGTGTGTTAAAAAACATCTTTAAACACAAGCAGCACTCCGGTTGCTTTCACAATATAGGAACTTGCATACACACCCCGCACCATTCGGCACATGAATCGTTTTGTTTCGATTCGAATGTTTCTATGGTTTGTCAGAAGCCAAAATGGAACTCCAAATTAAGTTTATTACCCGTGCGGTCCTAGGATACGGCCGCTTTAACCTCCTTGTTTCTCACTTGCAGATCGAGTGGGGTGCCTGTGGTCTTGCACTGACAGGAAATACGATCCTCTTCATCACAATCTTCGGCTTTTTTATGGTGTTTGGAAGAGGCGACGAATTCAGTTGGGAACAGTGGTAAAGTGTTTTTGTTGGAAGTGGGCAGACACAAGGATGAATAGATGGTCTGACTGACTGACGGTCGGGTGGGTGGCTTGGCAGCAGACTATGCAATACTGTAATCCCTCGTTATAACACTTCATCTTTATAACGTTCTATAACGTTCATCTTTCACGATGGCGCAGTTTCACATTTTTTTTTGGTGCAGTTGTTTTTTTTGTTTTTACAGTGCATTGTGGTCTGCATCCTGATTGGCTAAGGAATTGTAGAATAATGTCAACAGTCTTCCGCAACTCATCGCTGTACAGCTTGCCAAATTTTCTCCATGACCAAACCCACAAAGTCGACGAAACATTCTGTACAGTATTTCTAAAAAACGTTAGTTGTTTGTAAGAAAACGTTTCTATTATGGGGTTTTTTTTTTCATGCTTGGGCCTGGTTTGTATTGTGTATGCAATAATTGTAGATAATTGTACAACTTTTTGGATTCAACTTATCACGGATTTCACTTATCACTGTTTTTTTTTTTGGGAACATAACACCCGCGATAAATGAGGGATTACTGTACTCAATTTTGATTTGAGCGAGGCAACCAAATTTGAAACATGTCGGCTGTCTTCTTATGGTCTTTATTATGGCCTGACACAAAGCCTTGGACTCTATTATTGTACCTTATATGTGGGACACCAGAGCCAAACCGTCAACCCACATAGCTTTAACCACATAATTTTATCTCTAAACCTGTGTTGGCTTACATTTTTTTAAGCTACTTGGTCTGATCAATCGACCGCAACAATCAAACCACACTGCCCAGCTTGCTGTGTTGTTGCATTGTCTTTACCATTGCAATGGGGTCCGGCTAATGTAGCTGTACCGCTTTTTTTTTTTTAAGTCATCCTTGGTCATGCGACATCTGACAAACACAAGTTGGATGTCCATGAGTGATGTTGATGTATGTTGCCAATGAACATATTTTTATTTCCCCGTCATTTTTAAAGCACTCAATTTTGTTCTTGTGCAATCATAAATATTCCCACCAAAGATCATACGTAAAATGAAGCCTATTTATATTTACCACCAATCTGTGTGCCGACCTGCCAGCTGAATGTTTTGGGAGGTACGTTTTTATTCATTCACTGTGTGAACATGCAGTCTGCTATAGTCAAGTGCTTTCCCTATTTCTGAAGATGACAGCAATAGAATTTAGACGTTTTACAAGGTGACCCAAAATGATTGCAACCAGCACTACAGCTGATCAAATCGTTCTTGACCATGGTATTTATATAATTTTTCAGATTATTCGAAAGGAAGGCATAGCGAAAGGAACCTTCAATAGCTTTTTCTGAAAACGCCTTGGACAACTGAGCAGAGGACGTTTTGCATGGACATCTATTGTCAGACCAGGTCATTGAAATCTGCGCAGGTGAAATTTGGAAGGAAGTTCAAGTTCAATTGATACTTGGAAAAACTCTTGATTTTCAGATGGGACAATAAATTCAGGACCGAAGGAAGGAGCACTAAAGATGAAGAGATCCAAAAGACAAATGCTAGCCAAGATCGGAGCTTTTCCAAGGGAGGAAGGAGTGTGTGTGTGTGTGTGTGTGTGTGTGTGTGTGTGTGTGTGTGTGTGTGTGTGTGTGTGTGTGTGTGTGTGTGTGTGTGTGTGTGTGTGTGTGTGTGTGTGTGTGTGTGTGTGTGTGTGTGTGTGTGCGTGCGTGCGTGCGTGCGTGCGTGCGTGCGTGCGTGCGTGCGTGTGCGCGCGCGGCGCCATGATGGACATTTGGAGCCCCTTTTGGAAAGGAGATAATTTTTTAACCACATGAACTAAAGAGCCATAATTTTCAGGACTAAATTGTTATTGACTCAGATATGGATTGCGGTCATTTCGGGTCACCCTGTCCATTTTGAGTGGTGGTCCATCATCATAAGAAAATGAGTTAAGGGCATCCAAAAAGAAAACCAATGTTGGTGTTTTGATTACCGTTGAAATTCAAATTATGAGGCAATACGGCATGTTTTCTCTGCTGCATTTTCATTAACTTCTTATAGGCAACCTGATTAAATGACGGCTCATTTCCTGAAACGTGGCTCTATTCCAATGTATGTCTCATCGTGACTCAAGGGTGTCAATTAGGTCTTCCAACACTAACGAGTGCTTAGACTCTGAAAAGTATTTTTATAAGCTCTTGACTGAATTTTGTTTTCTCACACTTATTAAAATTGGATTGGAATATAAAAATGCCTAAGCATTGTCTTGTTCAGTGAGTCTGGCCTCTCTTGGGCAGTGCTGATGGGTGCCGCATGTACATGGAGTTAGATGCTACTGTATACTGTCCACTGTCCAGGATGCACTTGGGGGCTACAATGTTTATTCCTTAAATGCACTTTGACTGGGAGAAAAAAAAATCCTACTTCATAAATGCTATTTTTTATGGTCAACAGGATTCATCCATAATGTCCCTGAGACAATACTTAGATGTTCTCTGAAGCACGACTGATTCCTGAATGTATTTCCTTGCGATGTACCCTGTAAGAACTAGAGAACAGTAACGGTAATAACACTATTTTTTTTTCTTCTTTTTGATCAGAGATGCAAGTGAACTCTCATTCATTCATTAATTTTCCGATCCGCTTATCCTCACAAGGGTCGCGGGGGGTGTTGGAACCTATCCCAGCTGTCTTCGGGCAGTAGGCGGGGGACACCCTTTACCGGTTGCCAGACAATTGCAGGGCTCACAGAGACGTACAACCATCCGCGCTCGCATTCTCACCTAGGGACGATTTTGAGTGTTCAATCAGCCTGCCATGCATGTTTTTAGGGTGTGGGAGGAAACCAGAGTACCCGGAGAAAACCCACGCAGGCCCGGGGAGAACATGCAAACTCCACACCGGGAGGCTGGAGCTGGAATTGAACCTGGTACCTCTGCACTGTGAGGTCAACGCGCTAACCACTGGACGACCGGGCCGCCCGATGCAGTCAAATCTTTGCATATGCCATGACCTAGATTCAAACCATGATTGCTGCAACCACAACGCAGGGTACTAACCACAACACAATCACGGCCTGTGAACTCTCCTTGAATTTATTGCACTGACAATTACACATTTAATTGCAAAACCTCTGCATTTTGATGACTTTCACACGAGATCTGCTGCGCTACAGTGACACTGAACATGATGTTAGTGAGAAAGAAAAAGTGAATATGGCAAAGATGGAAAGGGCTCTGGGACACTTCACTTTTGTTGTTGGATAGCTGTTGCTTGGCAACAGCCGTGGCATTCACTTTGTTCGCCAAGACGTGGCCTTGAATGCAACACATAAGACTGTACGAGAGTAGCATTAGATGGACATATTTCGGGTGGTTCGGAAATGTGGAATCCGTTTGACTGTCATTCATGAACAGTTATCAAACAGGCTAGCCATCCGCTAAAAGTCATTTGACGGTGTCGGTTCAACAGCTGCTTGGCCAGTCGGATTCATATTGTACTCCGGCTGTTGTGTCGGATGGATCCCGGCGGGAGTGGGGCAGCGCGAGCCGGCGCAGCACACAGGCATTGGCTCGCGGAGGGATTTGCGTAACCGGTGACAGAGCCAATCGATGGGCTCGTTGGGCTCGCGAGGGGTAACGAGCGCGAATCGCCCGAATAAAAGGGGAGACCTCCTACAAATGAGAACCAGTTGACAGACTGAGGGCTGAACTGGGAACATCC
Organism: Hippocampus mohnikei; assembly: GCA_026261675.1. Classification (NCBI taxonomy): domain Eukaryota; kingdom Metazoa; phylum Chordata; class Actinopteri; order Syngnathiformes; family Syngnathidae; genus Hippocampus; species Hippocampus mohnikei. The sequence continues at coordinate 18,469,000 of JAKGUB010000325.1, read as the reverse complement.
ATCGAACGACATCGTTGGGTAAACCGCTCTCTCTTGAGGTATACACACTCGAAAATAATGATTTCAGAATGTCTTTTTATTTGTTTTTTTACTTCACCCATTTCTGTCTGTGTCCACTTTTGCAATATTTTCAAACATGCAGTACAGGGAATCCGTAAAGTTTGGCTTCATTTACTTCGTTCGGCTTTGATGTAACGTGCCCTATTTTAAGTTCACGTTGAAAAGCCAACTTACAACATCTCTTCGTACAGTTGGCAATTTCCTTCTGAAGATGTACACAGAATGCAGCCCACACGCCATTGCCTAATAATGCAGAGACAAGGGCACAGCTTCTGTACCCAACATGGTCATATTTGTGGGAATGGATTTAGCATCTGTGGGGGAGATATGTACTTCCAGTACATAAATCATCCATCAAGAAATTAGGTCAGACAAGACTTGTGTGATTTAATTTAGTTGAACTGTCAGCAGATTTAGGAGTAATATTCATAATGATAATGATAACTCTTTTTATAGTGGTGATTGGTGGTAGGAGCAACAGCAGTGGCAGCTTATCAGTGTCAATGGTTTAATGAGACACGGCATTGTTTTATGTTAATGTGTTTTAGTTTTTAATAAGGGATGGGCAAGCACTGTACCATTACCAGGTATTGGTATCGAGCTGATACCTGGTGTTATTTCATTTAATTGATAACCGCAACCCTTTTGTAGCCGTTTTGCAATAAAGAACTTGAACATTCATGTCTGACAGATACCCATTAGGAATGTATTTGTTTGTTTCGTTTCCTTTTATTCAGTGTTTTACACAAAATATGTATTTTATTAACAATTGGAACCAAAGCTTATAAAAAAATGCCATTAAGTTAGGGAATCTTTCAGGAAAATACTATATTGGTGTATGTAGGGCTTTCTTTAAAATGATCTGTCATTGTTCTTTGGGGGAAACTTTATATCCTAAAAGTACTAGTGGCACTGGTTCTCACTTTGGGTATTCGTGACTGATCAAGAGTTCAGTATTCGTCCTGGTATGGTAAAAATGTGGGATCAAACATCCCAATTATTAATTTATTGTTTTAACAAGTCTTTGTTTTGAATGTCAGATTTTGACTTTATGTACAGCACTTAGTAGTTTGGCTTTGGTTGTTGTTTTAAAGTACTCAATCAATCAAGGTTAGTTGAGTAAAACAAAGAATTAGCCTATATCTGTGGTCTCAAACTTGTGGCCCGAAGGCCATTTTGTGGCCCATATGTTGACATCAAAGCTTGATATTACTGCAGGCCCCTCGTTTTTTGGCCGTGCCATTGCACCGGGTTTATTTCTTTTCAAATCTCTTATGGATTACCATATATCAGGCTCCTGACAGTTTTCGGTGAAACGTAATTGTGAAGTTGACACCAAGTAGAAGGAAAAAATTACATCCTGTCACCCGGTTTTTCAAAGCCTGCCGTGAAGAGAAAAGTTGGTGATGAAAACAGTTTGTTGCTGTCAAAAGCTAACTGGTCAAAACGGAGACTCCCATGAAGACTGGCCCAGTCAATCACAGGGCACATAGAGAGACAGAAAACCATTCATGCTCACATTCACAGTACTGAACCCGCCACTGTCTGCGCTGAAGTCAGGCGAGCACACCACCACACCACAGTGCACATCTCAATTCAAAGATAATGAATACTTGCTGTGTCTTAGTTGCCATTTAGCGATTGGGGATTGTATCTATGTGAGTGCTGTTGGAAACCAAGCATCACGTAAGTGGCTTTAAATGCTGTCATGCTGTCATTCTGTTTGCCCCATACAAGGGAATTCACAGGTATGCTGTAGCCCTGAACAAATGTGTAACAGAATCAGCATTATGAATGAGCAGTTTTGTATTTCTGGCTTTGTTATTCATACGGGCATCAAGAGGTGCTTTGACTATATCACACGTATCTGTAGTTGTCTTTTTAACGTTTATTTATTTATTTTACTTCGCTGTGGTTTATGCAGAATGTGGCCTACAATTGTGTGACTGATTGCATGTGATATTTTTTTGAGAATTGTAATTTCCTGACGAGCTGTTGTTAGTCGAGAGGAGTGGAAAATGGTACTCAGTCGAGCAGAGATGATTGCCAATGCTGAGCAATCCGAATTTGACTCATCTTTTTTCATTTCCATTATCATCCACCTCCTGCTCATGCCCGAATTTTGTTATTGCGATTCATGCATTATTCACTGACAGCTGTAGAAACGTGTAATAAATAAGTAAATCCACACATCTGTGCCAAATACCTCGAGGGAATCATTATATTTACCGTAAATTCCGGACTATAAGCCGCTACTTTTTTCCAAAACTTTCAACCCTGCGGCTTATACAGTGATGCAGCTTATTTGTGTAATTTTTCTAACGGCCGCCAGGGGCGCTCGAGTAGAAAAGGTAAGATTAAGACCGGTCTTTATGACACTGTTTAATTCCGACACTGAGGACGGTGACTTCGATGGCTTCAGTTCACAGGAGGAAGATGAAGACGGCTCACCGTGATTTTTACAAGTACCGGTATGTTCTTTTGCCAGACCTGTTATACTGTGTTGCTATTCTGTTGCTAGCGTGTTGTTACCATGTTGCTACAGTTTTACTGCCGCGTCACAGGCACCGTTTGGGAAGAAAGTTATATTATTATTATTGTTAAGTTATATTATTAAAACTTTGAAAACTCTCTCTGTGTACCGTCTTTCTTTGTAAATATGTTTACATGTTTTAATGTGGGCACATGCGGCTTATATACAGGTGCGGCTTGTGTATGTACAAAATTGGTTTTCCTCTAAAAATGTAGTGGGTGCGGCTTATAATCAGGTAGTGCGGAAATTACGGTAACTAAATACCAATGAAAACATTCAATAACCTCCTCAGCACATGCAGTTACATGTTTTTTCATTAACATTAAGTCAATTATTAAAATAGCATTTTTAGTCGGCCACTCATTTAAACTGAAAAACGTTAACATTGACGCAAGAATTTTCGTAGCAGTTATTCAAATTATAATTTTTATAAAAACAAATCAGTCAGACGTGCAACGACTGTTCAATTAGTGAAAAATAAATGTTCTTATCTTGTCAGTTCAAAGACAGGACTGGGCTGTGCTGAGGAACAGGCTGCTATTATAGCGTTATCCTGTTCTCCTCAGTTACACTCTAATTGCTGATTAAACAAAACCATGCTTTGCCTAGAGCCGCACTCACTTCTTGAGAATCAATTGTACCAGAATTTAGATTGGTCCATTTACAAGAGTGACGTAAATACACTCCCTCTTGTCTTCTTTCGTCTCCATTTCTACCAATTGACTACGCCGAATGTAATTTTGTTTTTGTGATCTAATCTTTGTGTTGTTCATTTGCGGTCCACGAATAGTATGCCATTTGGAACAGAATATGGTCTTTTCTCCGTAATTGTAATTTATCAGTTGGGTGGGCTCTCATGGTTAGTGATGTTGATGAGGGCTAGGGTTACTGGTGTTCTAATCCAACTCCGAAGGAAATACTCCTCATGGCCTTGCATTTCTGGCCACTACTAAAGAACGTCATCGTGGAGATGACCTATTGCAGGGTTCACAGGCAGTGAAATTATTACAACACTCTTCAAACAACTGTTTTCATTGTTCAAGGTTGTTGTTTCACGCGCTGAGCACAATTGCATTTAAGCACCACATACCAATACCAATTACAGAGTGCAGTCTAATAAGAAGATCCGCCTTGAGCTAATGGGGTGGGTACTTTAAATTCCCATCAAATAGGCAATAAGACCACATAAGGCACTGATCGTTTGGGGGAAAAAGGAGGGCCGATTTCAAATCCATACAAAAGATCTTTGAATATCCCGATTCAATTATGAACAAACAACAATTTGCGCAGGTAACAAAGTTCAGTTGAAAGAAAGCATTATTACGTTAATTGAATTCAGCATTAGCTAAATGGTCTTGTTTGTATTCTTGTTTTGATTTTTATGGTAAAGCAACGTTGCTGGTGGTGGGCGGTTTCTTCTGGTTTCCTGGTCTTTAGTCTTTCACTGTTGTTGCTGCTGAACAGGAATATGTTGACACAGATTCTCCCATAGACACAACAAAAATCATCAAGATTATTTGCTAACGTGGCAGTGACAGAGGCGCTAGCGTCAAGTCAACTTTATTGTCAAATGTGCTACATGTGCAACATCCAGCACAGATGAAATTACTTTCCTCTCAACCACAGGAGAGAGAGGAGCCGCTGCGGGTGCCCGCGCCGCCATCAAAAGAACAGTTAACATAAAATGACAAAATACAACACAACAGTTAAGACACGGTCGTGCAATCTCAACCCCTTTTTTGTGTATACACTTTGTTGTTTGAAGCAGTTATAGATGAAAGAGGAGCGAATCAAAATGTCCTTTCCTCAGTAGATCAAAGGCGTCATGCTGAAAATGTGCACACGTCTGCTACAAGCTAAGTTTGAAAGCAACAAGAAGCTGTAGCGTCTTGTTTTTTACATTATGCACAACTCCCATTTATTGTGCAATAATCTAATTGTAACATGTATTTGTTACATATTTTGCAAAACATTTATGTCTGAATTTTGTGGTGGCTTGGAACGGATTAGGGCATTTACAGTACTTTGGAAAATATGTCTCTGCTTACAAAATATTCTAGTTAAGAAATTTCTTCCAGAACCAATTCATTTTGTAAGGTAGAGGTACCACTCTAATTGGAAAAGAACTACATCGAATGATGAATAACCCAACTGCAGTTCTTCTTTATACTCCCCCTGCGCAGGTGTCGATTTCCAAAACAGGAGAAGAAAGAAGAAACTGTCGTTCGGAAAGTCATGATGAAGAAAAGCCGCAGTGTTCAAGGAGTCACTTCGGGAGACGTAAGTATTGATTCTTCCCGTTAGTCTTCAATGCAACAAGATTCCAGTGATCCGGGATATTTTGATTACACGGCCCACTCACGATTTTATTAAAAAAAGAAAATTCATTCTGACTCAAAAGGTTTGTCGTTGTACAATTTCCTCTGGAGGGCAGTTTTAGGATACACTCCGGCAGCACGAGTCAGAGTGTGTCTATGTATAGTTTGTGACTCAAAAAGATGACTGCACTGTCCACCCAACCGTAAACAGGCATCATGTGCGTGTGCGTGTGTGTGTGTGTGTGCGCGTGTGCATGTGTGTGTGTGTGTGTGTGTGCGCGCGCGTGCGAGATTATCACGAGGATGACCGAGTTAGGCGAGAAGAGGACATAGGGTGTTAAAAGACAGCCCGCGCCAGGATGACATTTTGGGCACAGATTCAATGGAAACATACGAGGAAGAAGGACAGATCTGACAGAGAGGCCCATCTGTTGCTTCTCTACTCCTTTCTGTTTATGACTGCGATGCCTAGCCAGATCATTTACTCCGACAATGTCCAATAGGAGCTTGAAGGACAGGCTTTGATCCCCGTGTCTGGCTCCCGTCAGACTCTCTCTTGATGTAACCGATCTGTTTTATTAAACAGATTCTGAAAACATTTGTATAAAAAAAAAAGTGATCCATTTTATGCGAGATTTTGTATATGGCAGAAACAGATAAAGGTAAAACAACCTTTTTTTTAATTTTTTTTTTTTTAATCGGATAATACTTTTACCGATCAGTACCAAGACGCTTATCATGACATCGCGTCCATTTTGTATATCTTTAGCCTTATTAGGCTCTTGGTTAGTCAATGGCAGGTCACGTTGTAGCGCACATGTACCATTTTATTGATGGGACTATGAAATGACTGAGAATATTTACAGTTCTTATAGTTTTGAAGACAAATGATTAGTACCCCTGGTTGGGAAACACTTATATAGGCTAAGCGAGAGTGAGTAGCCAAGAAAACTCTTTCATCATCCACTTCACCTCCCTTCTACATTGGGGCTTTGCTTTGTTCTGCCTTTAATCTTTGCTCAGTTCCTTTCATGACCATATTTCGCTATTGATGATAAAAAGGGTTTCTCAATGTGATGGTTTGTATTTTACGGCAATCAGGGGCGCATCAAAGACTGAAAACACAAAATAAAATTGCAAAGTTTCATCCAGCGGCTGCCATTTCAACCCAGAGATCAATAAAGTGCTCGAATTATGTTTGGATGTCCGTAATGCAATCAATAGTCAATTGAGATACAATTCTGCTGTTCCAGTAAAATATTGATGAGGATATTTGTAAATTGGTTCTCGGTTGAAAGAGATATTTCAGGAAGCATGCGTTGCATCCCAAGACTCAATTTTCTCAACTCCTTTTTTTTTTTTTTTGCCCCGGGTGCAAGTAATACTACACCCTGTGTCTCAAAAGCAAACACGATATATCAGACCGATTCCATTTCCAAGAAGGCCCTGCAAAGTCAGCAGAAAGACTCCTAGAAAGTAGCAAACTTCCTTGCGCCTTTTTTTTTTAAATCAGGTCATTTTCAAAATCACATGCAGGCACATTTATAATATGAACTATATTACAAATAAGGCCTATGACTGTAGTGATAATATTTCCCACTCCTAAGTGACTTATCAGCCTTCCTCATTTGCTACGCCAAGTCTTGAAATTCTTTTTTTTTCCTCCCCCTCTATACGTCTCTTTTTCTCTTTCAGTTTGAGTGGTCTGAACTTCAATTTGATGTCATTTTCTATCAGGACAGGAAGGATCCTCCTGGCAGCACCCTCGGAGTAGAGTTGTGCAAAGTCCATCGGCGCTTTTCTGGCAACCTGCAGCTGCCTCCGTTGTCATGGCGACAGGCGGAGAAGGAGCGGGAGCGGGGAAGTTTGGTATCCCCGGTGGAAGACGCAGTGACTCACGCCAGGCCGACTAGTCTACCAATCGCTTCTCTGCCCCGGATTGACATTACAAAGGCTGACCCCAATAGGTGAGGCTTTTGGCATTCACATTCAAATTGAAAGTAAGTGAAAGTGAAATATTGGAAAAAGGATGAAAAAACGGTGACTTCAATTTTTTTTTTTTAAATGAACGCCAATATGACATTTTCTTTGAATCATTGCACTTTATCACGGGTGATTTATAGTCACGTGTGATCACTTGATTACTTGGTGATGAGCAAGTATTAATGAACAAAGATGCCCCAGGGCATTATTGTAGTGAGACCAAGCTGTTTGACCAGCAAAGCATACTTATTTTGTGCAAAATACTGTAGTTGCATTTCAAATCTAGGTCAAGGACAGACTGGTGGCTATATTTTAGATTTCATGAAACCACCTCTCGACTTCTTGTTGAGGTTCACGTTTTTCTTCAAACCTTAAAAATGCTCTTTATGGCCTCTTGCCTTTAGCTTGGAGGGAGAGAATGGCCCATCATTGTGCTGCAGTCCCTCAGACCCTCAAACCTCCCCAAATTCGGGACTGGTTCTTCATCCCAACCTGGCGAGCCACGGCCAGCGTCGAGAGTCCTTCCTCTACCGCTCCGACAGCGACTACGAATTGTCACCTAAGTCCCTTTCTCGAAACTCTTCCATCGTTGGAGAACTGTGAGTCGTTTTCTATCGTCGTTGCTTGGGACAGTTTTTGTTTTTTAATCACTGTTTTTTCCTTTCGTTTTAGCCACGGAGAGGACTTGATAGTGACCCCCTTTGCCCAGGTAAATCCGTGAGCATAAACAAGCATACATCATTTCCTTCTGAGCCATTTTTTGAATGCAAAGCTGTTGCATTTGAGTCACGTTAACTTTTCTGCCATCTAGTGGCTTCTAGTTCAGTTTCAGCTTTAATTGTTCTGTTTTACTCAATTGACTCCATATTATTATATTTTAGCCATCCATTGCTAATCCTCAGTAAGGTTGCGAGATGTGCTGGAGTCTATCCCGGCTGACTTACGAAATCCAGAATGTTCAGGTCGCTTAACTTTTTAAAATAGAAAATGAATAACATGTTAACCGGTGGTCCGACTGGTTAGTGCGTCGGCCTCACAGTGCAGAGGTGCAGAGTTCGATTCCAGCTCTGGCCTTCCTGTGTCAAATTTTTCCATATTCTCCCCATGCCTGCGTGGTTTTTCCCCGGGCATTCCGGCTTCCACCCACATTCCAAAAACATGCGTGGTAAGGTAATGGAACACTGTAAATGTTTCCTAAGTGTGAGTGTGACCATGGATGGTTGTTCGTCTATCACTGGCAACCAGTTCAGGGTGTACCCTGCCCCTGAGGATAGAGCGGATCAGAAAATGGGTGGATGGATAATATTATATTAACTGTCTGTCAGAGATGTTCTCTCGGACGCTCGACAAAGGCTCGAACACAGGAACAGATCGTCTTTCTCTGCCGGCAGGAGGTGCAGTTTTCGATGAAGCCACTCAGTGTGAGCTTCCCAACTGACACCCCACCCCTGCAACCTCTGCCGACCCTTTTATTGATTGTATATGCAAATTACGAGAAACATATCAGAAAAACACTCCCATCTTCATTAACATGACACACCTCTGAACGGCCCCATTGGGTCGCCCCTCAGACAAAGCACTCTTGGTACTCGCACCAACATCCGGACATGTGTACATTCCAAGGGGTACCTCCTTATAATTTGGCTCGTAACTCTTTTCTCATGATGGAGTGCTCAAGTACTCCCTTCCGTCCAAGGATAAATCTTCCTTTCCAAGTTATAAGATAACAGGCACCAGTGTGTCTACTAATGATGTGGTCAGGTACCATCTGCTCCGGTCTCTTGATCTCTCTGACTCTATGCTTCCATTGTGTGCGAGATGTTCTGAACACAAGCGTTCCGAGGTCAATCAAGCATGTAACAAGAAGAAACTTTAAAACATGACAACATTGTATTTTCTATTCTAACATTCCGTCCTCTTGACAAGTTTTAAAGTAACATCAAACATTAATTCAACAGCGATTGCGTGAGTAGGAGAAAAACTGTCCTGGAAAACCCAAAGGAGTGCATATCGTAGTATAATAGTATATATTGTGTATATAGGGATAAAATGCAGGACAGAAACCCTTTCTCCCGCAATAGCCAAGCATAAAATGGGAAACTAAGATATATAGACCATTTTTTTTTCAATAAATGTATAAGAATAAAATCTAAAAATAAACCCGGAAACATCAAACATTCACAAAACGTGTTCCCATTGTCGCTTCTAATTACGGACTACCTAACGTTGGCGTTATGCGTTCACATACTGCTTTCACAACAGTTTCGAAACATCACGGGTACTTGGGTACAGTTCAACTAATTTTGAAGACATGTCAACAATAACATACTATGAAAAAGTTTTTCTGAAAAATATGTAAATCCACGTGTGTGCTCTGCTCAACTTTAAGTGTTGAATTCTCATCATAGGACTGGAACAACTATTTGGACGGTCATAATGGTTAGACATAACATTATTAAGCTTAGCTCACAAACAAGTAGAACAGTCACACCCCCTTTTTTTTTTTTTTTTCTCGTCAGGGGGAACAAACACTACCTACTCATGTTAATGTAGGAATAATACAATCACGAAAGGTGGGCATTTCTGCCCCTTATATAAAAATCTGAAACAAAGGAAGGTTGAAGCAATTCGATCTTCGCATGATGGCAAGGTCCAGACAGAAATTACTTCCCGGAAGAACTTGATGGGGGTCACAAAAGAACATACTGGGGCGCTGTTAATCATTCAAGGGAGAGGGAGATACAAACAACACACTTCATTCTATGTTTTATGAGTTTAAACAGATGTTCATGTGGGAGTGTGATGCCAATAGTTCTTGCAGTGAGACTAAATTTTACTAGACCGGTATCTTCTTTTAACAAGGATCGCAATGTCTCTTCATCCTGTGCGTTCGATGTCCCCTGCCTCGTGGCGTTGGGCCTCATGTGACAATTTATTCAATTTGTAGGCCTCTGTACCCATCGGGACTGAATTTAGCCCCCTTGATGATGATGATGCATAGGCAACATTTGACTGCCCTTCCTGGGCTGTGCTCCATTTTCCTGAGAGGGTTGTGTTTACCACAGAAAGCCCTCTCTCCTACTGTGGTCTTTCGACGGTGCTTGGCGCGCACTTGAACTTGGGTGCTGGTTCTCTCCCATGGGTCTGGCGTCGCTATGGCCCCCTGATAACGTTGCCTTGGTTTCACGTCCAGTCGTCCTTCCGAATTTCACTTTGAAGTTGGAGATGCTCCTGGGGCTGTGCTTCCCTCTCGGACGGACGGCACTTTGTTGGGTCCCATCCATCTCGGCTGGTGCCACTTCCGCTTTAGGTCGTCTATGGTTTCGCGACCGGCACATCCGAGATGCTCACACCGGGGTCTAGTCTGCTCCTGAAAATGAGGGATGAGAACAATCAATGAGTCTTTGTCTACTTAATGCGGAATCATTTGTTGAAGAGCGCCCGGGTCCATGGATTGCCATGGAACGGGGAACTCCTAGTCACCTTCCATCTTAAAAGGTGTGAAACCTGTGGCGGAATTAACGGTGGACCTCACGGTGAGCAGCGCAATTTGCAGCGCCTCATCCAAATTATACCAAGGTCACCACCATAGAACATTTTCGATTCAAGCCCAAGCCTCTGATTAGTTGGTTCGAGCTTACCTTGAGTTGCAGATGAAAAACCCATGCCTCCCAAATTGGAATCTTCAATTTAGTAGTTGATACAAACCAGTCTCATTCCTGGCCACTCCATCTGAAGTTCTCCTCTTTAGAAGATGCCCTCTCCTGGTCTGCAAGAAGGTGGTTAGGGTGGAAAACGTGCATTCTTCCATTTTTGCCTCTAAAATTGTAAATCCGTAAAAATTATCCTAACCACATCGGCTGAATCAATGTAGGTGTTATCCTCCAACGACTATGCCCTCTCTAGTGTCCTCAGAACTGCTACCAGCTCTCCTAATTTTTGAGTTTCTTGGACCTGTAATTGTTTAGATGGATGGCCATCGTCAACTACTACCAAATGAGTAGAAATCAGCTTTTCTATTGGATGTCTAAAACGGCAACTGTCTGTGAATTCGCTATAGTCTGGTTTAAATATTAGCATGGCATACTAGCCATCTCTGAGTTTATTCCCGTTTTATTTTATTTACTTATTTATTTATTTTTAAGGGGAAACGGCCAGCGCAGCAACGAGTTGTTGAGGTTAGCCTTCAACCATTCCATCTGCCCCACTGATCCCTTCTGATTCGCATGTCAGATCGGGTTTATTTATGGTCCTGTCTAATTTCTCAGTTCATTCTATTGACATAGTAAACACTTTCGAACAGACAAATGCAGCCACTGTGACAAGTAGGGACCGTTTAAGGGACCGTCTAATACAATGTGATCAACTTTTTGTAAAAATTTGCTGAATGCTGCCATACGTCCGACGCATGCTGAATCGCTCATGATTGATATGGGTCCAATTGCATGCTGACGTAGGTCAAAATCCGTCATCCACTTTCCCCTCTCTTTCCTGAAAAATAACAGTAGAAATAGAGTTTTCTTCGTCAAAAATATCCAAGCATAGCAGCTTGAAACAATCAGACCGCACGAGAAAAGCCGACATCGCTGTGCAACTCTCCCAAAAATATAACAGCGCGTGCACATTATAATTTTACCTTTCCGTTTGAAACCGCGAAAACAAGTTAAACAAGCCACCGAGTGGCTTCGAAGAGCAAACCTCAAAGGTGTCGCAAGAAGATCATCAGTGTACCGAATGATTACAACGCCGTTTGGAGGTTGGGCAGAGATGCGCAGCCACTTGACTAAAAAAAAAAAAAAATTGGAAACATATTAACTAGTAACACATTAAGTACTTTACCACCAAGACGAGTGAATGAGAAATACTCCAATAAAAATGTGTTGGTCTAAATCACCAAGGGAAAATGTATGCCAAAAACGATTTTTCAAAAAAAAAAAAAAAAAAAAAAAATGTATGCGAAAAACAATTTTCAAAAAATGTGTGTAAAAAACATTTTCATTCATTTGAGTAGACGGCAAACACATTACGTTAGGAATTTCAAACAATTTCCAATTGAGAACGTGCCTACCCTCTTTACCATTGGTTTCAATTCCTCAGCTAGATGAGTAGGACTTGATGCGAGAAAATGTGTTTTATGCCATGCAATACGATACCAGTCAACGAGATCCTCTGACAGGTCCACTCCGGCTGGCACACCCTCCTCTGAACCTATGACAATTGAGGAATAGGGAACATTAAATAAATTGCCTTGTGTTTCAACCAACCAGGCCATGCGATAATTTTTTTTGTTCTCTAGTGTGTCAAAAGCATTGTGCAGTGGGTAGGGGTCATTCGGGACTGTAGGGCAGTACGGGAAGAACCATGGAGGCCCAAGGCTGACACTGGACACAGAGTTCGGTGGTGGATCATCTACTGACGTTAGCAACAGTCAGCTTTGTGTTGGCGGTGAGAATTGTTCGTTCGGCAATGTGACATTCAGTCATCTGAGCAGACTTTTGACTTTGACGAGCAAATTGCGATCCAGCATGTTCAGTTCAGCGGACAATCTTTCGGTCAGGCCAGTGGTGACCCCCGTTGTTGGGGCGTCAGAGTACCCATGTGGCAGTTGGGCCTCATCCACGTGTGGGTGGTGTGGCTTGTCAGTGGACAGTCTTTGTGGAGGCAGCGCAGGTATTACAATGTCCGTTTGATCTCATCACAGCGGAGGAGTCTATGAATACAGTTGAGTTGAGTTGGGTTGAGTCAGCTTGGTCCCCGATGACCCCCGCACTGGCCCACATCCCCTCCTAACTCCCCCCTCCACAGCTATGCCGTCTTGGCCTCCCAGTGGGCCTGGAGCTTGGGTGGGGGTAGGGTCAGCCATGATGGAGTCTGTACAGAGACACTGATTCATATTCGATTAGATTTCTCAATTTTCTGCTTTTTTTTTTTTTTTTCCATGCATTACTGGAGACCCTTAGTCTCTTGGAAGTGCAGTCAGTTATTGTGTAGCCTCGATCATTTCTCAGTCACTGTCTTGGCTTTTGATTCGGGATTGCTGCATATAAAATAAGAAATAAATTCGCCAATTCTCGTCATCTAAGGTGGGGAAAAAGCGGAGAATTAGCCATCATATTTCAAGCATCAGTTTGTACTACACAAATCGAAATTGGTGGCCACAGATCAACAATAGCCATCAAGTAAGTCAATAATTGAATCAAGTTCATAAAGCCTCAGTCCCTGATCCCACAGTAGTATTGCAGTCATCAGTTCGAAAATACTATTTTATTTATTCAGTCATTCTTTCCTTTGCATTTTTCCCAACATTATCAATTGTCAATAACTTGTCTTGGGCAAAACTGAGGGAGCTCAACGCACAGTGGAATTGGGTGGGGGCTGCGGAATTGCTTGATTGTGCCCCCCCCCTTTTTTTCATGCGGTTTACAACCTGCATGGAGGGTCCCTGCAGAGCTCACACAATGATTAGAGTGCCCCTCGGTTAACAAACGCTGTGTATATTTTTTATTAATTCATTCAATATCTTAAAAGCTTACAATAGGGTTTTTTCAATTGTGAAAAATAAAGACCCATTCTTCATGTGTCTGGTGAGTGCAGGCCTCCTACCCGCAGGCTGGCCATCCGCTCCTAATTCTCTTGCCATGTCTATGTGGAGGGTGGCACGGAATTCAACGCTCCCTCCTCCATGCGGTGGATGAGGAACCGTGCTGCCTTGATTACCATAACTTTGTTCTTGTTACTTTATCAATCATTTTCCTTTCAAATGTGGACAGCAATGGACAAGCCGTCCACTCAACGCAATACTGTATAGCCTTAATTGCATTCCAGTTGGCATTGTTCATTCTCCCTTTTATATTTCCAAACTCTTGCCTTATTCTTACACATTATTATTTAAACCTTGTGTTCGCTTTACTTATTTCCGCTACTTCTTTCAATCTTTACACGCACATGCAAAGCTTACTTTCAACATACTCAATCCAACATTGTCTACTTAGCTCATCTTCAATTTCCGAACCATCAGTACTCACCACCTGAGAACAAATCTCAGCTTCTGTGTTCTTTCAAACTTAGCCTGTTGCAGACATGTGCACATTTTCAGCATGACATCTTTGATCCTCTGTCGAAACGGAGACTGTTCCTCTCCTCTTTCGTCAACAACTGCTTCAAAAACAAAGTGTATGCAGAAAAGCGGTCAAGACTGCTTTTCTCTCCCCCCTGTGATTGAGAAGAGAGAAATTGCAGCACGCAAAGAGCACATCTGGTAACAAGTTGACTCGAACCTAAAACAATCATTCTCTTCACACTTCTACTTTCAAAAAGAGCACCCCATCCTCCCAGCCCCCTCTCTCTCTGGGGGACTGAGGAATCCTCAACGCCTTTTTCTCCTCTCCCTACATTCTGTCTCCTCATCGAGGCCGTCAAACATCATCATATATATCAAATATTACAGGCTATAAGAGAAAAAACACAAATAACATGCCTAGATCAGAAAACAATTTCTGACTACTCATTACACTGCTCACTTCACTTTAGTGTCTATTTTCTCTAATAAGAAACGTTCTACATGTGCCAATGTCACATAAGGATTCCAACAGAATGCCATTCATCACTAGTATGATTATCGGTCTCTCTCCTTTTATTATACAGAATTATCATCATTACTCATATGTATTTTATTTACCTTTTCGCTTAACCCTCATATTTTGATAAACATAGTTCAATAAACATCACCGTCAGACTAAATTTATCCTGCTTCATGAATAAATATATATAATTACGTTGCATTATCGATTTGGTATTTGCCACCGACAAGCATTCATTCATTATCGTCAATTCGGCACCTCCAGACTCAGGGCAGTTTGATTTGATAGGTCCTTGTTGGACTTCACCACATTCCGACACTTCGCCCGCCAAAGCAGAAACAAGGGTGTCGTCGCCTTTTTTGATGCGGGGCCCCTAAAACTGCCTGAAATCTGAGGATCCCGAAGCCGCTTGTAGGTCTGTTGTTTTTTCTTTTTTCGCCTCCTCATTCTGTCTAAGTCTGCATAGTCGCTTTACGTGGCCTTCTACACCACAACGAAAACATCTACCCTCTTTCAAAAGTTTTTGTTCCTCAGAAGTGAATTTGGAGGAATCATACGGCTTTCTATGTTTGTTTGTTTTTTTCCCGAGGACTTTTGGTGTTTTGGTTTCCCTCGGCGCAATAAACATTAATTACTTGCACAACCGTATCGGTCCATCATCATCTATCCCAACTAATCGCGTGTTTTTGACGAACGTTTTTTCTTCATCTTGACACACTGTCGCCCGTTGCGACATGTTTAATCGCAAGGGGTCAAGGAATGTCCTTGCATCCATGTTGGTGCCTAGCAACAACCAAAAGTATTCACGGGAATTTACAGGAAGTCGCACTCTTGCTCCGGTATGTTTTTTCAAACCAAAATGTTACGTACCTGCGCCGAATTGAATAATCACTATCACTATCGAACCGGAGCGAATTATTCAAGTTCAATATTCGCAACTTCCTTCCCCTCTTTTTTTTTTGTTTTGTTAGTGTTTAATCCCAATTTGGTCCAGTTTACAACCGCATAGGGCAGACACTAAAACTGGATTTAATCAATGGGACAGCAAGTCAAAATCACAGTCGTGGTAAAATCCTCTTCAACCCAACGGGTGGGATTTTCTTGCATAAGGCATCCACGACAGTCTGCTGTTTACAATCCCACTGCGTATTACATGGGTTACGGCACCGCACGGTATCGTAACCCCCAAACAGACAAATGCACACACAGAGGAAACAGCCCGCGCGACACTCACACGTCAAGCTCGCAACATTCACTCCAACACGCGCAAACACAAACACACACACACAAACACACACACAGGAATGATCAGATCCTGTGTTCCGAGAGCCAATTTCCGTTTCCGAGCTAAGCCCTGTGACCGCAGCCTAAACCAATCCAGTTCAGGTTGCCACTAGTGTGGAAGCTGGTACTCATTTCTCGAGCCACCGGGGCGCCAACATTTCCGGAGCCACCGGGGCCAAATCAGACTGACCTTAGTTTTCCGCCAATCCTTCCTGGTGAACGAGCCGCCCAGGTCCGCCGGACTGGCGTTGGCGTCCCGTCGGCAGGCGGCCCGCTCCTGGCCCCAAGAAAAGAGCCTTGAAGTCCCAATAGGCTCCGACGGTGCACCGATTTGGTTCAGTCGCGCAGGCCACCAGCCGCAGGGGAGGCTTTGCCATCCCGGACGAGCCCCAAGTAATGTCAGAGATGTTCTCTCGGACGCTCGACAAAGGCTCGAACACAGGAACAGATCGTCTTTCTCTGCCGGCAGGAGGTGCAGTTTTCGATGAAGCCACTCAGTGTGAGCTTCCCAACTGACACCCCACCCCTGCAACCTCTGCCGACCCTTTTATTGATTGTATATGCAAATTACGAGAAACATATCAGAAAAACACTCCCATCTTCATTAACATGACACACCTCTGAACGGCCCCATTGGGTCGCCCTCAGACAAAGCACTCTTGGTACTGCACCAACATCCGGACATGTGTACATTCCAAGGGGTACCTCCTTATAATTTGGCTCGTAACTCTTTTCTCATGATGGAGTGCTCAAGTACTCCCTTCCGTCCAAGGATAAATCTTCCTTTCCAAGTTATAAGATAACAGGCACCAGTGTGTCTACTAATGATGTGGTCAGGTACCATCTGCTCCGGTCTCTTGATCTCTCTGACTCTATGCTTCCATTGTGTGCGAGATGTTCTGAACACAAGCGTTCCGAGGTCAATCAAGCATGTAACAAGAAGAAACTTTAAAACATGACAACATTGTATTTTCTATTCTAACACTGTCTTAAGTTCCCATTTTAACTGTCTCCATATAGAAAAAAAAACCAACAACTTGGAAGAATAGTCGCTAACTGATTGTGTCATGGCTAAGTGAAGTCCATGCAGGGCAGCATGACTTCACTTCTAACCCAGAGACAGCGGGCCTGCGATTCGTTGTCTGTCTTTGTGCGCGCCATGTGATGGACTGATGACCACTTCAGGGTGTAGTCGACCTTTTGGTGGATGTCAGCTCGGATTGGCTCCAGATCACACTGACTGGAAATCAGCATATCATAATCATCAGCATATCAAAGTCAATGCCAATTTTTATTTGCTGATATTCATCTGTTTTTCTGTTCTGTATTCGGTAATGAGAGCCAAACAAATGACTGCTGTGCATGCTGCATGACACTTATAAACGAAATCTTTCTCCTACTTTGTTGCTTTTTGATAAAAAAAACAAACAAAAAATAAACAATTTCCGCTTCTCATCAAGTTGAATTGTTGTCCCAGGTTCTGGCAAGCCTTCGGACGGTCAGGAATAACTTCACCACATTGACAAATGTGCAATGTGCATTGAATAAGTAAGTCAATAGTTTTTGCTTTTTGGGGGGGTTGGAGTTTCGCACAGTAAAAGGTTTTTACTGCAAGCTTTAGTGATGTCTCAGTTTTAAAGATACCAATGTTTCTCACGTGGGGGCGCCGCTGTATCAAAAACATTTAATTCAAAATTCCTCGAAGAAACATCTATTGACCAAAACCAAGTGAAGAATAAATTTAACATAAACATAAGCACTGTTTTCTGGTCATGTTGAGTCTGCTATTGAATGCTACATTGCTTTATAGCTGTTTTGGAGGAAGGAGTAATGAAGTTAATTCACAATAATGTGAAACAAGTCGATCATATGAATTCAGTGAGAGGAAAAGAAAAAAATGTCACGCTGAAAATGTATTACATTTTTCTTTTTCTTGTATCGCGTTTTTTTTTTTTTACATTTTGTGACCTGTTGATTTTGTTATGGTAGGAGGTCCCCGGCTGCAAATCAGTCTCCGGTGGCAAAGGTCTGTCTGTCAGGTAAGTTCAGCCTCTTACTGCCTGCGTGAGCAGCTCACTTGATGACCTTCCCAGAATGATTTGGTAACTCAAGGGAAGGGCTCACGTTGCGGCGTGCAATGACGTGCAGCAGTGTGTTTAGTCTGACGCTTTCAAGAATCACAAAGTCAGCTCAGCTAATGCTGTGGCAAGCTCTGCTCAAGACTTTTTCATGAGCACAAAGGGGGATTTCCTGGGTATGTTGCGGTTCCCACCCGCATTCCAAAAATATACACATTAGGTTAATGAATTCAAGACTAAATTGCCCTGAAGTATGAATGTGAGTGTGGATGGTCGTTTGGCCCTGTGATTTGATTGGCGGCTGGTACAGGACGTACCCTACCTCTGGCCTAAAGTCAGCTGCGTTAGGCCCCAAGTCACCCGTGACCCAAAGGAGGGCAATAGAAAATGGATGGAGGCATTTCCATGTAAAAATAATAATAATAATAAATAATAACAATGACAACAAAAGGTAACCTGTCACACAATAATCTTGCCACTAATGTCTTTTCATTTTCAGCTCAAAAATAACCATTCGCCAATTAAAAACTGACATTGGCTGAAAATTAGGTCAGGGATTGAATCATTTGAGGCATATAAAACATCAAAGTCCAAATTTCGAGTCTAAAGTGATGTTGTGAAAGTACAGATGGAGAGGAGGGAGTTATGGACATTGTTTCCTGCTGCACTGGTTCTTCAAGCCTGATTGACGTCAGCAAGGCCTTCAAAGCGGGCGCGCTCGACTTCCTATTATCACAGATGGGTCGCTGCGGCAGGAAAAAAAAACAAGACAACGCTAAAGTCACTAATTGTCTACGCCTCACTTCTCACAATCTTGACCGATTACTTGTGCGTACGACTGTCCGTTAAGAAGAGGTGGGGGGAAGACGAATTCGTCACGCTTGCTGTTTTGAATGCAGTCTGCGACCCTCCCTTTTTCGCCATCGAATATGTCATCAGATACTTAAGAGAAAACAAAAGAACTCACACCTGCTCCTGAGTAATAGCGATTGTTCCTTTGTGCTCCTTTCTGTCTCATTTTCTCATCTGTCTGAACGGAAAAGGAGAACAGATTTTTCCTGTTTTGCATTTGTGTTCGCAAAAAAAAAAAAAAAAAAAAAAACTTCTCCCCTAACAGTGCTAAAAGATCCCCCCCAAGTAAGCAATGTGTGCTGTGGAACAAAGTCTTAGTTGGTCGGATTGTTGCGTCGAGGGACATAGGGACTTCAGTAAAGAATAACTTGTCATTTTCAACCACTGAAATCAAATTTGATAAGGCAGAATTGAAATAAACCAAAAGCACATGGCCACTGTCACGAGCTGCAAGATGAGGGGGAGTGGGTGGCGAGAGGAGGAGAGTGGGGGGGTGCTGTTACTTTGCCACCTTACACTGTTTACGCTATCAGCCAGCACTATTGAATGTAAAACGACTCAAGTGTTGATCATGTGAGTTCGCAGTGTTTTCACCGCACGCCATCTTGACCCCATCAAACTCTTGTCCCGTGAGTCCAGCGGCCAACAAAGGGCTCACTCTTCCCTGACTGATTCCGATTATAGGCTTTGCTCTGTATTATACTTGATAACCGCAACACGCAAAGCTTGGCCGTGACGTTCTTGACCGTCACTTCTGACTAATCTGAAACGGCTATCCGGAGCATTAACCGCACATCATCGCAGGTGTCGCGGGGACCGAGTGTAAACCGTCATTTAATCCCAATGGAGATTTTGACTGGCAATGGATCGTTAATATTTGTTAGATGCCTTTAGAATGGAATGTTACAGACAGCGCAATCAACACAAGCCAAAGAGGGGCGGAACATTTATCAAGTTTCCACTTTTCATTTTACTCCTTTACGTTTGAAGTACGTTGCTTTTGGTGTCTCTCTCACAGACTCCCAGAACTGATTTGTCCAGCGGTCTGTCTCACAGGCCACCCCACTCCGGTTTAGTCTGGGCTAGTGACTCAAATCCGTGTGCGCAGCAAGAATCCGTTTCAGGTTTTCCAGGCTCACAGCCAAAGGAGAGGATCCTGAGGGCTGGAAGCTGCAGCTTGGTTAAGTATTTGAATTATGTCATTGACGTCAGCAGAGTCATAAACCTTGTTGCGGCACATCCCTCAAGCCGTCCCGTGCCAACAAAGCTGCATGGCGCATTGTTCGAGGGTCGTCAAACAGGCCTTGATGAAGTGTGCGCACGCTTATGTTTGTGTAACAACTGAAGTCTTTCGTTTGGATAGGTGAAGAGATTCTGTCACAATTGTAAACTACCTCATCAAAATTCAGGGTTGCTAGTGAGAGAAGACAGTCTTTGGATACAGTGGTTGTGGTATTGGCCCGAATGTTGAGGTTTTTGTCATTTCCACTCACCGATTATACTCAAACCGTTTACCTCATCGACTAAAACGAGGGCAAATCCACAAAACAAAGGCTATGAGATATCATGTACGTCCTTTTTGATGCTTCTCAAGATTGCGCCACCCACTATCCTTTGTCGGCAGGAAAATTACCAGTGTCAAAATGAAAACTAAAAATGTAACATTGCCAATGGAATTGACTTACGTAAGGCCCCACTGTCACATTCAATTCAACAAATAAGCCACCCGTAACATGCTAAATCAACATCAAATCACAAAAGTTGTCACGGCAAATCATCGGGAAGAATATGTTGATAGAAATGTATTTGTTAGCTTAAATAGATCTGCTTGATGTTTTAATTCACGAACAAATCTCACTGCCATGCATACGAGCCACCTCGTCCCCATATCACACAAAAAAAAAGTAAACCATATTCTCAACTCCAATTTTCTTTGTTTTTTTTAAGCATTAGCAACACTTATTTGGACAACAGGAGACTTTTGATGCAATTTTATAATAACGTACAGTATGGAAAATACAAAGACAGTACAACAGTGTTGTACAAACCATAACCCCTTTTTAATCCTGCCAATCGAAGCTTTCTTCATTCCTCGCAGGTTCACTTTCGGTCTTTTTAACAGCGACAAGCAGATTTGATTTTCCTCCCAACGTGAGATTGAAAACTGACCGATGAATATGAACGTATTCGTGTTTGGAGCTCGGTCTGCTGCATGTGCCGCATACACGGATCCACAACAATGATTGACACACTGTATAATTTGGTTGCATGTTTGTCTTTTTGTCATTTTTGTATCAACCCCGATAGCGCCCCTTGCAGTCGTTAACGAAAGTCACACTCGCAATTAGAGCTGGGGGATTAAATATATTAATCATGAAATCATTTTGATCAGTGATTTTTTTTTCAGTCAATGGTTTTTAAAGACCCAACAATGACCCAAGATGATCACAAATATAAGGACTTTAAAAAAAAATTAAAAAGAAGATACCTGGCACAAAGATTAAAGCTGCTGGCACAAAAGAAATGCAGGCAAATAATAGATTAATTTAAAAAATTAACAATTGTATGAAGTTCATTATTGGCATAATAGGGTCTCAAATCAATTGAGGCTCTCAACGGGTTCTTTTGTCTTTTATAGACGATAATTAAAGGAAGTGGAGCTACATTCATTTAAAAAAAGAGTGACGTATTTGGCGTGCATAATTTGAGTTAGAAATCACACTCTACTTCTGTCATTAATCATTCAAGTTAATATTTGAGGGTTTTATTCTTTCTATTATTTGGATCTCAACATTGGTTCACCCATTTTCACACTTAACAGTTATCAAGGTTGATTTAAAATTGCCCCTTTACTTGAATGTTTTTTACTTGAATGTTTACAAAAGTTTAACCCTGGAACAGATTATTTCAATTTCCATCATTCCCTATGGGATGAAAATGTTTGGAAATACGCAGTTTGACCAATTTGAAACTGTTTGGGGGGTTGCGGGGGGGGGCTCATTTTTCCACTGCACTCATTAAACCAACAGCTCAAAATGTTCTTCCTTTTCTCACAATAAATTGACAATCAGTTGCAATAAGGTGATTCAGTACTCAGTCATTTGTCGGCGCCACGTGTCGTGAGAAGTCAAACGTATAACAGAACATTATTGCACATGTTGGTTTCACGTTGGTTTCTCTCTCATTCTCTCTCTCTCTCTCTCTCTCTCCCTTTGTCTCTCAAACGAAATGCCATGAGGTCACAATGAAGAATGTTTGTTGGCGTACATGATAGCTTGAAGCAAACTGGTGACTCAAACCTAACTGCAAATATTTCCTGACAAGTCAGATAAGCACGAATAAACTCAACACTCGTCACAACATCCACGTCAACTTCATCTCGATCCAGTAAATGGCCCAGACACACAATTCTTCTAGTTATTGATGACATATTTTTGTTTCTTTTTAGAACATATAAAGCCTTTAACGTTGGCTTCCCCCAAACCAGCTTTTAACGCTCATTACATGTCATTGCAGGAGTGGTTTTATATTCCCTTATATAACGCTTGTGCATTAAAGTAATCGTCTTCTCCTGTTGCTGCTGGCTGAAACCCTTCACAAGGTGGCATTACGGATAAGGCAGTGCAGTTTTGCAAACCGCACTTGAGCCAGACAGCCAAGGAAACAGGTTTGGGGGGTAGAATGAGCACAGAGAGGGGCAGTGTGAGGCGGATGAGAGCGGAAGGTGTCTTGGCCAGGAATGGATTTGGGGGGGGATGTTTTAGCCCAGCCAGTGTTGTTAGTGCTGTTGATGGCGCTCACAGAGGCTGGTTTGTGGCCCTATAGGGGAGAGCTGGGAAGCAGACAGAGTGTGTCTGGACACTGAGGCCTGTTGTCCTCATAGCAGCCGACCGCATATGGCCGAGGCGTTAGGACACGCAGATGAAAAAAAATAAAATAGACCTCCATTGAAAAAGCAGGCTGGAAAAGTACCCCACGCTATATGTGGGTGTAGGTGCTGAGCGTGCGTCACTCCACTTTTGACTGGTGACGATGAGATACAAGATGTCAGTGCAGTTAGCTTTGAATCCTGAAATGTGAGGATAGTTGAAGCATTTTCATCTGCCGCCACAGCGGGAATACAAAAAAACTGTTCGGTCCAAAATTGTTATTACATTTTGAGTTGATTTTGAGTGATTCTTGGGGCCGGGGTGGATATACTAGAGATGAAAATGACTCAAGACATTCAAGTATATCAAGCGATTAACAAAAATGTACATATTTACAAAAAATACCTTCTCCTCATCTATGGTCACGAGCTGTGGACCATGAACAAAAGAACGAGATCGGATACAAGCGGCCGAAATGAGTTTTCTCCGCAGGGTACCCAGGCTCTTCCTTAGAGATAAGGCGAGAAGCTCGGTCATCCGGGAGGGGCTCAGAGTCGAGCCGCTTCTCCTCCACATCGAGAGGAGCGAGATGAGGTGGCTCGGGCATCTGATTAGGATGCCTCCTGAACGCCTCCCTGGTGAGGTGTTCCGGGCATGTCCCACCGGGAGGAGGCCCCAGGGACGACCCAGGACACGCTGGAAAGACTATAGCCCTGTTCACACGGGCAGATTTATTTCGGCGCTGCGCCGGAGTATTTTGTTGCGATATATTTTTACACCGGAACAAATTTTGTGGAACGTTCACACGTACAAAGGCGCTGAGCGTCACAGCTCCGGCACAGCGTCGAAGCAGCTCCACTTGCGTTCACACGGGCAGTCTCTGCTGCGGAGCAAAACGACAGAAAACAAATGAGCTGTCGTGTTGGTTCTTTTTAAAACGTATACACAACTCAAGCAACTACTGTACAGGCACGTCCTTCTCCTTCTGTGTCTCCGTGCCTTCTGCTAGAGAGTGACCGCCCCCGAAAACGTAAATCAACGATGAGTTCAATGACACTCAGAAAAGCAAACATTTAAAACGCCAAACACAAAAATCAAGAGATGAAATCACAAAATAAATTCTATGGAGGGCGGGGGGTTGTGAACACACAACAAAGGAACAAACTACACAAACAACTCTGAGACAGTCCAGTCTCCTACAAAAGGAAAGATGACGTTTGGGGACTAACACCCCCCCGTTCTAGTTGAGATGGTATAACCCAAGAGGTGCTTTGCTACTGTTAGCAGCCATGTCTTGTGTCGTTATTAAACAAACACCTGACGGAAGTCTGACAGAGCACGAAAGCAACGCATTCTCGCCGTACGTAATCAACTCTTCTCATGCGCAGCGAGGCTCCCCCACCCCCGCAAGCGAGCATTTGCTCTGGAGCAAATTTAACCCAGTTGCGTTCATACGTGCACATTTGCATCGGTAATGCTTCGCAAACGAGCATTTGTTCCGGAGCAAATTTTTAAACCACCTCCCTGAGGTGGTTTAAATTTGATCTGAAACAAGCTGTTTTCGGGCACTACGCCGGAATAAAGTTGCACGTATGAACGCTCGAGGGGAGCAGTTTCGGAGTAGGTCCGAAATAAATCTGCCCGTGTGAACGGCCCTTATGTCACCCAGCTGGCCTGGGAATGCCTTGGGATCCCCTGGGAAGAGTTAGAAGAAGTGGCTGGGGAGAGGGAAGTCTGGGCTTCCATGCTAAAGCTGCTGCTCCCGCGACCCGATAGAAGATGGATGGATGGATGGACCTTGTCCAAAATGATTCAAATCCTTTCATGAATAGCAAAGCTGAAAGCCAACCATCAAGACGTCCCAAAAAGCTTCGCTGGGCTGCGTCGCTCATATCACCCACCGTGCTATTCAGAGGTTGAGACACAGCTCTGTGCTACCTATGTAGCACCAGTCAGCTAGCAACAAACTTTAGCTGGCGACTGCTGCGGCTAAACATGTTGTGGAGTCACTCCCAAGTCAGTAATCATCGCCTCCCTAAAAGCGAATAAGCTACTTTTCAAAAAAGTATCGTTGGGACGAAATCGTTCCTTGAAATGAAGTCACTGGTTCTCAAAACTGTTCCGTAATGGAAAAAAAAAATTATCCATAGCTCAAGATTGTACATTCAAGTTCACAGGATGCTTATCGCGGTGGCTTGGAGGCAAACGGCAGATGGACCCAATCAAGCTCAAGCGAGAGCGCAAGGTGAAACCCAAACAGCTGAAATTCAAAGTGACAAAGAAACACGAGCAGCAGACCACCACCACCAACCGCAGGCGACACGACGCCACATGGCACAATGAACCGAGACAGAGTAAATGAAAACAGGGAATTCAATACAAACAGACAGACGAGACAACGAGGCACACCTGGACAAGACATACTGACAAGAACAGGCGGAGACAAATGGATGAGACAGAGGGAAAACACATCAAAACTAAATCATAACATTATTAGCTCATTCAGTACCAGCCAATTCTAGACCAAGTCTGAAAAGACATTTAAAAACGTCTTTGGGAGTGAATGAGTTAAAAAGGGAAATTATCACCATGGCAAATCAAAAGCCCAAATATTAACAAAACGCGGGTGACACACGCATGACAAGTCAGAGTGGGCAGAAGGGGGACTGCAGGTGGGCACGAGGGCGACAGTGCAGACTTGCAGCGTTTGTCCTGCACGTTGACCGGATCAAGAGGAGTAAGAGGCTCCTAACGTGCTCGGCCAGAGGAGGGTCGGATGGCAGCCGCAGACTGTGCGCCGCCGGAGCAATGGGTGACTGGCATGGTGACTCCGGCCGCCCAGTCGGAATGTGGTCAGGTGACTGGAGAGACAAAGACAATAATGAGCAGACGGGAAAGATACCAAGAGGAGTCATAAGAAAACAAACCGGAACTCAATCGCAACATTGAAAGCAAAATGTGCTGGATGTCAAACCACAAATCAAAATATGAATAAAACACAGATCGTGACATGTGCCGAAAGTTAACAGGATCCTTTGGAGTATGTTCTCCAAAATTTGACTGTAAGAACAGGGATAATGATACATGTTCACTTAATTTAGTAGCCAATTGGATTTGCAATAGAATTACGGCAAGTTAACTATCTATGGCAACGGCTACAGCCGCTGACCTACAGGCAAACATTTTGGAATCAGAACACCAAAAGAATATTTGTTCCAAAGCCTTTAAGACTAATTATAAAAATGACCCAGACTTTATTTGCAGCATAGATGAGCCAAGGTTTTGATTTTGGATGACTCTTTTTGAACTGCCAGTTTCCGTCCACCCTGACTGAAGGGAACTGGAGCAGGATGTGGTTGCACCTTCTTGGCAGCATAGGAACCAAGAGCTCCGTATGTTGATGTAAATTTCAGCAGCTTACCGTATTTTATTTATTTATTCTTTAATTTTTTTTGCTTAAATGGCTTTGATGTTGACTGTTCGGTTTCTTTGCCACCGACTTTTATATGACTTGGATGTCTTGATTTTTGGAACGCTTGGTGGCTAATAGTTTGTAACCAAGGGTACTTTGGAGTCCAGGCCAGGTGCTCAAGTTCGGGGAAATATTTCTTAACGTCAGAAACAAGAAGCCTAATGGGCCATGATGTTCAAAAACGTCATCTGACTCTTGGTTCTCCTTTGCGATGCATTTCAGTGGTGCTCGGTTTCTTCAGCAGCACACGTGTGCAATGAGATTTCATTGAACTTCTTTGTTCTGCACCCTGGTTCGGAGTGGATTTGCCAATTCGGTGCTTTGAAGTGCTTTGATCCGCTATATTGACGTAAAATGGGGAGCAGCATGCTGGCTGCCCTGTTGTGCTAAGCAGATGGGGTAAATGTATTCCATGTGTGACGCTTATGAGGTCGATGGGTCTTTTTTCAAGGAAAAAGGAAGGTGGGGAAATCCAGATGTGTGCAGCGTCAACTGCTTTCAGGCACAAATTTGTTAAATCACCCCCCCCCCCCAGTAGTTGCCATTTCATTCGAATTTGCCTTTTCTCATTTCTTTATCGAAATATTCCTCACAAATACTTTCACCCCGCCCCCCACTTGTCACATGAATGATCACCTTGATTGTCCCTTTAGAGCCACTCCTCGACCTCGTATCGATTCCGCTCCATGTTTTATGCGAGTTCAGGGTCAAATAGGAAGTGTTTTGGTTTCTTGGCACAGAGCTTGGTCCGGGTTTGGCCTCCCGCCAACGTCAGAGTCAAAGTTTGCCCCTTGCGTTACTTGTGCAAACAGGGTTTGATGTCTGATATAATACCCCCCACACTCCCCCCACCTCTTCTTCCTCCAAGAGCCTCAGAAGTGAGCGAGGCGTTTGGGGAAGTGAGGTGGCGTGACGGGAGTTCCTGCTGCAGTTCATCTGAGTTCAAGTACCGGTAGAAGACATCTGCGTTTTAGAGAGGAAGCGATTAGGAGGTTAAGTCACTGTCATTTCAGCACTGACAAAAGTGCACCCAATCACTGCACGATGCATTCGACAAAACAGATAATTACATTCACTAAAAATCACTTTTCAAGCACCTCTGGTCCGCAGTTGCGTGTGCACACCATTTACAAGGTGGGGGGTATTTTCAGGTTTGGGCCAATAAACCAATTGCGGGAGGCAGCTGCCTGCCTAGTCTGCACGCTGGCGGTTTTGTAGAATGGATGGATGGATCTTTATTGTCATGGCACTGTGAGGCGGCTCAGCAAACGACCGAGAGTCTGCGAAGGGGCGGGGGGGGGGGGGGGTCAGACAGAGGAGGGGAGGGGTGGGGGTTTGACGAGCCCACGACTGTGAGCGAAAGCGCGGGCTATGGAGAGAAAGGGGCTACTGAGAGAGTCGGCAAACAGCAACCGTAGCCTGAGCTTGTCTGAGAGTTGGACGAGCCTGAACTTCGGAGGTGGCGCCGCCGCGCAACAAGATGAAGGAGCTCTGTGTGCGCAACTCCCCGTCGTCCTCCGCACCTCCTGGCTGTTCAGATGGCCAGTCCAGCAGAAGGGCAAGCCTTTCTGGCACTCTTGGACCTGGGAGCATGGTGCCGGCGGGTTCCAATATGGATTTAGATCCTTTGGGCCCTGACTACGTTTCCATGTGTCTGTTGGCAGATGAGTCTTACCAGAAGCTCACTCTGGAAACCATGGAGGAGCTCGACTGGTGTCTGGACCAGTTGGAGACCATCCAGACCTACCGCTCTGTCAGCGACATGGCATCCAACAAGGTAGGACTCGGAATTTGCTCGGTTTGTCATTATTGGCGCTCTGAGGTTGTTGTGTTTCCTCGCTTATCGTACTTCTTCAATCTTATCTAGCAAGCAAAAGGAGTCATATCTGAAGGAATGTGAAGGACAAAGCGCCTCGCTGTTGTTTACAAGCTGAGCAGCAATTCTCTCATGGGTTGTATTTGAAAGGAAGAAAGGTTATGGCAATATTATGCAGTTCAACTTTGTCGTACAGTTTTGAGCATGGTAACGGAGTGCTTATTTAGTGCTGTAGTGGTCTTGAGGTAGACTGGTGTGTCTATAAATGTTCACACTAATCACCCGAGGACCATAAGCCTTTGTTTTCATGCATAATTGATGCCCGAGTTGCTTTTAGGTCATGTTCCAATTCCACATTCACTTCAGTCGTTTGTTGTCGTGCCAAGGACAGCGTGGCTAATTTCTCCAGTGATATTATGACAACAATGAACAGTTTGTCCCAAATTCAAGTTTTGAACACGAACGGGACTTTCTATGGTAGTTCGAAACTGGTTTTTCTTGTCTTTTTTTTTTCATTCCCCCGTTTCCATCTTATTCATGATATGTTTTTCAATTCGCTCTTCACGTTAAGTCATGCGGTCCCTCCGAATCGCATTGAATTGTCATACTGTGGTCCACAATTCATGTTTCGCTCTTTCATTTGGGTGATTTATAGTAATCATGGCCCTTAATTTGTGCAATTATGGCCACGCAAATGGAGCCCAAGTCGTCACCGTATGAAGTTCACCAAATGTCATGAGCGTCGCTGCAAAAAGGTGTTGCGTTTCCATGTCCTCATTGGCAGCCGTAGTTTTCAATCCGTGGATATTTCATTTTTCATGGCCACGCTGATTATTTTGGCTGTCAATTGTTGAAAAAACAAAAATCCCGTTAAAAGATCTTCTCACCCCCCCGCCCCCAAAAATAGATTGTGTTTTGAAGATTGGTGGTCCTCCATCCTTTTAATTGAGTATACACACTAGGTTTATTTGGTTTCATTTGATTTCTCTAAAAGTAAACTTGAATCCACACCACACAATTATTACTCAACCTTCACACAGACAGACGAGACTGCGTGGCGGCATTCCATGATAAACACAGAGGGTGATGTTGACCATTTCCGTCTCAACTATACACTGCGGTTCGTCGCTGGTGACTTGACCGTGACAGCAGTTTCCGGTCTCTGTATTCCCTCTGTCTGCCGCTGCTCCGTTTCCTTGCTAGTACATGACAATGGATGCTGTTCTGACCGGGTGGTCAAATGGAACCTTTCCAGGCAACCACGTCACTGAGACCGTAAAGACAAAGAGCACGCGACCCGCAAGGGACTCAGCAAAATCTCTTAAACGATCAGGTAGACTGGGGGCATTGTTCAGGAGTCACTCACCTCCCAAAGGACCCTTTGCAAAGCACTGTTGCAATGTTTTTTTGGGAGAGTGCAAAGGTTAAGAGTCATGGCGCTGTAGCTAAGTTTAAAGACTGTGTGCTAGCTACAGTGGAAGTAAAGCTTGGATCGCGACGTATTTCTATCAGTGTAGGTTCCTCCCAACTTTTCTAGGGCACATTTGTCAGAGAATTTGTTTCTTTTTGGAACCAGTAGACCTAATTGAACCCATAATCAGGCTCAGGGTGTCTCCACTTTCACTGTCCAAGGGCACAGGTGCATCCGGGGGTCTGGGACCACACACCCTGTTGACCACTAGCCCGGGTCCCGATGACCTCAGCGTGGGGAGCCGCCTGCCTGTACCTCACTATGATTAGCCTCACCACACTTCCAGCGTGATGCTGGTGACGGCCTTGGACAAACATTGCCATCTGAATCCAGTTAGAGGAGTTTTCTGTGGGCCGACATGTGAGCAAACCCCTGAGCTGCGTGCACGCAAGTAGGAAACTTTAATTCGCGTGTGGTCACTATGTTTTTGAAGTGCTGCCGTCTTCAGTGGGGGTGGCGAAAGGGGTAGTGGGGGGCAAATGACTGAAACAGATGCAGATGAGGGTCTGTCACTGTGACGGGGGAAATGGGCATTAAATTATAGTGTTATGATTCCATGTGACTAAAAGTATGGGCAGGACATCAGACATGCCGCAGTAGATCACAGCGACCAGATTCTTTCTTCTGATTGCTCAGCATTTACCAAGAAACGTCTGCTTTACAGTAATGAAGCTGGGCAAAATCCAATCCGTGTTGACACTCAAAACAGACGTAAATGAGCCGGCGCTCAAATTGCTCATTCCGGGCTTTGTAAGATTGCACAGTGGTTGTTTTCGCAATCTGCCCCTTCCCTTCCTCTACATGTGTCGTTTCGGTGAAGGCCAGCGCAATGCTGCAAGACTTGCCACAAAAGCTGATGAATGCTGAACACACATGGTAGGCGGTAGCTGTAATTTTCCGCAAAAGCACGTCAGTGTGGCGTGATAATTTTTTTTTTTGTCAGTGGCTTTTCATGAATGTATGCAGGTACGTTTCCAACTTGGGACCTGGGCCAGTGTATGCGCATGTACAGGATGTCTAAACGGTGTTCGTCAATGACGCTGTCATCTAAGAAGTCAAAGAGGAAGTAGGCGGAGTCACATTTTGCCCCAAGGTGGTGGGCGGAGCCTTCAATCTCTTGTGAGACTGAAAGCCAGTCAGTTTAGTTCGCTTCGTCATGATACTTTTCTGTCTTCACGTGAGAGGTTAGGGATCAGGCAGTGTTGCTAAACGGATCCCTCCAATACAGTGAACAATATTCATTTTTCTAGTTTGGAATTTGTGTCACGTGACAATGGGACTATGTTTTTGTGAAAGAGAGAGGACAAACGCTCAGATGCTTGCTAGTTGGAATAAGGTAAGTTCTGGTGGTTGTAAATTGTGCTTTGGGATGTGAAGACTCGTTTGAATGCGGTCATTGATTTGAGCTCACATCATTAATTAAATTACTTTGGAAACTATCACATATTCAATTATTCAAGTGGTCAGAGTTATTATTTTTCAATAACAACAACAATAATAATATTGAGAGACCTCACGGCGTCATTTGGGGTAAAATATTTCAAATGATTTCGAATTGATTTTTGTTTCAACCCGAGCGTCTTGATTCGCCATCCAGCTCGTGTCACCTCATCAGCTTTGGTTAGCAACGAACCACAAGTTGTGGCTGGTTACAAATACTTTGACAAAACTGTTCCTGTAACTTTGGTGTTCCCCTTTGTCGTTAAAATGTAAATTGTTGGATCAATCAGCAGCATGCATCAAGTCATTTCTTCTCATCATCCTCATGTAACCCTGCCGCGTACGCAAACTGCATTCGCTAGATGTTTTCCAGTGTCCCACGTGAGCCTCAGCGTCTGAATCCGTTCCTAGAAGTCTCCTCAATTCATACCATCGCACTTCTTTAAAGAATCACCCCCAAGTGTCATTGAATCGAATAAAGGCGCAGAATACATTGCTCCCATTTTTTGCTGATGAGCTCCATTTGATTTGCATGACTTGCCTCCGGCGGTCTCGTGAGTGCAGCCAAGCCTTTGAATGCTGTCAAGTAGAGATTTGCTTCTTGCCTGATAGCTGTTAGACCGTTATTGTGAACTGGGGAGAAAAAAAAAAAGCTTATACGGGAAAGTAAATGATGCCATTGTAGGGACAAGGGCAAGAACAAATACCCATGAAGCTCTTCACGTGTAACAATCCAGCATTGCAAAACAGAAATCGTGTCCATGGTTGGATGCCTTTGCATTGATGAAACCGTTTTATCGATCAGCGTCTTTTCATTCGTGTTTGCGAACAGACGCCCTGAGAAAAGCACAGCGGGGCCACGTGACTCTGTTGCCATGGCGTTGAGGTTGTCGAGCAATTGGTGGCACCCTTGGGTGGGCTGCGGTCTGAAAACTCGGTTGTCACTCGTCATCTCCGTCTGCATCAAGATTGTAGACACGGGATTGAGAACGGGAGTACGTTCTAGGTCGAGGTTAAACTGTGAAAGAGGGCTCCACTTTCAACTCGAAACATAATGATAGCCTGAACCGAGCCCAGCAGCTCCTCGCACTGTGGCAAATGAATACCCAGCATTTCCTTCGCCATGTGATCAACACGCCGGTGCTTTGAAGTCGCACATTGCGCAGTATGCATCGGATCTGTTCTGCATTACTGCGCAGGGGAGAGAACATATTAGAGATGGTGGGGACGAGACAGCCAGCGGGAGGGGCTTTTGCACACAGCTAACAGTATTATGGGTGGGAGAGCGAGAGAAAGATTGTGGGGGGGGATTCCCTGAACTTCTGTTTTCTGCAGTGCTGTGCATGACCAATTTGTTTAGCAGTGGGGGTGGGGGCAATGAAAGATGGTAAGCTGCACCAGTCTTTTCACCTCAGGGGACTCGACAGTTAAAACGCAACCCCTCTCTCCGCGTCACAAATATTTCTCTCTCTCTCTCTCTCTCTCTCTCTCGTCTCGCTCTGTCTTGGCGCCTTCCCTTCTTCTCTCACTCGCTCAATCTGGGAACAGGAAGGCTGGATTTCCCCCAAGCCCCCCCACCCCCACCCTTCCTATGTCACCGGATTCCATCTGGACGGTGGCTGGGGGGACGAGAGGGCTTTCGGAAGGAGGTCAGATGCAGGAAATATATCGATTGCAAGGCGGGGGAATTCCATCACATGCGTCGTCGCCGTGATTGTGGAAAGTGCCGGACGGGCATCTGAGGGAAGATGCGGATCCGGAGCGCAGCCCCTCTTCAGGAGGCTCAGCTGGGGCGCTTTGGCCAGTCGTCGATAGTCTTGGAAATCTGAGCACGTCGGTTGCGCCTTAAGGTCTTGGGGCTGCGGGTCTGAGCTCAGCCTTGGGGGTCCACTCAGAGAGGAGCGCGCAAGGCTGCTTCTGCTGGGGAGCGCCAGGGGCTCAGCACAGCTCAACACCATGCCTGAGGCCAACTACCTGTTCTCTGTGTCCTGGGGATACATTAAGGTGTGTCTGGGAGGACAAATTGCTTACGTGTGTGTCTTCGGTGCTGTCCACCTTGTCTGGAAATGAGGATGTTTGTCCAATTTTGCATGACAACAAAGAGTCGCCATAATGTAGAGTCAGAAGGGGGGGGGGTTCTTCAGTTGGTTAAGGTCAAATTCGTGGCCATGCATAATGTTTGGGTAAAACCCCATGAAACGAACATCAGCTTTGTCCGCTGAAGTGATCGCAACGTCGGTGCGTGTATGCAATTGGATTGGAAGTGTTGTCGCTGGTAAAAACCCTCCGATTACATTTTGATGTAGTTACACTTGGACTGGGCAATAATTGAAAATCAATATATAGCGCGACAGACACCTGATCAACATCAACAGGAATTGCCCTAGAGCAAAAAAATGTTTTTAATGAGGAATCAAACCCCTGTCGGTGCTGGAGGCAGATGCTACAGGAATGACATGTTAGATTTGTGCCACAAGTGGAAGAGGAAATTTCGAGCACAAAAGCGTCTTTTACCGCCAGATATTTGGAAAGTCATTTATCGTCTTGATAGTTGTTTTATTTAATTTGGGGGGATTTTCTTGTATCAATGTCATTGTTTTCTTATTTTTCAATCGGTTAAAAAAAATAATTATTGATAGGCAAATATGAAATATCTTGCGCTTTGACCAGTCCTACTCAGCACATTGTTTTAAAAGTCATTTATTTCATCTTTAAATTCATCTGACATAGTTGCTTTAACCTCCCATTTAAGGTTAAGTATGATATTTTAAAAATAAAATTAGCTTAATTCAGCCTTTTCCCTTTGGGTCCTTATTTTGAAGAGTAAAAATAATAATAATCTTCAATATGTATGGATATCAACTGGTATGAAAAACTTTCAAGAAAACTTGTTGAAGTCGACTGATGGTATCATCTTGGATCAGGGGTGTCAAACTCATTTTTGTCACGGGCCACGTTATAGTTACGGTTTGCTTTGGAGGGTCGTCATGAATTTTGGGAAACCATATCAATGTTTAATCCCCTCCACATCTTACATACACAGCGCATAACAAATTGATGAAAAACTAGTTTTAAAATCAGAAGTCAAGAATAATGACTGTTATTGTGGATTACATATGACATTTTGGTTCAGACTTTAGCAAGCATCATGGAACTTGACATGCTTGATTTGCTTTCGCGGTCCACATAAAAGGATGTGGTGGGCCAGATCTGGCCCCCGAGCCTTGACTTTGCCACCAATGTCTTGGATGGACCCCGGGCCTCAGAAAATTGGACTCTGTTCAACTGAATATGAAAGAGCGTCATGCCACTGCAACTTCCACATCATGTCCCGCAATTCATCTTATCAAAATGTGAAATGGAGCCAAAAGGGTCCAAAAAATCGTGAGGACAGTGCAGCCTCATTCTCATCCGTCTGCTCGGTCACAGTCGTGAAAATGTTGCGCCTCTATACATTCCCTTTCAACTTCACTTGTGTTTTTGTCTCTGATCTAGTTCAAAAGGATGCTGAACCGGGAGCTGAACCACCTGTCTGAGATGAGTCGCTCCGGCAACCAAGTATCAGAATACATCTCCAATACCTTCCTAGGTGAGTCCCTACATAGGACCGCACACACACACACACACACACACACACACACGAGAGCCCATTACGTTTCGGTGCTGTATCATACTTAAATGCACCGATGTCCTTGAGAAGTGCCTCGCACAGGGGTTAGACTCATAACGTGCAGAGGAACTAGCTGGTGTGCACCGCTGCCTCCAAACCAGTCTAATCTGGTCTGGAGGAGGGAGACGGGGCTCCCTTTGCTGTGACTGCAGTGCGATGTGGGGAAGGGGGGGGGTCTCATCGGGAAAGACTTTCCCCAGAGGGAGATCAGGGCAAAGAGTTTGGCAAACGGAGAATGTCTGTGTGCTTTTCAACGTGAGTTGACTTTACAGAGGAGCACGTGAATGTGCGTGTTTTACCGTGCCCTCGGGTCTCGAAAGACAAATCCATTAATCATCATGGGAAACGGCGAGTTTCTCTGTTTTTTATTTTTTTTTTTTTTTTTAATAAAGCCTGGCGGCATTTAGCCACTCACGCCCCCCGAGGCTTTTCCTCCCTTAACATTCTGTTTAAACACAAGAAGACAGGATGGAAAACAGCAGAGGGGACGAAAACGAAGCACACAGACGAACGCTCCCTCGGCTCATCCGAAAGCCGATTTGTTGTCATCTGCATTGCAGCGAGCAGCCGTCAAGTGGAGCAGGAATATTTACCTGCTCTACTTTCCTCGCCGGTTTTTATTCGGCCTCTTTGTGCTGGCTGCGTGCGGATCACACAGCATGCGAGTATGTCACACAATACCTTTGCACATGCGCTGAACAAACCTGGACATTAATTAGCGGGTTGCTTCTCGAAACTGTTCGCACTGCGCCGTGTGCATACTGCTGCCTTTTAATCCACAGCCTCTGCCGGTCCCAAGCTTGGATGAAAAAACAAAAACAGTGGTCGGGTTTCGTCAGGAAGGGCATCCGGAGTAAAAACCTTTGCCAAACAAATCATGCTAGCGGGACGGGACAAACCAAAAGTCGCGACAACTTCTCGAAACAGTCCTATATGTTCCAACTATGGTACTCTGTGGTTTGGGGCCACAACATGACAGTGGCATGGGAGCTTTTGTTTATTTTATTTTTTTAACGTCTCATTTGGATCACTGAAGCCCTTTTGTCCGAACCACACTTCCATTTGATGTCACATGAAAAAGTAGGTCGCGAAACTGTCATTTAGGGTTTTCACATATGTGAGAAATCGACGATCTGCCCGTGCAAGTTTTGAATCCATTTTCTCTTCTTCTGCTGCGCTCCACAGACAAACAGAATGAGCTGGAGCTCCCGTGTCCCGTTCCCAAGTCTCGAGAAAGAAAGCGGCGGCAAGGCCAACAGCCACAGCAGCAGCAAGGCGGCGGGGTGATGACTCAGATTGGCGGGGTGAGGAAGGGCAGCTACACACCCTGTTTCTCTGGAGGCACCAACAATCGCTTCGGGGTCAAGACGGATCAGGAAGAACTCCTGTCGAAGGTGAGAGGTCACTCGATGAACAGAGGATTTTTATTTTTGAATGGATCTCTTGGGCTGATATGCGTACAAACTGCTTTCTTCAATGTTGTCTTTAAATCAGGACCTGGAGGGCATCAACAAATGGGGGCTGAATATCTTCAGGGTGGCAGAGCACTCTCACAACCGGCCCCTCACATGCATCATGTACGCCATCTTTCAGGTCAGTGTCATGTTTGAAAACAGACGGATCATCTTTTGTGGTGGATCAAAAATAAAACGTTTGCTTTTATGGAAAACAATGATCACCATTTTTGCCTTGGTGCATTTTTTTTCCCCCTGACATATTACGGACCAAACCACTGTTACTAATTTGGTATCATTTTTTTCATAATTTATGTTTGTGCAATTTTTACACTGTCAATTTGAATCCAGGGTTTGAGTAAAACGAGGAAAATGAAAATGTTTTTTTAATTGATTCAATTAATTGACAAAATAATCGACAGATTAATAAATGATTTTAAAAAATAGTTAGTTACCGCCCTAGCTGCGTGTTAAAGTAGCAATTTAAAAGTTTGGAATTATCGCAACATGGATGCTAATTTCCGTTAGCCCATCAATTGATGTTTATGTTAGCATTAAGCTAGCGTACTACAGTTATGCAAGTTATGTGGCTCGGTTGAATATTTTGGAGTTTAAACACACAGTGTTCAATTCTCTTCTATTCTATGTGTCATTTTTAAACTCAACCTCAACTGGACAAATAAACAACTTGAAGCAAGCACTCTTGACATCTTATCTGGTGTGAACGAAGGGCATCTTTTTTTTCGTTTCGTCAAAGAGATGTCCGTGCCTTAATCTCAAGAGACTGATAATAGGAATCCTTCCCCCCAAAAAACGTATCTTTTGTTCTCTGTGTGACGCACAGGAGCGAGACCTGATGAGGACGTTCAAGATTCCGACGGATACGTTTGTGACGTTCATGCTCACCCTGGAGAGCCACTACCACTCTGACGTGGCTTACCACAACAGTCTGCATGCCGCCGACGTCGCCCAGTCCACTCACATCCTGTTGTCCACGCCGGCGTTGGATGTAAGTGTGTCACACGCGTACGCGTTTTTGTACATCCTGAGGCGGAAAATGTAAACGCGTTTGTGTAGCATTTCGAAGCGTTTCCCTTAGAAATTGGGCTGGTGCTATGACGACTTTTCCCACATGCCTTTTTTTTTTTTTTAATTGTTTAATGAGCTGACTTCCATTGACGTCAAGCCTCATGAAATTGCAAACCGCACGTTTCACACCAAGAGGCTTCAAACCCATGACAAGCCTGCTCAGCCAGTTCACTGAAAGCGCCTAATTTGTTTTATTGTCCCATTAAAACCCAGGCTGTATTCACTGATCTGGAGGTGCTGGCAGCTATTTTTGCAGCTGCCATTCATGACGTCGATCACCCGGGAGTGTCCAATCAGTTCCTAATCAACACCAGTAAGTGTTGTTTTCAAGTATTTACTCTGCAGGCCGATTTTTTTACGCTTTATAGGGATCTGCCTCCGGAGGCAATAGCGCAGCTGTTTGGGGGGAAACGTTGCACGGTTGCTATAGTTACCTGCGCTCCATTTCATTTCCCTGCCGTTGCTCCCTTCATCCCGCAGACTCTGAACTGGCTCTGATGTACAACGATGAGTCAGTGCTGGAGAACCACCACCTGGCTGTGGGCTTTAAACTGCTTCAGCAAGACAACTGCGACATCTTCCAAAACCTCAGCAAGAAGCAGAGGCAGACGCTCAGGAGGATGGTCATAGACATGGTGAGCAAACGTGGCCGGCCGCGGGCTCGGCTGCGACGGGCCGCTGCTTTTTTCCTTCATCCCCGAAATGACGTCTCACATCTGGCTTGCCCTTTCAGGTTTTGGCGACGGACATGTCGAAACACATGAGCCTGCTGGCAGCCCTGAAAACGATGGTGGAGACCAAGAAGGTGACAAGCTCGGGAGTCCTTCTGTTGGACAACTACACGGACAGGATGCAGGTAACTAGCACGCTAGTGCCACCTGGGACAAAGATGAGCACACGGATCCAGAGGTTTGAACTGTGGACCATTCCCGCAGGTTCTTCGCAACATGGTCCACTGTGCCGATCTGAGCAATCCCACCAAGCCTCTGGATCTGTACCGGCAGTGGACCGACAGGATCATGGACGAGTTCTTCCACCAGGGAGACCGAGAGCGGGAGCGGGGGATGGAGATCAGCCCCATGTGCGACAAACACACAGCGTCAGTGGAGAGGACGCAGGTGGAGTTTACGCACTGAAATAAAACGCGTGAGATCAGCAGAGGTGGAAAAAGTTCACATGATCCGGACTAAAGTACCGGTTTAGTTTTACTTGGGGGGTTTTTCTGACATGTTCTGGATCAAATCACTTACTGAATCATCATGAATTGATGGTTGTGCATTTTTTACACTGTCAATTTGAATTAGAGTCCTGTTTTGAAAGAAAAGGTATGAATATGAAAATGTCGCATTCATAGACAAAATAATCGACAAACCATGAAACGATGACACTTTTGATCCACGCGGACTGATAAACAGGGTGAGACCGCCGAGCGGTGACTGCGTTTATTGTTGCTAAAGAGGCTGTTCACTTGCAAAACAAAAATGGTATTCGAACGTAATTGTATATTTTCACTTTACTTGTGCTTGTCAACAAACGTTCCTCCTTAGATAAAGCTTGGTGTTGAGAAAAAAAAAATCAATCTGCAAAATAAATACGAGTAAACAACGGATATCTGGCAAAAAATACTAAAGTACAGTCAAGGACTATTTTGTAACTTTTTACGAGGGTTGAATGATTTAGAAAAATAATCGTGTGGGTTTTTCCCCCTCCTTCAGTATTACGATTTAATTTTTTATTTCAAGGTCCTTATTGAGACATTGTATAAATAATATATGTAAAAACTACATTGTACAGTATAGAAAAAAAATCAAGTCTTGCGACCGACTTTTGTTTTGCTTTTTTTTTTCTAAATTGCAGCCTTTCCGATTTGAAAAATGCATTCTCCTACATTGCAATGTCGATTTGAATTTAATTTATATTTCAGTCCCACTTCCCACCACTGCTGATCATTAGCGTGAACTCATTCCTGTGAGTCACATCCACTGACGTCGTCCTTCGTTCCTTTCAGGTGGGCTTCATTGACTACATCGTGCATCCTCTATGGGAGACGTGGGCCGACCTGGTCCACCCGGATGCTCAGGACATCCTTGATATGCTGGAGGACAATCGCAACTGGTACCAGAGCATGATCCCCCAGAGTCCCTCCCCTCCCTTCTACTCCGGCGAAGGCGACGGGGGACCGCACGGGCAGGTGGAGGGCCTTCCCGTTGCCAGCAAATTTCAGTTTGAGCTGACGCTGGACGAGCAGGAACGCGAAAGCGCCGAAATGGAGACCCTCCAAAGTCATCCTTCCGATCAGCACAGGGTCGGCACGGCGACGCACGACGTCTCCCCGGCCGAGACATAGCCGGACCGAGCGCTTGGTTGGAAGAGTGCAGCACCTCTTGGAGATCATGTTGAATTGCAGTGGAGAAATCCTGCAACGTTGGCGCTTTGGAGCTTCCTGGCTGTGAGGGCCTCGCTGAATGTGTGGCACTCCTGCTGAGGAGCCTCGGAAACCCCGCGGCGGTTTGTTTTTGAATCCGGGGGATGCAAGGTGGGGGGACTTCTGTTAAACTGGAGAAGCTTGGCAAATGCGCTGGCTGTCACAGAAAAAAAAAGTCCCCTTACGAGTGGACAATATTCAGTTGTGTGCACGGACTGTTGGAAAATTCCCAACTTGCACTTCAGAACACTCGTTGAATTCATTTACAAGCACGGCATCGCGTTGTGTTTGTGGCCAACCAAGTTATTTGGAACCTAGCCGGGTTTTGTTTTTCTTTCTCTCTAACATGTCTTAAAAATGTGTGCCTTTTTTTTTTTTTTTTTACAACCCTATCCTTTTGTAAATATTGTTTTCTAATTTATTGAACACATTCATGTAGCCGTAAGACATGTACCGTTTTCTACGGAGAGGACATGTTTGTCTCACACAGTCTTCCTAATGCTCTGGCAATAGCGTGAACTCCTTCTCACTAAGCGTTCCGTGGCTGCGTCTCGAAATCAAAATCACTTGGACTTCCCAACACACTTTGTGGCCCAAAGTGGCGATGGTAACGGTCAGGTCAACATGTGAAACCCAAATCATGTGTACCGTATGTGTGTTTTCCCCCCAAAAAAGTCGACCGCATAAGCAATTATCCATCCATCTTCTATCGCTTATCCGGGGCCGGGTCGCGGGGGCAGCAGTTTAAGCAGGGAAACCCAGACTTCCCTCTCCCCAGCCACTTCTTCCAGCTCTCCCCGGGGGATCCCGAGGCGTTCCCAGGCCAGCTGCGTGACATAGTCTCTCCAGCGTGTCCCGGGTCGTCCTCGGGGTCTCCGCCCGGTGGGACATGCCCCAGCCACCTCATCTGGCTCCTCTCAATGTGGAGGAGAAGCGGCTCTACTCTGAGCCCCTCCCGGATGACCGAGCTTCTCACCTTATCCCTAAGGGAGAGCCCGGACACCCTGTGGAGAAAACTCATTTCGGCCGCTTGTATCCGGGATCTCGTTCTTTCGGTCACAACCCATAGCTCGTGACCATAGATGAGGGCTGGAACGTAGATCGACCGGTAAATTGAGAGCTTCGCCCTTTGGCTCAGCTCCTTCTTTAACACGACAGAACGATACAACGTCCGCATCACAGCAGACGCTGCACCGATCCGCCTGTCGATCTCTCGCTCCCTTCTGCCCTCACTCGTGAACAAGACCCCAAGATACTTAAACTCCTCCACTTGGGGCAAGATCTCCTCCCCGACCCGGAGAGGGCACTCCACCCTTTTCCGACTGAGGACCATGGTTTCAGATTTGGAGGTGCTGATCCTCATCCCAACCGCTTCACACTCTGCTGCGAAACACTCCAGTGAGAGTTGGAGAGCCCTGCTTGAAGAAGCCAACAGTACTACATCATCTGCAAAAAGCAGAGATGCAATACTGAGGCCACCAAAACGGACCCCTCAACGCTTCGGCTGCGCCTAGAAATTCTGTCCATAAAGGTGATGAACAGAATCTGCGACAAAGGGCAGCCTTGGCGGAGTCCAACCCTCACTGGAAATGATTCTGACTTATTGCCGGCAATGCAAACCAAACTCTGACATCGGCAGTATAGGGACCGGACAGCTCGTATCAGGTGGCTCGGTACCCCATACTCCCGAAGCACCCCCCACAGAACTCCCCGAGGGACACGGTCAAACGCCTTCTCCAAGTCCACAAAACACATGTAGACTGGTTGGGCGAATTCCCACATACCCTCGAGGGTTACTAAGCAATTAGTAACTGAATTTTTCAAATCCAAAGATATTGTCATTGAGAGCACTTTGACGGCTTCACTGGCCATTTTGTAAAAGTTCTAGTGGGAGGATGACGTCAGGCAGACGAATTTCCTTTCAAGCCGCGCTCACAACGTCCGCTTTGAAAATGTCTTTTCCTTCCCGTGAGGTCAAGCACTTCCATGGCGCACACACCTGTGCTTAACCCTTCCAGTCCTGTGAATTCTACGACCGTGACTCATCGTAAACTTCAAACGACTTGGACACACGTGCGACACGTTTAACGACACGTAAGTGATTTTAAATAATTGTATCTCGTCCTTCTGTTTGTGGCACTTTGTCGACGGTTTCTGCAGCCGGTTGCAGATCCTGTCAACGTTAGCTTAAAGGTACCACGTTGTTGAGTGCGACCTTCTTTTAAAGGAGCAGCTGGGCCATCATGTCATGGCATGAGTCGCTTTCTCCACGCGTGCGTGCGCGCATGCGTGCGTGTAAAACGATCACAGAATTGCACAGAATCTTGTTTGCATCCAGCCGTGCAGTGCTCAACGCTTCCGCTGTTTGCAACAGTCTATTTATTTATCTTTTCCTTGTATAGTATACTATTGATATTGTTTCGGAATTGTCACTGTATATGTGTTATTTACATGCACTACTACATGGCAAATCAGTTTGACTGAAATTGTCCGGTGGCTTTTGCGTTGGGCTATTTTGTTATCAGACTACGACGTGGACATTATGCAGTTCAAATTTGAACTACAGTCAAACCTTGGTTTTCGAACGTGTCTGTTCTCGACCAAATCGGTTTTCGAGCAGAAAATTCACTTTTTTTTACTCCTTGGATTACGACCGAAACCCGTTTTTCGACCAAACTGAGCAAGCCCAAATACGCCACTTGACTCGTCTCGGCTTCCTTACACGAGGAAGCGACGAGGAAGTGACGCTTCCTCGCGGAAGCGTTCATTGTGAGTAGGCGTGTTTGTTGTGATTTACGCAAATCTGACTGTTTTTATGTCATTTCTGCATAGTGTGTATTTGCCCCTAATCATGGGCTAGTAAAATAGTTTCGGATTTCCAACAAATCACTTTTCGAACAGCCTTCTGGAACGGATTATGGACGAAAACCGAGGTATGACTGAAACGTACTGTACTTTTTGGGGTTTGAGTGAGAGATGTTTGGATCCACCTCATTTGGGGTGCAGACTGTTCGCTTTAACGGAAGCCATTAAGTTCTCAATAAAACGTGTACGGTGACGGGTCATTGTACAGCTCGAAATTTCTGTTGAAATGTACCATCAAAATGTATTTTTTCAGTGTTTTCTTCACAGTAACTATGGTTCAATGGTATATGTTGTGCTCAACAAATGTTTTCTATCAGATGATTAAAAATGGGCATGTATTACATTTTCCTGACTCAAGTGTTTTTGGGGTGGAGGAGGGACATGGGCACAATAAATCATCACAAAATGTTTTGTTTTTTTAAACAGACAGCCACCAGTTGCATACGCACTTTTGAAATTATCATCATAAAATGAAATTTGCTCAAATTAGTTTCTATTCTGATTATTGATATTCATTTATGTAAAGAAAGCGGTTCAGAAAATGGATGGATGGATTTATGTAAAGACAGTGATCGTGTGAAGAAATTCGCATTGGTAATTAGGAAACAGCTAAATATCAATATACCATACTTAAATTTCCATAAATCTTTGCCAATGTTTACATTTTCAAACGATCATGCGGTATTCCTAGAAAATCACAATGTTCCATCACTGGTGACTGACTATTTTTAGCAGAGCGCTGCTCGCTGCTCATGGGGAATCCTTTGGAGATCGCTACAGTAACGTACTTTGCTGTCGAGTGAGTTTGAAAATGTGTTTATAAATACATGCATGTTTGAAGATAACAGTGGTTAACATGTTTTTTTTTCAAACTTGTTTTCAAAGATGCAATTAAACTTTACTAGTAAAACGTTTTTTTCCACTTTGGAGTCCAGAATGAGTCGCTCCTCACCCAATATATCAAAACTTCGGTGCCTTCATTCACATCAGGAGTTATCTTGGGCAATTGTCATAGCTAGGTGGCAACTTTGGAGTGCCTCGTTGTCAGTCACAAGTGTGAGGACATTGCGCAGGGATAGGCAGAAGTGCGAGGAACCGATTGATATTTTTCTTTTTAAATGTCTGTCTTGACAGCTAGCGTGTAGAGCTTCGGGGCTGTGCGTGTGTGTTCGGGCTGGCGTGGCCACTTCAGAGCGCCTTGTTGTCGCACACCCACAGAATTCGAGAGTGGAGAGAACGGTGGATTTTTTTGGGATTGTTCAAATTTAGCTGAGTTTTAAACAAAACTCTTCCCTGTGGTCTGACAAATTTTGAAGTCCCAAAACATATCGTAAAAATTCAACTCCCCAAGTGAAACTTGTGCAAACCTTGAGTGGAAAATTTGCAATTCTCAAAGCAATGACATTATTCACATGTTTCCCTGATGAGTTCGGTCCCGTGGCCACAAACTCATCGCAATGTAAACAGGAAGAATGGAAGAGATAGCCATGCTATGTGCTTAGCCCTCAGGGCAGTCACTCTCCCATGGCCTTGT
Organism: Hippocampus mohnikei; assembly: GCA_026261675.1. Taxonomy (NCBI): domain Eukaryota; kingdom Metazoa; phylum Chordata; class Actinopteri; order Syngnathiformes; family Syngnathidae; genus Hippocampus; species Hippocampus mohnikei. Next base: position 18,425,207 of record JAKGUB010000325.1, on the reverse strand, counting down.
GCACCTTGACCCAAACTGATAAGCACCTGAAATACACGATCCACAAGCCGGGAAAGAAAAACGGAATTAGCATGAAAGCGCAGATGACGTCAAACGGCTTTGAGTTTCTGTCAAAAGGAAGGCACAAAAGGAAACATTTGATATCAGGTTAGCTGTAGTTGCTGAAGGACAAGCATTCATACTCATGCGGTAATGCATCCAAAAAAAATTTGCTGGTGGGACCGCTCGCTATTGAACATTCATTCAAATATTTTCTGCAATGGTGCGTCATCACTCGATGGACGTTCATCCAATTTGTGTAAAACAAATAAAGACAAATTCTGACACACACACACACACACACACACAAAATGTCTCTATAACTGAGGCTCACTGAAATGCTTAGGAATTTGTTTAAACCCCAAATTCTGCTAAAAATGCTGATAAACATCGAATATGCATTATATTTGAAATACGTGGGGAAATAGGAACCCCCCCCAAAAAAAAGAATTAAAAAAAGGTGGTCCAGTGGTTAGCACGTCGACCTCACAGTGGGTTCAGTCCCAGCTCCAGCCTCCATGTGTAGAGTTTGCATGTTGTCCCCGTGCCTGTGTGGCTTTTCTCTGGGTAACCCTTTAGTCAGGGTTAAATGAAACTTGAACTATCTTCCTGGACATTAGGCTCAATGAATATTTACAGTCAATACAGACGAGCAGTCAAGGACTATTTTTTTTGGGTGGTTTTTGTTTTGGGGGGTTTTCCATGAAGGTGCTCCATTCTTCCATGGGCAGGGATTTACTTTAAAACTCATAACATGGGTCAAGTGGTTTGTCACCGACTGACGTCATGTGACTGTTCCAACTCTGGCAGTGGCGTCTGTGAACTGTCTGGTTTCGGGTTGGACCGGAGGTTCCTCACACCGCCTCAGCGCGGTACCAGCCAGGTCCAGTGAAGGCCGGCAATCTTTGGCCAAGGCAGGGAGGAAGAGAACCACTTCCTGAAAAACAAATCTGCTCTCTCCGTATCCACATTAGGAAAACAAATGTCTTCCTGAATTTTTTTTACTCACCAGCTGCTGTTTATTTTCATTCGGATTGACAGTGTGTCGTGCAGTCAACCGGGCGGTTCAGGGGAAAAAATGTAAGGGAATACGAGTGGGCATTGCAGCGGAATTCAATGGAAGCTTTCGACTCAAGTGTGGAAGGCAGTGATGAGCTCAGATGGCCTCAGACTGATGAGGAAGGAAGAATGTCGAAATAGAAAGCGTCCAAGCGTCATTTCCAAATGATGCATTTGGAAATGATAAAATCGAGGGATTTGCTTCCTCCAAAGGCTACGCGTAGGAGTTTCTCTCTTGCTCTCTGTCTGACTGTAAAACGCAACATTAGGACAATAACAGGATGGGTGCTTCCCACTAAATGTCATCAAGCATCAGGTCGTCAAATATGGTGGGAGTCATTGACGTGCTTTTTTTTTTTTTTTAAATCCGAGTCTTGTTTTGGAGGAGCATCTAAAACATGTAAGCTATTGGCCCTCAATGGACCAGAGTTGGACATCCCTGACATATGCATATTTTGTGATTTCCAAGTTGTTTGAATTTCCAAACTGTGTTTTTTTTTTCAAATTGTGTAAATATTGAAACTGAATTCCTCCCCGGGTCAGAGTAGCCTAAAATTAAGCGTTTCATCAAAAATTTACATTTGCAACCCTTCAGATGCAGATACAAGTGTATTACTGATTCTCACTATTCAATAAACGCAATAAAACCAATAAATTGTAATAACGTTAAAGACATGCTAACATTCGGACATTTTGATCAAGTCAAACATATCTCAGAGACAACACCAAAAACACCAAATAAATGAAGACGTGAAGATGCGTGTGTGTGTATGTGTGCTCTTCCCATAATATAATAAAACAAATACATAAATACATTGACAAAGGTCCCAAAACACAAAATAATTTTCATATTATCTTTCTGCAATGGAATTAAATTAAATAAACTTTTTTTTTACTCGCGGCACGGTGGGCGACTGGTTAGTACGTCCGCCTCACAGTGCAGAGGTGCAGGATTCGATCCCAACGCCGGCCTTCCTGTGTAGCGTTTGCATGTTCTCCCCGTGCCTACGTGGGTTTTCTCCGGGTACTCCGGTTTCCTCCCACATTCCAAAAAACATGCATGGCAAGCTGATTGAACACTCTAAATTGTCCCTAGGTGTGAGTGTGAGCGTGGATGGTTGTTCGTCTCTGTGTGCTCTACGATTGGCTGGCAACCGGTTCAGGGTGTCCCCCACCTACTGCCCGAAGACAGCTTGGATAGGCTTCAGCGCGCCTGCGACCCTAGTGAGGATAAATAGGCTCAGACAATGGATGGATGGATGGATATTTTTACTAGTAGCTAACCTGAGTCATTAGTTGTATTACGCACAAAAGTAACATTTATTTCAACCGGTGAGAGCATAATTTAAAACCCAATGAAAGAAAAGAGGACCACGAGTCTGCGTATATTCTTTCCTGTGTGTCAAATCACATTTCTCATGATGAATTAAGGACATGGAACCAGACTGACATTTGCACTGAGTGACCTTGGGGGTTGTTTCGCCATGGCGCAGTTAGCTCAGGAATCGTTCGGACATGGAAGAGAACATCCCTGTGGCATCGCACAAGAGCATGATGTCATCTGAGAGAGAAAACACAAACACGGCTTCTCTCTGCATGAGGCACCTGTTTTTTGTGTGTCAACACACACAAGACAGACAGACTGTGCCATGGCAGATGAACAAATGCTGCAGGGTGAGGGGAAGCCTTTCGGGAGAAAACAATAAAATGTTGATTCTCATTTAGACATCAGTTGGGGGAGAGGAGGGGGGGGTATCAGATTTTCATTTCTAAATCCCAGCAGATCCTCAGGATGTAGGTCGACAATACACCCACACACACTTACACCACCACAGGTCCCCTTTTCATTCAGACGCTGCGAGGGAAAGGAAAAACATTCTAATTGGACTCAAGCATTGCGAGGTAAGAGGAAGAGCAGCTCTTCTGACTTTCCCGAGCGTCAAAGTGAGCAAGTGTGTGGGAGGAGATGTTCAACATGCACTGCAGTGACAGTTTGGTGTGGAGGGAAAGACACTGCCAGAAAAAAAACCCCAGATGAGGCTTGCACAAACTGCAACATCCCTCTGGATGCTTCGAGAGGGACATGAGGGAAAAATACAAGCACAAAATAAAACAGTTTATGGTAAAAAAACAAAAAAAAACAACAACATCAAATTGACCAATGATGTACTGTATGTATACACATTTTCGGTACACTAACCAATCACCGAAATAATCTCATGTGATCCAATCTAAAAGCTATAAAAAAAAAGAAGATTGATCTCACTCTTAATGCCAGCAGCACCGTGGTCAACTGGGCACATGTTGACAAACAACCATCCGCGCTCACACTCACACTTAGGGACAATATAGAGTGTTCAATCGGCCTGCCATGCATGTTTTTGGAATGTGGGAGGAAACTGGAGTACCCGGAGAAAACCCACGCAGGCCCGTGGAGAACATGCAAACTTCACACAGGAAGGCCAGAGCCGGGATCAAACCCACAACCTCTGCACTGTGGGGTCAACGCGCTAACCAGTTAATCACCGTGCTAAATTGAATTATACAGAACAGTGGTGCAGGGTTCGATTCCGGCTCCGACCTTCCCTATGTGGAGTTTGCATGTTCTCCTCGTGTCTGCGTGGGTTTTCTCCGGGTACTCCTGTTAGGGAGGGGCCAGCCAGGCAGTCTCCTCAGCCAGGGCGCTCTGCACCTCACACCTGACACTCGCCAGCTCATCACCCACCTGTAGCCCATCTGCTCGTTTCGACTGGTATAACTTGGCTCCCAAACCATTCCTCAGTGCAAGATTGTGCCGTCACCACCAGTAGTGAGCTCTGTTGGCATCACCAGTTTTTGTTTCCTGTGTGGACATTTCTCTGTGGACTCCTCGAGCTTCTCCCTGAGTGTTTAAGTAAGTCCCAGTTTTCTCCCTGAGTGAGGTTTTCATTTCTTGTGTTGACATTTCCCTGTGGATTCTTCGTACAACTCCCTGAGTGACATTTCATTCATTCATTCATTCATCTTCCGAACCGCTTTATCCTCACTAGGGTGGCGGGGGGTGCTGGAGCCTATCCCAGCTGTCTTCGGGTAGTAGGCGGGGGACACCCCGAATTGGTTGCCAGCCAACCGGAGCTGGAATTGAACCCGGTACCTCTGCACTGTGAAGTCGACGTGCTACCCACTGGACTACCGGGCCACCCAGTGACATTTCAAAGACCCTAATAAACAATGCCAAGTGTTGGCTTCCACCATACCTGCCTGTTGTCGTGCAAACCCTAACAACTCCGGTTTCTTCCCATATTCCAAAAACATGCATGGCAGGTTGATTGCATATTCCAAATTGTCCCTCGGCATGATTGTGAGCGTGAATGTTTGTCTCTGTGGGCTCTGCAATTGGCTGGCAACCGGTTCAGGGTGTCCCCTCCTACGGCCCGAAGACAGCTGGGATAGGCTCCAGCACCCCCTGCAATTGTGAGGATAAGCGGATCAGAAAATGGATCGATAGTTCAAGTCAACTTTATTGTCAAATGTGCTTTATGTGTAACATACAGCGCAGATTAAATTTCTTTCCTCTCAACCACAGGAGAGAGAGGAGCCGCTGCGGGTGCCTGTGCCGCCATCCATAGGTGGATGGGTATGTAATTAATACCCCAGGGGTCTGGAAAATTTTGGACTTGAATGCATTTAGTCCATTTTGTAATTGACACACACACACACACATACATACATACATATATATCCTCTCTAGAGTAATTGTTCATTAGGGAAGGGGAAAATGCTCTTATGAGCTTGAGCATTGTGGGAGTTTTCAACTTCACATTCCTATCTGAGGACTTGACGTCAAGCACAGTAAGTGTCGGGTCACGTTTGCAGCGCGTTGATCAGACACATGTCCATACAATACCGCAAACACAGAAATGGAGGAAGGAAAGAGACTCACATTTTCAACCTAGAAATACAGTCACTATTTTGAAACAATTATTTGGCTTCAATGACACTACATTAAAAAAAATGTGTGACTGCAGGAGGTTCTCAGATTTTCATCCTAGAAAGACTCTTTTAAAAACATTTTAATAAAAAAACCCAACCCATTTATGTGATGTGAAAATCAGAAAAGAAGCAAATGCAAATTCAACGCTGCTAATTTCATTTGTAAACATTTGGGGAAAAATACAAGCATTCTTAACTGTTGTTTCAGTGAATGACAAAAATACTGGCACTGTACGATAAGAGGAAGTACTGGTACGATAACATCTGACAAACATGTAGAGCTGATCTGATTCGCGATGCGATTGTGTTTTACAGTAAAAAAAACAGCTTGCACCATCTCTAGGAAAAACACTGGCTACTGACAACGAAAGCTTTTTGGGGGGGGTCAGTTTCATCGGTGTGATGTCAGGGATATGATTAGCCACTTGTTTTGTTGTTGTGAATTCCCGTCAGGATCAAGCCGGACTGCCCTGACCCAGCTTCCTACGTGCCCACTGGCCTGTTCTCTATTACAGGAGTGATAAGGAAGCCAAATCCCCCCCCTCCGCCCTTGCTGCGCCCGCAGACGTTGCCTCCCACAAGGTCATGACGGCCTTCCTCAAATGTGGTCCTGGCTGCGCGCTGCTCCAAGTGCGAGTGATGGGGGATGCAGATATGATTCTGTTGTGACTGGGCCGCCCAAAGCATGCGATGCTGCTCAGATATGAGCAGTGTGTTTATGTGGCTTGTGTGGTTGCACGTGCAAAATCAGTATGAAGGTATTTTCCTTTCGGGTAGATTTGTGTACTTTTAGCACATCTGTAATGTAACATAGGTAAGAAAAATATACATGTAGTGAATGAGGCATACATTTGAAAAACTGTTAGTGTGTACATTTCAGGGAATGGCTGATAAATAAAACTAATGAATAATATAACGGTAGCAAAAATGTCGTTTTCGTCTTTGTCATTTAATGAGCTTTCATTTTTATTTTTTTGCTGTGCATCTGTGGCTACACAATACGGAAGGTCAAAAAGTTGTTTCAGAATTTATTTTATGTCATATTTGGTGAAGATATTTATTCCACTCAAAATATGCTATATTAACAAATAAAAACAATGCTAAAGTGAAACAAAACATTCTCAAAAGAAAAACAAAAAAATTAAAACAAACTTTTTCTGTATTTAAAAAAAAAAGTCAAACGGAAATAAAGCAACTATAATGATAAATCCCATACTAGACTACAGGTATTATAAAACAACTTTTAGTTTTTCATTTCAAAGCACATAGTTTGTTTTATTCCTTATTTTGTCAAATTGGCTACTTTTATCATTTCCTGCATTGTACAGAACTTTGAATTGCATTTTTAAGTATGAAAAGTGCTGTATAGAGTTTGATATTTAAAAAAAGTGTAGAGTGGCAAAGTCATTTGACTGATTGATTAGTCTTCGGGACTCACAGTGTGTGTTGGAAAAAAAGTTCCAGGACTGGTGTCACAAAGTAAATACAGTACAGTATTTCAAATAGAAATTACAAACTCCATGTTTTTCACCTTCTCCCACTGGAGTCCAATACACTTTCCCAGCTTGCTGTGCCACACCTTCAAATAAACCTTACAGATTCCTCTGGGATCCTTAAAGCTCCGTCGTCACAGCAATCTTGATTGAATCCATCTTCAAAACGGTGTCCCCTTGATTACCCACATGAGCTTGGGAAAGAGAGAGGGGGAATCACACAAGCCAAAATCCTGTGACCCAGAAAAAAAAATTTGACTTCTTGACCAGGAACTGTCTGATGCTCAGGAAATTTTTAACAGGTGCTTAGTGACGCAGCCAAGAATTAGTCCACCACATGCTGAATGAAGTAAACGTGGCGGGTGCTCTTTAGAGGCATGCTGGTTGATTGTCTGACATGCATCGAAGAGGAAAACTTGGTGTGTAGTTCGGGTTTGAAAATCTGTGTATCATATTTCACACCTGTATTGGAACTTGAACAACAACCTGGAAGAACATCAACCAGTTAATAAAATACCTATTTTGTGTGTGGTGTCTGATTACTTTTGTCACCTCTAAGCACGAGTGGAGTGTGCTTTGTCTCTCACTGATCCAGAAAAGGCTATCTGAGTAAATTCATACTCAGTGTCCGCCCTGACGACAGCGCTTTGTGAACATGTACTGTAAATATATGTTGGGTGTGTGGCTCTGTGTCAAAGGGCGCCGAGGCAGACGGGCCTACGTGCAGGTCTGAGGGCCACCAGAAATGCCGCATGGCCGCTGGACCGTGACGGTCGCTGTCATTAAAGCCCTTGTTGCGGCAGCAGCAGCAGAGCGCTGTGCTTGTTTTCCTGAGTGTTTCCTTTAAGTAATTGAGCAAAACATTTTGGCTAGCCACCTAGTCCACTGCGACGCGTTATCCATTTCACCATCAAAAGAGCGCGTCTGTGCCATTAATCCAAGCAACAGACTCGTCAATTTATAATTCCCTCAATGTTCATGTTTCCCTATGTCTGAATTTAGGCCACATCTGTTTTTTCTTTTTCAACTTTTCTGTAGCCCCAGAGCAATTTATCTCACTGAAGACTTTGTTTTTTTAATTAAAATGCACACATTTTAACAATGACGAGAGAGAGAAGATGGTTAAATTCTTCATTTGAGCCATTGACTCAGTTTCTATGAAACTACCTTGATCAAATGATATGTCAGGGTATGTTTACTACTCAGGCTTTTGCCACTCAAAAGAACACGTGACTAAAATGAGAGTGACGAGAGAGAGAGAGAGAGAGAGAGAGAGAGAGAGAGAGAGATGGCTGTTTTATTTATCTATTTGATAAACTGTATAAATAGATTTATAGCTGTATTTTATGTGTGCCATCATTTTAATACACACAGTCTTTAATTAAATGATATAAAGCGTCACAGATAGTGTAGTGGTACACACGTCTAACCACAGCGTGGTATCGGTTCCCACTCAGTGACGGTGTGAATCTCCGTGTGTACGGTTGTTCGTCTCCATATGTTCCCTGCGAATGATAGGGCAGCCGCAGCACGCCTTTCGTCCGAAATCAGATGGGATCTACTGCGGCGACTCTATTCTGGATAAGCGGTATCGAATAGTATAATGTCTTATTTTTAATTGAATAAAAAATGTTCCCAGTTGAAAATCCATATGGGTGCCGAACTGTACAGGAGCATAATGAGCGACTATGTTCTGAATGGTAGGGCAGCAGTGCCACTTTGTGGCCATAAGCGGCAATCACACTCTTGACTCGACGTTGGCGAGTTGCAGAAGCCCGCTACGCTAATAGGCGTCGCTACCGAGTCGCTTGAACGAAGTCAGCCAAAGAATGTTGGCTTCCAGCTGATTCCGTCGCCATTTTTGTGTCGAACGTAAACACCAGCAGTGTGAGACTGCTTTTGGACGGACTTCTCACGCTTGCGTTGGGCGACAGCGACGATTACTGAGCATGCGAGGGAATCCCGTGGCCTGAGTGCATTGTCAGTGGGGTAAGAGGCTCCGAATTACGCGATACTTCATTTGACCATGTTAACACCGAGGCTGCCACTAGTGCACCACGATTGTATGATTTATTGTATCTTTCGACTCTAGGTCATATTCCATGACGACGTCTACCTGCTAAAGCGCTTTGACCGTAGCAACGGGGTTTTCTTTTTTTTTTTTTACAGATGGGGGTTCCGCGTGGATTCCCACATCGGGAACTAGCGAGGGTTTAAACCGAGGAGGTGAGGGCAGCAGAGGGGGGCCTCGGCGCCCGTCCGTCAGTCCACTTGACATGGACCAAGAGTACGAGAGGCGTCTTCTGAGGCAAATCAACCCCCAGAACTTGCCCGCCGAGGCCCGGCTGATCAGGGTGAGATCCGGACGCGAACGCAACATTTCAATACGTACATCGTGATTTCAATATCAAGGTAATCGTTATTATTTTTTCCCCCCACGATCGCCATGTGCAGGATTGTCAAACGAATTACTCAGCCAAAGCCGATTATTATTACGTATAGTATGTGATGGCAGTGTTTTATTATTGTTTTTTTGTTTTTAGGCAAGTCTTGTAGAAGATTTAGGGACAGGCGGACTAAATGATGTGTGTTTCTGGTTCGGGTTACAAGTCTCCATATTTTTAAGGAAATAAAGTACTTTTTCTGTTTGGCTTACCTCTCCCCAGTGTGGAAGTGTTACCTGCAGCCCCGTCAGTGTGAAGTCAGGGGACCGCTTCATCCCCACCCGCGCTGGAAGCAACTGGAGCATCAACTTCCACTACGCCAATGTGAGCCTCAAAGTCACACAAAATTGATCAGACGCTTGACTGACGTCTGTCTTCCTTCTCTGTCCAGGAAAACTGTCGCTTCCCCGGCCAGAACCATAAAGCAAAAGATGCCAGTTCAGATTCAGGCAAAGGTGCAGAATCCTCTCTGGTGGCTGTTAACATACCTGTCAACCTCGGCTAATTGCTGCCCTTATAAATGATTTGATTCCCCTTACAAAGCAACAAAAACCTGTACAACGGCTTACCGAGCATGCGCACATCACGCTTTATCAATCCGACCGCACGCATTGAGGATTACTTTTGCTGGTTTGCCGTGACAATAGTAGCGATCGACGACGGCATTGTCGTTGGCTACCAGCAGGTGAGACGATCTGGATTTGAGCCAAAATGGTCTTTGTGAGATCGGTTCACAATTTATTTTCCCCCGTATAAAAGCTGTAATACGCCGTGCATGATTTGAAATCATTAAAAAAACAAACTACGGGGAAACCGTACAAGTTGACAGGTATGTGTTAATTGTGACCTGTGTCTTTGGTTATGTCTCTCAAGTATGTCACATGACCACCGACAGATACGGTGACGTATGCCGCCCTGTTGAGGAATGAGTTGCTGGGTGCGGGCATCGAGTCTGTGTCAGACTTTCACGCAGACGAAAGGCGACATGCAGTCAACTCTCACGGCACACACGGCCTCTTTCGAGTACGAGGAGTGACACTTCGCATGTTGTGATCTTTTGTTTCACGAGCCACTGAAATGATTCTGTGTCTTATCTAACCACAGTACACCATGCACACTAAGAGAGTGCCTTTTGATAGTGATAATGAAGTCTCACCCTACTCTCTTTCTCCGCTTACTAACAAGAGGTAAGCGATGTCTCCCTCGCTGAAATGATGCTTCTATGTGCCACAAAAGCCCACCATCACCCCCCCAACCCCCTACGCTCCTCTAGTCACAAGCTGCTCCGCTCACCTCGTAAACCGGCCCGTAAGATCTCAAAGATCCCCTTCAAGGTGCTGGACGCCCCGGAGCTGCAGGATGATTTCTACCTCAACCTGGTCGACTGGTCGGCGGGCAACTCGCTCAGTGTCGGTCTGGGAGCCTGCGTCTACTTGTGGAGTGCCTGTACCAGCCAGGTCATATCATTTGTCATCCCCAGTCGTGACTGTCCTAAATTGTGGGACATTGAGCCTCAACTCAGTCTTTCAAACAGATCTGGTCTTCATAAATGTAGATTTACCAAATTGGAAATTTTGATCCAACGGCAGCAATATGACATTTTTACTGGTGGCCCACTTGGGCCGGCATCAGTGAACTTCAGTCCTGTTCTCCCCCTGGGCTAGCGGGCCACTGTTAATGTCGGATCTTGTGCTGACTGTCTTGTATGTGATAACAGGTGACACGGTTGTGCGATCTTTCGGTGGATGGCGATTCCGTAACTTCAGTATGCTGGAACGAGAGGGTGAGCCATATGAAGCCATGCATCCATTGTGTCTATAAAGAATAACACTGCTACGTTTAGTCATTTAGGTTTAGCCCTTAAATCGGATGTTTAGGCCTTAAATCGGATCGCTGATGATGATGATGATGATCAGTCAATTAGATTTCATCATTTTATTCAACACAACCATACATCATTTGATGACATATCAGCCGAGTGGTCTTAACATGGATTTGACTTTGCATCATTCTCTTGAAGGGGAGCCTGGTTGCCGTTGGCACCCACAAAGGTTATGTACAGATCTGGGACGCGGCAGGTGGGCGAAAGCTTACCATTTTGGAAGGCCACTCAGCTCGTGTGGGTGAGTTGTGTCCCCACCGCAGGTTAGGAACCCCTCATGAAATTATTGCCCCATGACAGCTTTTGAGACTCTTTGTCTCCAAGGTGCCCTAGCGTGGAATGGGGAGCAGCTGTCATCAGGAAGTCGTGACAGAGTGATTCTGCAACGGGACATCAGAACGCCGCCGTCTGCCGAGAGGAGGTTGCAGGGACACAGACAGGAAGTGTGCGGTCTCAAATGGTCCCCTGACCATCAACATCTCGCCTCCGGTGGCAATGACAACAAGGTAAACGAATCTGAATTCAGTCACTGGAGTGTCGACTTTCCCATGGACTTTCATATCTGCGCCATATCAGTTACTGGTGTGGAACAGCTCCAGCCTGCTCCCGGTGCAGCAGTACAGCAACCACCTGGCCGCAGTGAAAGCCATCGCCTGGTCCCCACACCAGCACGGGCTGCTGGCATCCGGAGGCGGCACCGCCGACCGCTGTCTGCGCTTCTGGAACACGCTGACGGGTCAGGCGCTTCAGAGCACAGACACCGGCTCCCAGGTGTGCAACCTGGCGTGGTCCAAGCACGCCAATGAACTGGTGAGCAACATGCATGCACATTCACACCCTTAAAAAGCAGATTTTTTTTTTCTCCCCACCACTCCCTCCAAAAAAAATCTGTGTCCACTCTTTGGTCTAAGGTGAGCACTCATGGCTACTCCCAGAACCAGATATTAGTATGGAAGTACCCGTCGTTGACACAGGTGGCCAAGCTGACGGGACACTCGTACCGAGTACTATACCTGGTACGTCCTCATCTTCAGTTACATTAGATGACATCATCATCTTCCCACGCGATAAACAATGGGACTTTTTTTTTTTTTCTCTCTCTCTCTCTCAGGCTGTGTCCCCTGACGGCGAGGCCATCGTCACGGGTGCGGGGGATGAGACGCTTCGCTTTTGGAACATCTTCAGCAAAACGCGCTGCACCAAGGTCGCTCCTTGTCAGGTCATGTGATCAGCTTGTCACGGAATATCTAATCACACGTGTGTGTGTGTGTGTGTGTGTGTGTGTGTGTGTGTGTGTGTGTGTGTGTGTGTGTGTGTGTGTGTCATCAGGAGTCGAAGTCTGTGCTGAACCTTTTCACACGAATCCGATAGAGAAGCACTTCCCACAAAATGGTGGACCTGCAGCACTTTGCCACCGCAACTATTTGTTGTGTGTTTGTTTGTTTGTTTGTTTCACAACGGTGTGCACTCAAAAACGTCCCCTTCGTGCCCCCCACCCATCGGTGATGTACACACACAATTAAAAGTTGACTTCTTAATCATGATTTTTGTTGGCTTTGTTTGATGATATGATAGCAGAAATATACGTGTTCAAGAACTGACTTCATGTTACATTTTTAAAAGTCTTTATAGCTGAGAGCACAAGTCTCTGTCTTTATATTAATGTCTGTGTATGTTTTGAAAAGGTGTGAATAACAGTGGGTAACACACTTTTGTTGATTTAGGTCTGCCAGCTGTTTTTAACACATTTTGGGGTATGGAATCCAAAACGGATCTTAGTTTTTCTCCCTCAGTGTTTTTGAGCACATATGAGCACATAATCAGTGTAAATTTGGCAAACAGTTAAGAGTGTTCATGACCTGCCTGGTAGTCAAATGGTTAGTACGTTGGCGTTGCGCTGCAGAGGCCTTCCTATGCGTTCTCAAAAATGTGTGTGGCTGTGCATTTTCTGATCTTCTCCGCACTATTCGTGCTCACACTCACATCTATGGACAATGTAAAGTGTTTGTTCATCACCTGACTGTTAGTGGAATGGCTAGTACGTCGGAGGTGCAGGGTTTGAATCCAGCTCCATCCTTTATGTGTGTTGTCAAAAACATTCATGGCTATCCATTTTCTGATCCTCTTCCCCGCACAACTATTCGTGCTCACACCAAGGGACAATATAGAGCATTTGTTCACTCCCTGGTAGTCGAATGGTTAGTTCGTTGGTCCTGCGCTGCAGAGGTATGTTCTCAAAAGTGTGCATGGCCGTCAATTTTCTGATCCTCTTCTCCGCACAACTATTCGTGCTCACACTCACACCAAGGAACAATTCACAAAACCCCTTACTAGGCATGGTCGTTTTTTTTCGGCCAAAAATGCCTCAGTATACATTGTCGTTTTTTTCGAGTAAAAACGGCTTACTCTGTGTATTCATTTTTTTCGGCTTACTCTGTGTAGTCATTTTTTTCTGCTTCCTACACATGGTCGTTTTTTTCGGCCAAAACGCGTTACTATATGCATGGTCGGGTTTTTTCGCCCAAAACGCCTTACATGGTCGTTTTTTTGGGCTAAAAACACGTTACTATACATGGTTGTTTTTTTTCGGCTAAAAACACCTTACTATACATGGTCGTTTTTTTCAACCAAAACGCCTCACTATACATGGTCGGTTTTTTTTCGCCAAAAAACGGCTAACTATACATGGTCGTTTTTATCAGCCTAAAACGCCTTACTATACACGGTTGGTTTTTTTGGGCTAAAAAAGCCTTATTATAGATAAACGTTTTTTTTCGGCCCAAAACAATTAACTATACATGATTGTTTTTTTCGCCAAAAAACGCCTTACTATATATACCGTACATGGTTTTTTCAGCCCAAAACGCCTGACTATACATGGTCGTTTTTTGGGGCTAAAAATGCCAAACTATACATGGTGGGTTTTTTCGGCTAAAAACACCTTACTATACATGGGGGTTTTTCGCCAAACAAGCTTTTATTATGCATGGTCGTTTTTTTTGGCCCAAAACGCCTTACAATACATGGTTGTTTTTTTCAACCGAAAATGCCTCACTATACATGGTCGTTTTTATCGCCAAAAAGCGGCTAACTGTACATGGTCGTTTTTATCAGCCTAAAACGCCTTACTATACATGGTCAATTTTTATCGGCTAAAAACGCCTTACTTTACATGGTCGTTTTTTTCGGCTAAAAACGCCTTACTATACATGGTCGTTTTTTTCAAAAACGCCTTACTATACATGGTGGTTTTTTCGCTAAAACGCCTGACTATACATGGTCGTTTATTTCGTCAAAAAAAGCCTTACTATACATGGTGTTTTTTTTTGTCTAAAAACACCTTCCTATACATGGTCGTTTTTTTTCGGCTAAAAACGCCTTACATACAATGTCGTTTTTTTGTCACAAAAACGCCTGACTATACATGGTCGGTTTTTTTCCGGCTAAAAACGCCTTACTATACATGGTCATTTTTTATCGGCTAAAAACGCCTTACTTTACATGGTCGTTTTTCGCTAAAACGCTTACTATACATAGTCGTTTTTTCAAAAACGCCTTACTATACATGGTGGTTTTTTCGCTAAAAACGCCTGACTATACATGGTCGTTTATTTCGTCAAAAAAGCCTTACTATACATGGTGTTTTTTTGTCTAAAAACACCTTCCTATACATGGTCGTTTTTTTTCGGCTAAAAACGCCTTACATACAATGTCGTTTTTTTTTTTTGTCAAAAAACGCCTGACTATACATGGTCGGGTTTTTTTCGGCTAAAAACGCCTTACTATACATGGTCATTTTTTATCGGCTAAAAACGCCTTACTTTACATGGTCGTTTTTTTCGGCTAAAAACGCCTTACTATACATAGTCGTTTTTTTTCGTCAAAAACGCCTTACTATACATGGTGGGTTTTTTCGGCTAAAAACGCCTGACTATACATGGTCGTTTATTTCGTCAAAAAAAGCCTTACTATACATGGTGTTTTTTTTTGTCTAAAAACACCTTCCTATACATCAGGGGTCTCAAACTCAATTTATCCGGGGGCCACTGGAGGCAGAGTCTGGGTGAGGCTGGGCCGCATCAGGGTTTCCACAAGAAAAGCGCTGATGAATCATTCCAATGTTGTCAAATATCTTTATTTTTAACACAAAATAATGAATTAAATAAAATAATTTAAAAATGAATGTCTGATCTAACAGTTCAACTTTTAACTTTATGAACATGAATGAAACATTAAACATGAACCGTTCTTAGCACAGGAACAGCCACCATGTCTGTCCTTCTCCATGAAGTCTTTTACTTCTGCTCTCAACTCAAAAAATCTCTTCAATACGTTTCCCCTGCTGAGCCAACGTACCCCAGTGAAGTAGAGCACATCCCCATATTCAGATTTTATTTCCTCTAAAAAATGGGCGGGGCGGAATAGGGTCAATACCTCACGTGATTGGTTCGTTCAGCTCCGCACACAACAAGAGTCATTCATATCAATCTTGCGGGCCACACTAATATTAATCTTTCATATTAAGACGGGGGCCGCAAATTATCATCCCGGGGGCCGCAGTTGGCCCGCGGGCCGCACGTTTGAGACCCCTGCTATACATGGTCGTTTTTTTTCGGCTAAAAACGCCTTACTTACAATGTCGTTTTTTTTGGTCAAAAAACGCCTGACTATACATGGTCATTTTTTTCGTCAAAAAACGCCTTACTATACATAGTCGTTTTTTTCAGCAAAAAACGCCTTATTATAAATGGTCATTTTTTTCATCAAAAAACACCTAACTATACATGGTCGTTTTTTTAGTCAAAAAAGCCTTACTATACATAGTAATTTTTTCGTCAAAAACGACTTACTATATACATGGTTGGGTTTTTTTCAAAAAACGCCTTTCTATACATGGTCGTTTTTAGTCAAAAATGCCTTACTATACATAGTAAATTTTTAGTCAAAAAGCGCCTTACTATACATGGTCGTTTTTCCGCTAAAAACGTCTGACTATACATGGTCGTTTTTTCGCTAAAACGCCTTACTATACATGGTCTTTTTTTGTGTCAAAAACGCCTTACTATACATGGTCTTTTTTTGTGTCAAAAACGCCTTACTATACATGGTCGTTTTTTCGTCAAAAAAGCCTTACTATACATGGTCGGTTTTTAGTCAAAAACGCCTTACTATACATCAGGGGTCTCAAACTCAATTTATCCGGGGCCACTGGAGGCAGAGTCTGGGTGAGGCTGGGCCGCATCAGGTTTCCACAAGAAAAGCGCTGATGAATCATTCCAATGTTGTCAAATATCTTTATTTTTAACACAAAATAATGAATTAAATAAAATAATTTAAAAATGAATGTCTGATCTAACAGTTCAACTTTTAACTTTATGAACATGAATGAAACATTGAACATGAACCGTTCTTAGCACAGGAACAGCCACCATGTCTGTCCTTCTCCATGAAGTCTTTTACTTCTGCTCTCAACTCAAAAAATCTCTTCAATACGTTTCCCCTGCTGAGCCAACGTACCCCAGTGAAGTAGAGCACATCCCCATATTCAGATTTTATTTCCTCTAAAAAATGGGCGGGGCGGAATAGGGTCAATACCTCACGTGATTGGTTCGTTCAGCTCCGCACACAACAAGAGTCATTCATATCAATCTTGCGGGCCACACTAATATTAATCTTTCATATTAAGACGGGGGCCGCAAATTATCATCCCGGGGGCCGCAGTTGGCCCGCGGGCCGCACGTTTGAGGCCCCTGCTATACATGGTCGTTTTTTTTCGGCTAAAAACGCCTTACTTACAATGTCATTTTTTTTTGTCAAAAAACGCCTGACTATACATGGTCGGTTTTTTTTCGGCTAAAAACGCCTTACTATACATGGTCATTTTTTTCGTCAAAAAACGCCTTACTATACATAGTCGTTTTTTTCAGCAAAAAACGCCTTATTATAAATGGTCATTTTTTTCATCAAAAAACACCTAACTATACATGGTCGTTTTTTTAGTCAAAAAAAGCCTTACTATACATAGTAATTTTTTTCGTCAAAAAACGGCTTACTATATACATGGTTGGGTTTTTTTCGTCAAAAAACGCCTTTCTATACATGGTCGTTTTTTTCGTCAAAAAATGCCTTACTATACATGGTAAATTTTTTCGTCAAAAAACGCCTTACTATACATGGTCGTTTTTTCCCGCTAAAAACGTCTGACTATACATGGTCGTTTTTTTCGGCGAAAAACGCCTTACTATACATGGTCTTTTTTTTGTGTCAAAAAACGCCTTACTATACATGGTCTTTTTTTTGTGTCAAAAAAAGCCTTACTATACATGGTCGTTTTTTTCGTCAAAAAACGCCTTACTATAATGGTCGGTTTTTTCGTCAAAAAACGCCTTACTATATACATGGTCGGTTTTTTAGTCAAAAAACACCTTACTATACATGGTCGTTTTTTTCGTCAAAAAACGCCTTACTATACATGGTCGTTGGTATTGGCCAAAAAAGCCTTACAATACATGGTTGTTTTTTTTGTCAAAAAACACCTTACTATACATGGTCGTTTTTTTCGTCAAAAAACGCCTTACTATAATGGTCGTTTTTTTCATCAAAAAACGCCTTACTATATACATGCTTGGTTTTTTTCGTCAAAAAACACCTTACTATACATGGTCGTTTTTTTGGCTAAAAACGTCTTCCTAGACATGGTCATTTTTTTTTCGTCAAAAAACGCCTTACTATACATGGTCGTTTTTTTTTCAGCTAAAAACGCCTTATTATACATGGTCGTTTTTTTCGGCAAAAAACGCCTTACTATACATGGTCATTTTTATAGGCTAAAAACGCCTTACTATACAAGGTCTTTTTTCCCGCTAAAAACGCCTTACTAGACATGGTCGTTTTTTAGTCAAACAACGCCTTACTATACATGGTCATTTTTTTTTTCGGCAAAAAAAGCCTTACTATACATGGTCATTTTTTTCGTCAAAAAACGCCTTACTATACATGGTTGTTTTTATCGGCCAAAAACGCCTTACTATACATGGTCGTTTTTTTTGTCAAAAAACACCTTACTATACATGGTCGTTGGTATCGGCTAAAAACGCCTTACTATACAAGGTCTTTTTTTCGGCAAAAAACGCCTTACTATAAATGGTCATATTTTTTAGTCAAAAAACGCCTTACTATACATGGTCGTTATTTTCGTCAAAAAACGCCTTACTATACATGGTAGTTGGTATCGGCCAAAAACGCCTTACTATATATGGTTGGGTTTTTTTTGTCAAAAAACGCCTTACTATACATGGTCGCTTTTTCCCCGCTAAAAACGCCTTACTATACAGGGTCGTTTTTTTTCGTCAAAAAACGTCTGACTATACATGGTCGTTTTTTTCGGCGAAAAACGCCTTACTATACATGGTCTTTTTTTTTGTCAAAAAAAGCCTTACTATACATGGTCGTTTTTTTTTGTCAAGAAACGCCTTACTATAATGGTCGTTTTTTTCGTCAAAAAACGCCTTACTATACATGGTCGTTTTTTTGGCTAAAAACGCCTTCCTAGACATGGTCGTTTTTTTAGTCAAAAAACGCCTTACTATACATGGTCATTTTTTTTTCGGCAAAAAACGCCTTACTATACGTGGTCGTTGGTATCGGCCAAAAACGCCTTACTATACATGGTTGGCTTTTTTTGTCAAAAAACACCTTACTATATACATGGTTGGGTTTTTTTGGCAAAAAACGCCTTACTATACATGATCGTTTTTTCCCGCTAAAAACGCCTTACTATACAGGGTCGTTTTTTTTCGTCAAAAAACGTCTGACTATACATGGTCGTTTTTTTCGGCGAAAAACGCCTTACTATACATGGTCTTTTTTTTTTGTCAAAAAAAGCCTTACTATACATGGTCGTTTTTTTTCGTCAAAAAACGCCTTACTATAATGGTCGTTTTTTTCATCAAAAAACGCCTTACTATACATGGTTGTTGGTATCGGCCAAAAAAGCCTTACTATACATGGTTGTTTTTTTTGTCAAAAAACGCCTTACTATACATGGTCGTTTTTCGCCAAAAGCGCCGTTACTATACATGGTCGGGTTTTTCCGCTAAAACGCCTTAGGGTCGTTTTTGGTCAAAAACGTCTGACTATACATGGTCGGTTTTTTTCCAGCTAAAAACGCCTTATTATACATGGTCGTTTTTTTCAGCAAAAAACGCCTTCCTATACAAGGTCTTTTTTTCGGCAAAAAAAGCCTTACTATAAATGGTCGGTTTTTTTCGTCAAAAAACGCCTACCTATACATGGTCGTTTTTTTCGGCCCAAAACGCCTTACTATACATGGTCGCTTTTTCCCCGCTAAAAACGCCTTACTATACAGGGTCGTTTTTAGTCAAAAACGCCTGACTATACATGGTCGTTTTTCGTAAAAACGCCTTACTATACATGGTCTTTTTTTTGTCAAAAAAAGCCTTACTATACATGGTCGTTTTTTTTTGTCAAGAAACGCCTTACTATAATGGTCGTTTTTTTCGTCAAAAAACGCCTTACTATACATGGTCGTTTTTTCGGCAAACAACGCCTTACTATACATGGTCGTTTTTTCGTCAAAAAACGCCTTACTATACATGGTTGGGGGGTTTTCGGCCATTAAAACCTTACTATAAATGGTCTTTTTTTCGGCCCAAAACGCCTGACTATACATGGTCATTTTTTTCGGCCCAAAACACCTTACTATACATTGTCGTTTTTTTCGGCCCAAAACGCCTTACTATACATGGTCGGGTTTTTAGCAAAAACGCCTTACTATACATGGTCCTTTTTGGGGGCAAAACACCTTACTATGATCGTGGTTTTTTCGCTAAAACGCCTGACTATACAGGGTCGTTTATTTCGTCAAAAACCTTGACTATACATGGTGTTTTTTGTCTAAAAACACCTTCCTATACATGGTCGTTTTTTTGTCTAAAAAGCCTTACTATACAATGTCGTTTTTTTTTTGTCAAAAACGCCTGACTATACATGGTCGGGTTTTTTCGCTAAAAACGCCTTACTATACATGGTTGTTGGTATCGCCTAAAAAGCCTTACTATACATGGTTGTTTTTTTCGGCAAAAAACGCCTTACTATACATAGTCGTTTTTTTTCGTCAAAAACGCCTTACTATACATGGTGGTTTTTTTCGGCTAAAAACGCCTGACTATACATGGTCATTTATTTCGTCAAAAAAAGCCTTACTATACATGGTGGTTTTTTTTGGTCTAAAAACACCTTCCTATACATCAGGGGTCTCAAACTCAATTTATCCGGGGGCCACTGGAGGCAGAGTCTGGGTGAGGCTGGGCCGCATCAGGGTTTCCACAAGAAAAGCGCTGATGAATCATTCCAATGTTGTCAAATATCTTTATTTTTAACACAAAATAATGAATTAAATAAAATAATTTAAAAATGAATGTCTGATCTAACAGTTCAACTTTTAACTTTATGAACATGAATGAAACATTGAACATGAACCGTTCTTAGCACAGGAACAGCCACCATGTCTGTCCTTCTCCATGAAGTCTTTTACTTCTGCTCTCAACTCAAAAATCTCTTCAATACGTTTCCCTGCTGAGCCAACGTACCCCAGTGAAGTAGAGCACATCCCCATATTCAGATTTTATTTCCTCTAAAAAATGGGCGGGCGGAATAGGGTCAATACCTCACGTGATTGGTTCTGTTCAGCTCCGCACACAACAAGAGTCATTCATATCAATCTTGCGGGCCACACTAATATTAATCTTTCATATTAAGACGGGGCCGCAAATTATCATCCCGGGGGCCGCAGTTGGCCCGCGGGCCGCACGTTTGAGGCCCCTGCTATACATGGTCGTTTTTTTTCGGCTAAAAACGCCTTACTTACAATGTCATTTTTTTTTGTCAAAAAACGCCTGACTATACATGGTCGGTTTTTTCGCTAAAACGCTTTATACATGGTCATTTTTTCGTCAAAAACGCCTTACTATACATAGTCGTTTTTTCAGCAAAACGCCTTATTATAAATGGTCATTTTTTTCATCAAAAAACACCTAACTATACATGGTCGTTTTTTTAGTCAAAAAAAGCCTTACTATACATAGTAATTTTTTTCGTCAAAAAACGGCTTACTATATACATGGTTGGGTTTTTTTCGTCAAAAAACGCCTTTCTATACATGGTCGTTTTTTTCGTCAAAAAATGCCTTACTATACATGGTAAATTTTTTCGTCAAAAAACGCCTTACTATACATGGTCGTTTTTTCCCGCTAAAAACGTCTGACTATACATGGTCGTTTTTTTCGGCGAAAAACGCCTTACTATACATGGTCTTTTTTTTTTGTGTCAAAAAACGCCTTACTATACATGGTCTTTTTTTTGTGTCAAAAAAAGCCTTACTATACATGGTCGTTTTTTTCGTCAAAAAACGCCTTACTATAATGGTCGGTTTTTTCGTCAAAAAACGCCTTACTATATACATGGTCGGTTTTTTAGTCAAAAAACACCTTACTATACATGGTCGTTTTTTTCGTCAAAAAACGCCTTACTATACATGGTCGTTGGTATTGGCCAAAAAAGCCTTACTATACATGGTTGTTTTTTTTGTCAAAAAACACCTTACTATACATGGTCGTTTTTTTCGTCAAAAAACGCCTTACTATAATGGTCGTTTTTTTCATCAAAAAACGCCTTACTATATACATGCTTGTTTTTTTTCGTCAAAAAACACCTTACTATACATGGTCGTTTTTTTGGCTAAAAACGTCTTCCTAGACATGGTCATTTTTTTTTCGTCAAAAAACGCCTTACTATACATGGTCGTTTTTTTTTCAGCTAAAAACGCCTTATTATACATGGTCGTTTTTCGCAAAAACGCCTTACTTATACATGGTCATTTTATAGGCTAAAAGCGCCTAAGGTCTTTTTTCGCTAAAAACGCCTTACTAGACATGGTCGTTTTTTAGTCAAACAACGCCTTACTATACATGGTCATTTTTTTTTTCGGCAAAAAAAGCCTTACTATACATGGTCATTTTTTTCGTCAAAAAACGCCTTACTATACATGGTTGTTTTTCGCCAAAACGCTTAATACATGGTCGTTTTTGTCAAAAACACCTTACTATACATGGTCGTTGGTATTAGTCTAAACAACGCCTTACTATACATGGTCATTTTTTTCAAAAACGCCTTACTATACATGCAAAAAACGCCTTACTATACATGGTCATTTTTATCGTCAAAAACGCCTTACTATACATGGTTGTTTTATCGCCAAAAACGCCTTACTATACATGGTCTTTTTTGTCGCTCTGAAAAAAAACGCCTTACTATACATGGTCGTTTTTTTGTCAAGAAACGCCTTACTATACATGGTCGTTTTTGGCTAAAACGCCTTACTATACATGGTCGTTTTTGGCAAAAACGCCTTACTATACATGGTCATTTTTTTAGTCAAAACGCCTTACTATACATGGTCGTTTTTGGCTAAAACGCCTTCCTAGACATGGTCGTTTTTAGTCAAAAACGCCTTACTATACATGGTCATTTTTTTCGCAAAAACGCCTTACTATATGGTCGTTGGTATCGCCAAAACGCCTTACTATACATGGTTGGCTTTTTTGTCAAAAACACCTTACTATATACATGGTTGGGTTTTTTTGGCAAAAAACGCCTTACTATACATGATCGTTTTTTCCCGCTAAAAACGCCTTACTATACAGGGTCGTTTTTAGTCAAAAACGTCTGACTATACATGGTCGTTTTTCGCTAAAAACGCCTTACTATACATGGTCTTTTTTTGTCAAAAAAGCCTTACTATACATGGTCGTTTTTTAGTCAAAAACGCCTTACTAAAATCGCCTTACTATACATGGTCGTTTATACATGGTTAAAAAACGCCTTACTATACATTAGGGTCGTTTTTAGTTAGGTCGTTTTTAAAAAAACGTCTGACTATACATGGTCGGTTTTTTTCCAGCTAAAAACGCCTTATTATACATGGTCGTTTTTTTCAGCAAAAAACGCCTTCCTATACAAGGTCTTTTTTTCGGCAAAAAAAGCCTTACTATAAATGGTCGGTTTTTTTCGTCAAAAAACGCCTACCTATACATGGTCGTTTTTTTCGGCCCAAAACGCCTTACTATACATGGTCGCTTTTTCCCCGCTAAAAACGCCTTACTATACAGGGTCGTTTTTTTTCGTCAAAAAACGTCTGACTATACATGGTCGTTTTTTTCGGCGAAAAACGCCTTACTATACATGGTCTTTTTTTTGTCAAAAAAAGCCTTACTATACATGGTCGTTTTTTTTTGTCAAGAAACGCCTTACTATAATGGTCGTTTTTTTCGTCAAAAAACGCCTTACTATTAGAGCTGTCAGTTTAGCGCGTTTATATCGGGATTAATTTAAATGAATTTTATCGGGATCAAAATTTTTCTCGCGAGATTAACGCGGAGACGTCACAGCGGATGTTACGTTGCTCTATAAATAAACCAGAAACAAAACATCAAGCGCTGCGCTGGTCCACGACGTTTGTTTTGCCAGCCACGGCAGCGCGAGACACTGAAAACGGATACTTAAATAGCTCATGAATGGAAAGTTTACTTTTAAAAAGTTGCCAGACTGTTCCACTGACAAGACCAAAGTTACCTGTATGTTTTGCAGTCGTAAACCGAGCTATCATCATAGCACGTCGAGTCTGAAATACCACTTAATGGCCAAGCGCACAGCTGACGTTCTACTCCGCCCCCTTGTCTCAGACAGACAGCTATGGATCATTTCAAAGCGAAGAAAATGGATGACACGACGAAGAACAAATTTGCTGAACGACTCCTGTTGGATTGACCTGGCGCTTTAAGAGGGGCGGGGCTGCCACTGACAGGTGACGTTCGCGCGATGTATAAATAGCATTTTGTTTCGTGAGTGAATACACTCGCCGTCGTCGGCATGGCTCAATGTTAAGCTACGCGAGTGCTTCTTATCAAGTCAGATGTGTAAAGTTAGCTTTTAGATTCGGTCATGATCGGTTGCTTTGGTTGCCGCGATCGCTATGCAATCACAGTCAGTTACCGTTCGCAATCGGCAATTTAAACAGCGTGGGCTAAAATGTTGCTAGAACAGGGCTGTCTTTATTTAGCTCATTTTTGCATAGTTGTCATGTTTGTCCGTCAGCAATCTGACGTTTAAACGAAGTAAATTGCGTTGCAGCTGGGGTAAATATGCCGCGCTCCACTTCGGGTTGGACCTTTGGGACTTGTAGTTCTTTTGTTCGATTCGACTTTATGTTTGTGTTGAATGGTTTCTTACGTTTAAAACAATGAATAATGATGACGATAATGATACATAGTGAAATCAGGGTTGATTACATTATTTATTAAACGTATTGTTAGATAAAGGTATTCATTAATGTCAATTATATACATATTTACATTGCGATGCAGAAAGATAGATATATTAATTTTTACTGCATTTATGTGTAGTTTAGGTTATTACCTGCTTCTGATACTTCTGTTACAACTACTACTACTCCTACTTCTGCTGCAAAGTGCTCCAATAAATGATCCAAAAAGTACAGAACAGAGATCCTTCCATGCTGACCGACAATCCCTAACTGAACAACCATTACTGCTTGCCAGCGAGAGCCTCCATTACAAGAATCCGAAATGATGTCGACACAAAACCGTAGAGAGACTTCCGAGCAAGAAGGACCAACAGAATCAGCATAGCCTGACTGCTGTGTTCAAAGCAAATTTGAGAAAACGAAGTATGCAACCATGGCTTAAATCCATTATAGGCTGAGTACTAGTTTACCTTAGATGTGCACTTTATAATGTTATATTGCGCTGTTTTGATTCCCTAAAAGAGCTGTTCAAGCAGCTGTTGTGTGACAAAATATTGTTTTCACTGTTGTTGATGGACAGTAATATTGTGTGAGAGATAATGTGTGAATAACTGCTCCAAGTGAAAAATGTTCATGTAAAATTGAAAATCAAAATTGTTATTTCAGTAAATATTTGCATTTTGCACATAGAAAACTGATTCATGATTCCATGTTGATGAGAGCATTAAAATGGGGGAAAATAGGACAAAAAAATATAAAAGGAAATTCAGAAACGATAAAAAATGAGTGAGCAATCATGATTAATTTTTAGTTAATTTGAGTTAATTGTGACAGTTGAGTTTTTAATTAGATTAAAAATTTTAATCGTTTGACAGCTCTACTTACTATACATGGTCGTTTTTTCGTCAAACAACGCCTTACTATACATGGTCGTTTTTTCGTCAAAAAACGCCTTACTATACATGGTTGGGGGTTTTTCGGCCATTAAAACCTTACTATAAATGGTCTTTTTTTCGGCCCAAAACGCCTGACTATACATGGTCATTTTTTTCGGCCCAAAACACCTTACTATACATTGTCGTTTTTTTCGGCCCAAAACGCCTTACTATACATGGTCGGGGTTTTTTAGCAAAAAACGCCTTTCTATACATGGTCCTTTTTTGGGGGGGCAAAAAACACCTTACATGATCGTTTTTTCCCGCTAAAAACGCCTTACTATACAGGGTCGTTTTTTTTCGTCAAAAAACGTCTGACTATACATGGGCGTTTTTTTCGGCGAAAAACGCCTTACTATACATGGTCTTTTTTGTCAAAAAACGCCTTACTATAATGGTCGTTTTTTTCGTCAAAAAACGCCTTACTATACATGGTTGTTGGTATCGGCCAAAAAAGCCTTACTATACATGGTTGTTTTTTTTGTCAAAAAACGCCTTACTATACTTGGTCGTTTTTTTCGTCAAAAAACGCCTTACTATACATGGTCGTTTTTTCCCGCTAAAAACGCCTTAGGGTCGTTTTTTCGTCAAAAACGTCTGACTATACATGGTCGTTTTTCAGCTAAAACGCCTTATTATACATGGTCGTTTTTCAGCAAAACGCCTTCCTATACATGGTCATTTTTATCGGCTAAAAACGCCTTACTATACAAGGTCTTTTTTTCAGCAAAAAAAGCCTTACTATAAATGGTCGTTTTTTTTCGTCAAAAGACGCCTACCTATACATGGTCGTTTTTTTCGGCCCAAAACGCCTTACTATACATAGTCGGTTTTTTTCGGCAAACAACGCCTTACTATACATGGTCGTTTTTTCGTCAAAAAACGCCTTACTATATATACATGGTCGTTTTTTTTCGGCCAAAAACGCCTTACTATATATGGTGGGTTTTTTTCGGCCCAAAACGCCTTACTATACATGGTCGGGGTTTTTTAGCAAAAAACGCCTTTCTATACATGGTCCTTTTTTGGGGGGGCAAAAAACACCTTACATGATCGTTTTTTCCCGCTAAAAACGCCTTACTATACAGGGTCGTTTTTTTTCGTCAAAAAACGTCTGACTATACATGGGCGTTTTTTTCGGCGAAAAACGCCTTACTATACATGGTCTTTTTTTTTGTCAAAAAAAGCCTTACTATACATGGTCGTTTTTTTTCGTCAAAAAACGCCTTACTATAATGGTCGTTTTTTTCGTCAAAAAACGCCTTACTATACATGGTCGTTTTTTCCCGCTAAAAACGCCTTAGGGTCGTTTTTTTTTCGTCAAAAAACGTCTGACTATACATGGTCGTTTTTTTTTCAGCTAAAAACGCCTTATTATACATGGTCGTTTTTTTCAGCAAAAAACGCCTTCCTATACATGGTCATTTTTATCGGCTAAAAACGCCTTACTATACAAGGTCTTTTTTTCAGCAAAAAAAGCCTTACTATAAATGGTCGTTTTTTTTCGTCAAAAGACGCCTACCTATACATGGTCGTTTTTTTCGGCCCAAAACGCCTTACTATACATAGTCGGTTTTTTTCGGCAAACAACGCCTTACTATACATGGTCGTTTTTTCGTCAAAAAACGCCTTACTATATATACATGGTCGTTTTTTTTCGGCCAAAAACGCCTTACTATATATGGTGGGTTTTTTTCGGCCCAAAACGCCTTACTATACATGGTCGGGGTTTTTTAGCAAAAAACGCCTTTCTATACATGGTCCTTTTTTACATGATCGTTTTCCGCTAAAAACGCCTTACTATACAGGGTCGTTTTTTTTAGTCAAAAACGTCTGACTATACATGGGCGTTTTTTTCGGCGAAAAACGCCTTACTATACATGGTCTTTTTTTTTGTCAAAAAAAGCCTTACTATACATGGTCGTTTTTTTTGTCAAAAAACGCCTTACTATAATGGTCGTTTTTTTCGTCAAAAAACGCCTTACTATACATGGTTGTTGGTATCGGCCAAAAAAGCCTTACTATACATGGTTGTTTTTTTTGTCAAAAAACGCCTTACTATACTTGGTCGTTTTTTTCGTCAAAAAACGCCTTACTATACATGGTCGTTTTTTCCCGCTAAAAACGCCTTAGGGTCGTTTTTTTTCGTCAAAAAACGTCTGACTATACATGGTCGTTTTTTTTTCAGCTAAAAACGCCTTATTATACATGGTCGTTTTTTTCAGCAAAAAACGCCTTCCTATACATGGTCATTTTTATCGGCTAAAAACGCCTTACTATACAAGGTCTTTTTTTCAGCAAAAAAAGCCTTACTATAAATGGTCGTTTTTTTTCGTCAAAAAACGCCTACCTATACATGGTCGGTTTTTTCGGCCCAAAACGCCTTACTATACATAGTCGGTTTTTTTCGGCAAACAACGCCTTACTATACATGGTCGTTTTTTCGTCAAAAAACGCCTTACTATATATACATGGTCGTTTTTTTTCGGCCAAAAACGCCTTACTATATATGGTCGTTTTTTTTCGGCCCAAAACGCCTTACTATACATGGTTGGGGGGTTTTCGGCCATTAAAACCTTACTATAAATGGTCTTTTTTTCGGCCCAAAACGCCTTACTATACATTGTCGTTTTTTTCGGCCCAAAACGCCTTACTATACATGGTCGGGGTTTTTTAGCAAAAAACTCCTTTCTATACATGGTCCTTTTTTGGGGGGGCAAAAAACACCTTACATGGTTGTTTTTTTCGGCCAAAAACGCCTTACTATACATGGTTGGGGGGTTTTCGGCCAAAAACCTATACATGGTCATTTTTTTTGGCTAAAAACCTCTTACTATATAATGTCATACAATGTATGCTTGAAATGACCTGAAGTGATCACGTGATCATCATCGGAACTGATCCGCGACCACGGGAAAAGCAGAGCGGAAACCAGGAAGGCATGTAGCCCAACAAAACTATTAATTGGAAGGGTGGGGAAAATGACATTCACAAATGAAATTAACACCACAGGTTAATTTTTAAGGATTTTTATTGAGTTCAGAAGCTTTCCCTGAAAATTAAGGACAATTAAGAGCAGAAATTTAGAATTTTATTAACTTTAAGGACCCCTTGGTACCCTGTGTCAAGGGAAAACGACACGCCAGGAAAAAACACTGACTGCAATTTTGGAATCAGCATAAAAATTTCACTCAACACATTATTTCTTTTCAAAATGTACCGCAGTGTAATATGCCATTATTTAAGGGATCAGCAAAACCATAAATAGCACAGAATCTCACACACTTCATGAATAGTGACAACTAAGCAGTTCACGTGTTATTTTGCTTTGTGCAGTCTGGTCATGAGTACATCCCACGCTTCCAAATGTCCACCGTTAATTCCAAATGTTTGAATTTTCCTTTCTTTGTGCATAGTCCATCCCTTCCGTTAGGAAATGGGGGCTAGTACTGTAAAGGCAGTGTCCAGACCCCTGCAGGCCTCGGCAAAGCAGAGAGAATTCCTTCACCATCTCCTTCACACGATGTTTGTTGCTTTGCTCCCTTGGGGAAAGGAGAATTTTGCTTTTGTAAAATCATCTGTTAAATCTCACTTTGAGCCATTAGCGACATTTATTGAAGACATGGCCAGGTGCAGTTCGATCAACACATTTCTGGATGTGCATTTGTGTGCTATTAACCGATTTACCTGAGAAGCTGCTCAGTAAAATTGTGTTTCTGCTCCGCGGAGATTTGTGTGGAGGGGAATCCTGGTGATTGCAGAAGTTCTTGGAGCCACTGGGACAGCAGAACCGGACAGTGTGTACTCAGACTCAGCAGCACCTCGGCGAAATAATCCATCAGACTTCGAGGAGATCCGCCACCAACTGCCTGTGAGAGCCACGCAGACGGGCAAAAGAGGCGAGTTGGATTTGAAAAAAGAAATGAGATATTGACGCTGTTCACAATTGTTTGATCCCCCCCGAGGGAAAATAAATCAGCGCGTATCAGACTGACCTGTAGGATGGTCTCTGTAAGAAGCTTTCCGTCCCTCTGCAACACCTCGCCGAAAGACGACACGTCTTGACATCGGGACAATAATTCGGTCTGTTGCCAAAGGACAAAAATAAGACACATTTGCGTTAATTGCCATTATTTACAGAAAAAAACGAACCCAGTGCTGGGGGGGGGTTTTTGGGGGGGGGGGGGCAGATCAGTGATCAAATTTGTGCCTGGCTGCCATCTTGTGGCAGATTGGTGTCAAGGATTTTCTTTCCAGAGTCCAGACCATAGCCAAATTCATTACGTATGGTTAAAATGCTACTAAGGCAAAGCAAAGAGAACAAAAATAGCTTCCTGAAAAAAATTAAAAGAACGTACATTGACAACAATTAGGCACATTGACAAAAAAAAGATATAAAGCTATTTTAAAGAAAAGGAAAGAAACAAAATGTAGCTTTCTGAAATTACTAAAAGACCATACAGTGAAGTTGATTTTAAAAAATTAGATCTTGACGACCTGATCATTTGACTTCGGGGGTTTCATTGAACATTTAACAGTGCGCCATTTCAGGCTAACTTCAACTTACAAAGAAGAAGCTGGCAGCTTTTACTGTGGAGGTTTCAGGAAATTTCAGTGACAGAATTCCTGAGCATGACAAAGCAAAAGAGTTTATTAGTGGACAAGAAAATATTCAAGGTCAAAATGACTTTGACGTGTTGATATTCTTAGCTGAAAATAATGAAGTATGAATGTGACTGTGACCTGTACACAAAATACTCACCGCAGTAAAAGAGCGCGTTCACGTCCCGATGATCACATTCCAGGTACAAATCGGGTTTTCTTTTAAGAACCTATCCGCAGATGTTTTGAGTTAAAACTTTCAAAGTGATGCAGAAAACCTCGGCCCCTTTCCAAAGTTTCCAAGCCAACCTGAGCATGAAGGTGCATGAAGGACTCTGCAACATCAGGATGATCCCTGATGCCTACAAAATCACAATCGTGATTAAAAGGAAAGTCACTTGTTTAATAAATAAATAAATAATAATAATACCTTGTTGAAATATTGTCGCCGTGGAAGAGGTCAGAACTTTCAACAGGTTCTTAATGGAGGAGATGTGGCGTTCCTCTCCAGCAAAGACGTGAACCATCTAAGGGAGAACAGAACCCGTTGGGAGTCTTGACACCATTTGCTTTGATTCTATCGAGGCGTATACCTGAGACGCCAGGTCAAGTGCTGAGGCTTGCGGGAAGGTGCTGTAAATTTGGCCGAGCGTCTCACTCAACCGAGCGACCAAGGGACCGAAATCCCGGAGGAGAGTTCGAATGGACTTATCAAAGACTCCACAAACTGCCTGCGGAGGGGAAAGGGGAAGCACTAAATATAATAAATCATGCAAGTGTAGACTTATTGGACTATCAAAAAGGCCCCTCACGGCTGAAGCCAGAGGGCAGCCATTTTACGTTGCCACTGTGACTGACAACCTATGTTGTGTGTTTTAGGTTGGGGGCAAAACGCGGCTCCAGAGCTTCTTTAACGACATCTAGTGGCTCCCTGGAGCTTTATAAAAAATATTTGAAAATGATTTTGATAGTAGGCTAATATAGCTCAAATAGATATAGATACACGTTGCAGCTCCGAAAAAGGAGAGCTGTGGTGTTGTTTTTTTAAAACGTAAACTTTATTTATGCTTTTAACAGTCTCGACAAACACAGACACGTCTGCGACTCTGCGCCCGACTACGTGCCTTCTTTCTTCTCGTTCAACTCGAGAGGCGTTCAAAGACAGCCTCCGAAAAACGGATATTAATGATCACTCCACTGACACTAAGAAAAGCGAAAAATAATTCACCAAAAAAAAAAAAATCAAGTGAGGAAATTACAAAATAAATTCTATGGGGGCGTTTGTGAACACACAACAAAGGAATGAATAACATAAACAATTCTGAGACAGTCCAGTCTCCTACATACATAAAGAATGTGTTACCTTCATGGTAAGTTTTATACTGTAGAAGGCTTTAATTTTTTGTGGCTCCAGACATATTTGTTTTTTTGTCCTATATGGCTCTTTCAACATTTTGGGTTGCCGACCCCTGATAGGATAATGAGAGCCTCTCAAAAAACAAACTTCACTGTTTGCATTCAGAGTGCTTTGCTTTCATTTCGTTGTTGGCGGTTAACATAACATGATGCCGACGAATCTTGGACTGACATACGGAGATACACCTTTTAAGAGAAAATATACAATCACATTCTTAATGATACAATGTGCATGTAGCTCATCTCCCGGACTTCCTGGTACAAGTGTATGACATAAACGGTGATATTTTCACCGAAGGGACAGAAAATACAATACAATGCAATACATGCTGATTTATATAGCGCTTTCACAACAGCGGCAGCTGTAACAAGTGAAAGCGCCATGTAGATATCAATGTAGTCAAGTTAAGCCGGCTTAGTGAGTGGCAACGGGAGATATCTACCGGTGGCTTCAATTCTCACAGCGAGTAATCTGCATTGTTAGTCCATTCATATATAAATCCGTAATGTAGACAGACAACGGAATGTTATGGATTTTTTAGGCCTATGCCGATTCCATTGTACTGTGGACAGAATAAAATTCTGAAAACCAATTCATCGGCCAATTCATTTAAAAAAAATGAATAAATTCAAGGACAGCGGTCACTACAGCGACCGTCTTAAGTTATCAGGTTACAGGGTGCATGAAAGGAGAAAGAAGAGTTTCTTTTTTTCTATTGGATCCCATTAGATTGCAGGTGTACCTTTTATTGTGAAGGTAAGCATTTCTCCTCCTTACCTCCACCACCTCAGTGTCCTCGAGCCATTTGCTGAGTATGTTCTGGATCAATGTGTAAACTTGCTCTAGTACCACCACAACCTAAAAACAAGAGAAATAGCTTGGAACATGTGCACAGCCATTTGAACATTTTCAAAACATATATTCTTGATAATGGCTCTCAAAGACTTATAAAAATAAATAATTTAATGACTGTTTATTTTTCAAATGTAATTCCAAATTTGAGAGTGCGCTTGTCTTTAGGCACTTTTTTGCAACTGCCAGTCTGGTTGTGTTTTTAACTGTGCCTTTTTGTTGTGATTAAATGGTATCTCTCATTTTTCTCAAAGTACTCATAAGGCGATTTTTACTGGGTTGCGTGTGGTTTGAGGGTGAGACGGTGCCGCGTGGACCGCTCCCTCGAAGCCGTCTGCATATCTGTTGATGTCCAGAGAGGAGAAGAGGCTGGACAACATTCCCAGGATGTGAATGATTGATTGTTTATGGGCAGGATCAGCCTGCACAGGAAGAGACGTTCATCAAGTCTGATGTCGTGAAACTACTATTTCGCAGTTGACGGTCATTTGTTTAATCGAGGGCTGAACAATTAATCACATTCAAAGCACTGACATTGCAAAGTAGTCTAAAGCGATTTTCAAATCGCGAAGCCTGCTATTTGGGAAATTCACCATTTTCTATTTTTCACCTACTGCTTGTTGGGCCAGACTGTCCATCTGCTGGATATGAGGACTGATGAGCGAGTGCAATTTTCCCAAGATCTCCTCGGCTGGCAGAGCGGAAAGCAGGAAGCCCAGAGCCTGCATGAGCCACATGCACTGGCTGCTCTGCACATACAGAAAATCCATTCATACATGGCTTCCTCACTTGCAGCACACTGACCTTTATCTCAATGCTCACTCACCTTATGGATACCTTTAACCAGCACATCCTATCGAGCGAGACATTATGATTACTTGTATCGATTTTAGTTTCCTCAACAGTCTGAAGTCACGTGTAAAACCTGGCACACGGTGAGAATATCCTGAGTGAAGGACCCGAGGTCGTGTCGACACTCCCTGCAGATCCTCTTCAGAGTCGAAACACTGGATACGGACAGCTCGGGCCTCTCCAGAGCTTGCAGCACCATGGGTAACATGCCCCCAAGCATCACCGGGTGGTCCACCAGCCACTCCGCCAGGGATCCTTGGCAACATTAGCCAATAAAATACATGACAAATTCTGCTTATAATACACATATAAAAAAACACTCATTCTCAAAATTTACCTGACTCTAAAATGAATTTAAAAAAACACTTTAGGTACCTCAGAGTAAAGAGTAAAAGTGAAAAGGCCACACTGTTAAAAAAAAAAAAAGGATGAACTCAAAATTTTCTCGGCAACAAACTTGGCCAAGTCAACAAAATGTTTTGCTGTTGTGAAAAGTGGCTGTCTTGCTTTTCACAAAAGATAAACAAGACTTGACCAAACTAATTGTCTATTGACTATTGTTCCCCACCTTAAAGACAGAAGTAAAAACAACTCAGCTAATGTCTTTGGCGCAAACAACTTGCTAGCTTTACCTTGTGCTAAACCTGTTAGCTTGTGCTAACTAACATTGTTGCGAAAACTGGCAATCGTTTATATTTTAAAGTTATTGCAACTTAAATAACCGTTTTAGCCCCCAAAATACAAGTTGTGTTTTTTACAGTACATTTACCATTTTATTCATATTAATTTTCTGTAGTCGTTAGTAAGTAAAATGCAGTTCACGTGTGTTCCTTGATATCTAAGTTGCTGTACATATAACTTACATCGTTTGACTTACTGTATGAACGGTTAAATGAACCATTGCAATCGTTTAATCAACGTATTAGAGTTGAACGAACCCATCGGGTTTTGCCGTGTACTGTACTACAGAATGACAGGAGCGGTATTCCACACACCTATCGTGTACATGACTGTGTCAGCCAGCATGACGTTACTGATGTTGATTCCGGGGATCAGCCCAATCAGACCTGGGATGACGTCTGAGTAGTTCACATCGATGGTCTCGGCTATGGACTGGAATCCGAATAACAAAGCCTCTGTTTCCTTGAAAGGAGAATGTAGAATAATACACCAAAAGAAAATGAGAAGGGAACAATTGTGGATATGTGTGTGTTTGGGGAAGGGGGCGTTTTTGAACTTCATGGCTCTCGCGTCGTGAACCATTCAAGTCTCGAATCTGGACTTGAATGAATTGAAGTAGTTCTACTACCTGCCATTGTGCTGCCTGCTGGGGGTCCATCAGCTGCCTGCCCAGGCGGTCGTAAAGGTTACTGAGCAGCTCGGCTCCCAACATTTCGTAGACGTACATCAATGTGTCCGAGATATCCACTCTGGGAGGTAAAACAACGGGAAAACAAATCTTTTCTGTCATGAAATGAAGACACTTTTCAAACTTTGAAAATGCTGAGGTTGTGGAGATACAAGCAAGTGCAAAACAAAAAATTGCTAGCTTTGCTAGCTCCCCAAAGGAGGCAACCAAAGTGTAAAAATGGTTCATTTCATGGGTCTCACCTGTAGATTCTGAACTGCTCCTTGTCATCACAACTCCAGGAGGTGTACTCTTCCTGGGAAGGGTAGTGGCATTTGTGTAGTAACACATCCACCAACTGGAAGTAAACGGGCCGGTAGACTTGCAGATAAATGGCCTGCTTCTCCTCCTCAAAAGACAAGATGTCATCCTGAACAGAAACATAAGAACGATGCAACTCCTGCACGAGGTATGCGGATTTGCATTTGCTCCCCACCTGCAGGGTGTACCAGAAAGTAAGTGTGAGGGAGCTGGTTGTCTCGCTGATTGGGTACTGGCCAGGAATCCCAGTACAGGACAGAATCATGTTGACCAAGGCTAGATATTGCTGCCAGTGCTCTACCTGCTCCAGCAACACCCTGTCATACGCATAAATGACTCGTTACTCGGGGTGTCAAAATGGATTGATGTCCCCCCCCCCCGAAATATCAGCTAAAAATGACTGCGCATGGTAAAATCCATATTGCGCAAACTTTTATATGTCAAACTTCCATGCACCCATCCATTTTCTAATCCGTTTATCTTCACAAGGGTAGCCGGCATGCTAGAGCTTACTCCAGCTGTCTTTGTGCAGTAGGCGGGTTACACCCTGAACTGGTTGCTCGCTAATCGCAGGGCACAGATAGACAAACGACCATTCACAGTCACAATATCACCTAAGGACAATTTGGAGCGTTCCATTAACCTGCCTCATGTTTTTGGAATGTGGGAGGAAACCGGAGCACCCGGAGAAAACCCACACAGACACAGGCAAATCAAAATATCTCACAAACCTGATGTGCTAGAACCCCCCCCCCCCCCCCCAAAAAAAAAACAAAGATAACTTTGAATCAAATACGACATCCCACACACATATCCACGGAGCGCAGAATCTGTCTGCCTGCGCCTCCATCAAATCCACCCAAATTGCATTACATCACCTGCGTCACAACTTGGCTCTGCTTTTAGCTGGTCCAAATTCACCCGGGTGTGTTAATAACAAAACATCCTCGGTCCGCTAGAATGCCCAGCGAGGCATAACACGGTCTTCCAAATTCCCAAGCGGTAAACCAGACTTTCAAGAAGATGCACCAATTATGACGATGTGCTCACACGTGAACCTTTCTACCAAAATAAGGCACTGGGAATCAAAGTGGCTTTTCGTGTGCACCTGGAATGTGTTTCTCCCATAGCGACGGCAATACGACAGATCCCATGTGAGGTCTCCATGTCCCCATCTTGAACTGCTGTCTTCAACTGATCGTGCAGACCCAGCACCAGAGGCATTAGACTCATCAGAGCACTGACGTACCTGGAAAAACAAACACACACGTTGATCGTACAGAAATCAATAATTATGTTTAACTAAAAAGAAACTACTGTTAAACAGCTCTGTTAAAAATGCACTTTCAACACTTTTCACACACACACACACACACACACACACACACACACACGCGTGCACTGGGCTCCATCACAACTGTGTGACAAACCACGTGTCAAATCACAGTGACTGTATACAGTAATCCCTCGTTTATCGCGGTTAATGGGGACCGAAACCACCCGCGCTAAACGAAAATCCACGAAGTAGCGACCGCACCCCCCCGTATATGTGTAAGAGTATAAAAAATATTTATAAGGCCAAATTTAATGGTATACTGTACTTGCATGTAGAAGTACATTTTGTAGCGATAAACGAACCGCAAAATAGCGAGGGATCCCTGTATTGGTCTATGTACTGCAGCGTTTACCTTTGGCAGTCAGGTTGCGAGATGGCGCTGACAATCGTCTCGACGGCTGGGTCAAACAGCACAGGGTTGGATAAAGTCGTGAAACAATCCTGCACCAGTTCCTGAGTCTCCCCTAGTTGCACATCCAGTCCCAACCAGCTGGACAAGCAGCGGAGCACCTTCTCCTTCACCTGACTCGACGAATCCTGGCTTTGGAGGAGCTGTCGCAGTAGAGGACATATGGCTCCCCACTCCCCAGCCAGAGCTTCCCTCAGCTGTCCGCGTCGGCTATGCGCCAGCCGGCTGCTCTGGAACTCCTCCGGAAGTACAACCAGGAGCTCCAGCAGTGCAAGACAATGCAGTTGAGGGTCCTGCGTCGCCTTGGCAACTTCAGGGCTCTGAGGTTGGAAGGCTTGCACCATGTCAGTAACCGGGTGTGACCAAACATGGGGAATTAAGTTCAGGGCCATCGCGGCTAGTGCAACACATAGCCTTGTTAAAACCATTTTCGGGCCAGAGGAGAAGAGCAAAATGTGAGAAAAGAGCTGCGCTCTCAGGTGCTCATGTTGGTCTGTGGGCAGTTCGCTCCAGTGAGAGGAGATTTTGGTGTGGAGGGTGCTGGCACCAAAGAACCGGACTTCTGGGAGCTGTGGAACCACACGAAAATATCTTGTGAAATGCTCATGGGATATAAATCCAGAAGGGTTCTGAGGTCAGTAGCCTCGGGTCAATTAGCGGTAGCCACAGTTGAAAGCAAACATAGTGCATCAGCATTTAGCTGTTGCAAGCAAATGGAATTAGATGCCAACAGAACTGAAATTAGCCACCCATCCGTCACATGTTCCAATACTTGTGTTCATTTCAAAAGTGGGTGTCTTGAAACAAAAGGCCCTCTCTCCAGATTTTTTTTTTTTTTAGATGTAAATACCATCAAATCAAAGCTGGACTTCTGAACTTTTGTAGCATCTTCCTCTATTGATCTGACACCCAAATGTCTTCAGTATACAGTACGTAAAACAAAAACAAATGAAGTTTCATCACAATATTTGGGTGGGGGCTGTCAATAAAGGTGCCCTGTTTTGCCTTGTGAGTGTGTAACAAGCTTATCTCAAACTTGAAGTTGATCAGCAGACCTTGTCAGGGCTTAGCAGGGTCCAGCAGAAGTGCCACGCCTGGGCAGATGCCTGAGCCTGCGTCAGCCACTTCTGGGCGGCATTCTTACGCTCCATGTCTGGCTCAAAATACAGCTGGGAGAGAGCCTGGAAGACAAGTGGGAGTCGGTCACAGGTACACTTGAATCGAATTGCATGAATATTCATCCTGAAGGTGCGTTTGATTCAAAGAGGGTCAAAAAAACGTTGCCATAGTTCCAAATGCGAAGCATGCCGTGGTTGCTATTATTAGGGCAGCAAATGCTTATAGTTGGTATCATGTTACAAAAATGTCTGCTGGTCTTTATCTCCCCACACTGTCATGTTAAACTGCTTTTGTTTGATAATGAAATGTTTGTATACAGTCCTGAATTAAAGTCTTTTTTTCTCCATTGATTTAAAAAAATATATATTTTCTACGGCCAGCACAAAAAAAGAGAAAGAAATGATTAAACTGTAGGTGGCATCAATATGTACTTAAACGACATTTTTACATCATGCAAGAATGCAATCTTCCTCGATGTCAATACTAAGTTCTTCTGGCGTTCTATTTACAGTTTTGCTATGACAAAACTATTTTTAGATTAACTATTTAGATAAAGTTGTATAAGACGTTAGTTGAAATTCATAGCGCTAACGAATTATCCAATCAGGTTGCTTTATGGGACCCAAGTAGTGTAGTGGTACCCGGCTCCCTCTAGTGGCACCCAGAAGAATAACTGAATTAAATGTTCAAACTGTACAAAGGTGCCTTACAACTTTTTTTTAAAAGCCAATACAGTACATTCAAGTTAAGTATAGTTCACTCATCTGTAACTTTTAAATACAACACATTTGTGTTTAATCCTTTGGCAAAGTTTGTTTTCCAACATTTATTTTGGTACAATTTTTATGTGCAATACATTCCAATAAAATCGAAGCATTTTTTATGTAAGTACTGTACAATCCTCGGATTTTTAAACAAATAAATAAATGAAACTCACCGCCTCCACATTTTCCACTGTCAACTCCTGCAAGTCGACGGCGTTCGTTGCACCCTCCAACTGGTCCAACACGAAGATCTCCCCATGGGGCCCCTGCATATCCATGAGGACTCGCCTTTGGTAAGAGGGCTGACAAACAGTTCAAGAGCACTCACACGGTCCAATAAAGTGTGAAAGCAAACAGCCAGAGGACCGAGAGTGTCTGTCAGCTGCCCACACTGTCACGTGACCACACTGACCCCTTGGCGGACTTGAAGTCCGCCTCACAGGAAGCGATGAAACCGGATTGCTTCCACCATTCAATGACGGGAGTATTTTCGAGCACAGCTGCCACCCTCGGAGAGTTAAAATAGCCGCCAGAATAAAGAAACTGCGGTCATCCGTGTTGAGCGCGAGTCGCGAGACATAAAAAAGGCGCGCCTCTGACGCACCGGCTTCTGATTGGCTGTGCGTGGATGCAAATGCAGGAGTCTGCAGTCAGTGCGGCAGGTGAACGTGGAAGTCGAGTATGAACCTGCAGTGTGACTAAAACAGTGGCTGGCTTTTTGTTATTGTTGTGTGCTCGTGTGTGCGCCTGCACAAGATCCCACCCATGCGCCGCTTCAGGATATTTTTAGCCCTGATGGTGTCCCGTCACGTATCAAGTTTCGAACAACGGGACCGAAGCACCAAAGAGATTGCGGTCCCCGGTGCACTTCGAAATGGCTTTCTGTTCGGGGATGAGATGAAGTCAACGTTTCTTTTTGAATTCATCTTGGTTTTCCTTAGCGAGCCATCCCTGGCAAGAGGTGGTAGTCATCGTACGTTGTGGCGAGTCAGTTCATGCTGGCAATCTCACTCAGCTACGGAATAACGCGTGGAGTTGGGAAAATTTGTGTTAACGTGAAGTTTAACATTTTGGACTGGAAAGTCAGACCGTATTTGCAAATACATTTAAAAACATACATTCGAACGTAAACGAAGTGTCAAAAAAACTTCATGTAACACAACTACGTTACTGTGCTGCCCTCTGTTGGTTTGATCACGAGAAAAGTACACTAAAAATCTGTTTCCCAACATTTATTGAGCCAAGGCCTCCATTTACATTTGAAAACTCTCTCGGCTGCAGATCAATAAACACAATTCCTGAAATAATTGTCTTGTTTTAATTTACTCACAAATGCGAATGATTTACTCGCAGTGACGTGTGGCTGATTATGACTGAAGTGGACGCACGGGTTTATTGTACCCTCTGGTATCGAGATCGTTCTGCCTGTCACTAGACGGCGCTGGAATAGACAAAAAGAATGAATAATTTCCAAAGAAATTCAGTAAAAAATGATACATAATTTAAAATGCTAAAATGCTGCAGGTCAGGTTTGGACCACGGCAAAGAGATCAGAACGTATGGCAGTCCTCAAGGCTTAACACTGACTCTTGTTAATGCTTCCGGGTGTTGTGGCTGAAATGTGCTAGATAGAGTAAATGAAGCTGGCTTTCTAATGACCCACGGCACCCTTGATGATTCATCACGAGTGTGCTGTTTAAAATAATATTGTCATTGTCTTCCGTCATAAGAAGGAGCGGTTCTCTTGTCTGTGACCTGTTTGTTTGGAATTATAAACACAGCTGCTGGGGTATGCAATGTGGACTTTGACCGATAAAAACTGCCTCCCCGTGCAACACAAATATAATGCATCAACGTCAAAACAACAAGGCACTTGCAATTGAAAAAACCCCAAAACAGTCATGACAACAAATGAAGCCAAGTGCTGCATTTATTTAGAAAAAAAAAACCACAATTATGGTTTGGGAGTGCCATGTTAGGCCACATGGAGAACCAGTCAGGTCACATATCGTGACTTCAGTATTTGTGAGTATAAAACAAGCACTGCAAGAAATATTGCAAAGGTGAAGTTGCTGATGTGTTTGTATGGCTACTCCCATCCTGCAGGCCTCTCAACAGCATTTTTTCATATCGCACCAAGACCCCAAACGGGGTCGCGCCCAGCCCAGCAAGTGGTGTCCAAAGCTGGCGGTAGTCAGGATCATCCCAAGGAGAGCCACATTCCCAAAAGCTCCGCGCATTCTTTTTCTAGGATCTGATTGAGATTTTTTTTAAAACAAATTACCTGAATGGCACGGAATTGAAAAAAATATATATCACAAGGGGTTCAACACCATCTCACCTCCTGTTGAATATCCCTGCGCGTAAACCTCCCGGCTGATGATCCACACAGCACCTAGTCCACTGCTGAGACGCTGAAAGCAGACGCACACGTTTACCTTTTGTCTGAAAACGTTTGATATGCATTTGGAGAAAAGTATTGTACTTATGAAGTGATGTAGATCAACTTACAGGACACTGCAAGCCACCAACAGCCAGACAGAAAAGGAAGGCAGGGTAGAGCTCCAGACTGGTCGAGGTTTTGACAAAAACAGAGAAGAGGACAATCTAACAATCTAAATTTCTGTTACTTGCATACCCAAAGTGAGTCAACAGGGGTGCATCTGTTAGACTTAATGTCACATTTGAATTTGATCTGATTTTATGCTATTTATAAAATATAAATGTATCACCATGTGTTCATTACCTGCAAGGTTGAAAAGCATATCTCGTCATTTTTGTCCAATGCATGTTCCTTACTCACGTGTTTTGGTGTGCACGCTGCACACAGTTGAAAATGGTGCCCTCCTCGCTGTCATCACTGTACATCTTGGGGTACTGTTAAACGAGACATACACTGTTGTGTTTGTGTTGTTGTCAGAACGTGCAGGCATTTTCCAGGCATGCTGCAGCTAGTCTACAGATCAAACGGTTTTCTGCCGGAAGATGTCAACCTCTCAGCTCACCGGCACGTTGTACTTCTTGCGAGCTTTGCCTACTTGAAATGCCAAGTGTCCCACCATGATCATACTGGCAACACCAGTCAACACTACGTAGCCGTACTCCTTGGACAGAACAACCATCTTGACACCTGCGATGGGAGGGGGGCAGTTTGATACAGTCAAGTGCAAATGGGTATCACACTGTACATTGTAAAACGTTATTATACAGTAGTTGGGTGAATTTTGTGATTGTGAAGGACATACGAGTGTTTTTCTTTATGCATGATGCAATGTTCACTAAAATGACTCATCAATACAAATCCCAAGTCTTAGAGGGCATAAGGAGTCCTCCACGGTTTACGGCGGACATATCCTGTAACTCTGAATTTGTGCAGATGGTCGATCGCCAACCAACACTAAAGCAGCAGGAAAGTCACAAATTCTGAAAATATTTGTGAGAAAACAATGGCAGGCGTTAAGTATAGAAAACAAACGAAAATCACGTCCGCAAACTCAAGGAACGATTTGTGAACGCGGCATACAATGATTTGGGCTAATTCGTCTCCTCGCACTGGATTAAATGATTTGGCGTGAAATTGAAATGATCGCCCCTGTATTTCCCCCAAAAAGCAACACGAGCGCGCAATCACGCCCTTAAAAAAGGTCAAACGAGGACAGCGGTCATGAAACCGTCCACACAACAGACAATTAAAACTTGTCTCCTTGTACTTTTCTCCTATCACAAATCACAGACAAAATCATTTACCTTACAGACGAAGCAGGGCAAAACGTGCACCGGTTACAGTCGATTGAACAGAACAATGACAACAAAGTTGGTCGGACTTCCTTCCGTCCTTCCGGGTTGGGGTTTACGTAACACGCGCCAACTATGGGCGTGGCTGCAAACGTACGTACAGTACACATAATATAAATTTTGTAAAGACTGGGATGATTCTTTTTTCCCCCCTGAAAATCCACACAGGCTCTGCACAGCCACTTTTTACTTAGGACCTCGCCCTGGTCGCAAACCCACCTTCCACTGTGAAAAATTATCTGTTGGCTAAAAAAAAAAAAAAACCAAAAGACAGATATATAGCTGTACAGACGAATATTATAAGTGCACTAAATTTCTATTCAGCATGTGGAGTACATATTACAAGACGTACCAAAGAAAGCATAAGACAGAAACACCTGTTGGTCATTTTCCTTCTAGCTTTCACCTTAACCAAACACCTCATTTTTCACAGCGTGGAAAGAACCTGACGATGTGTTCAAATTTCACGGAGAGTTGGAATCGAGAGCTCCCAACACTGTAACGCATGAGTTGCGTAAAATAATGTATCTGCCCGCTGTATCCGAAGTTCGACAGTCCTGTGTTGCCTCTGCAGCGTGTTCCATGATGCTTGTACCAAGCATTCATCACTAGATGTCGTCATAACATCACCGAACAGTCGACGCCAAACATCTGCGTTGACGTCAGATCGTTGGTTTGTCACATGCCCATAAAACCAACCTGGTCTGTCCTTCACGTCTGCCAGTGCATGCGTCAGTAAAGCATGCTCATCGTACAAAGTGCACAGGGGGTCTTTCAGCAGCATATCTGTCGCCCCTTTGCCCCCATCATAGCCCCTCCTCCCCCTCCCCCGTGCTGACTCTGATTCAGCGCTTCAACACCTACACATGGAACCAAGAATAGATTCAGACTGGGTGAGGAGAACATGTGAGACCACCCTGTCCCATTATATCTCCCATCATCTGCTCACAAGCCGCATATGCTCACTTTGGATTGGTGCAAGGTGCAGCCAAAAACTAAATGTCAGGAAAGATTATTTTGTTGTCAATATTTAGCATTTTCGGTACCCCATGGGTGCTCTGTTATGGACAGAGATGTCTCTCTGGGAGTCGCTTTGTATTCTGTGAGTTTAATTCAAAGTGTGTGTCTTCATGTGTGTGAATTTTCACATCCCTGGAATATTTATCTCTTTGGATGGAAAGATGTGAACATTGCCATAGATCATAACTTCACCGCAGTAGGCGTGTAGTCCTTGGAAAATACAATTTGACACAACACAGAGAATAGTATTGTTCGCAAGCCTACCAACTATCAATGAATAAATAAATAAAAATCTTGTCAAGTATTCTAAATAAGATTGTGTCTCGATAAGATTCTATTGCCTACATTCTCCCATCTAGTTGAAGACCATTTAATGGTTATGCCTTTCATTTAGATGTTACTGTTGCTGTAAATCAGTGATTGGAAATTGTAGCCCACGGCCTTATTTATTTTGATAACTTGAAAAAAATTGAAACAAAATTAGGTGGGGAGCTTTTCACTCTTATCATTTCATTTTCTTGTCCATATTTGATCTCCCTCAGTGACGGCTGCAGGGGTTTTTTTTCGCTTCAAGTGGGGCCTGAACCATACATTGATGGCTGATAAAATAATGTATCTGTATATTTTGGAATATCAAATGAAATGCTGGAAGGACTTAAGTGGGGCTACACCGATTACCGATGGACCCAAGACCATGTAACGTTGGTCTCCCTCTAGAGCTGGTGAAAAATGGTGGTCTCATTTATCATTTAACCCTTTCACGCACCCTGTAACCTGATAAGCTGTCCATTGTGACCGCTGTCCTTGAAAGGCTTAAATTATCCACCTCAGTCTAGATAGATGAACATAATAGTAAATAGATACTTTCAATTCCAATTAAATGAAATCTTAACATTTTATGCATCACAGCGATCGGGAATCACTGCACTAGGCGGTGACAGCTTATTCTTTTTTATTTTATTTTAAATATCACCAGCAATTGTGGCTCCAAACACACGTGACCCTCTTGTTTTTTAGGTAGGTGATGTGATGCTGCCGCACACTTTGTCACACACCTGCAGGCAACAGCGCACACAAACACATATGCACAACAATCGTGCGTGTTTCATGATCAATCAACGTGAGCATAGCACACACATGCGCGCACGGGAGGCACGTGGAGAAGCCGCCGCGGGTTGCTGGAGCAAATAGGTCATGCAAGCAAACACACGCGAATGCATTGGATTACACGGAATATTTGGGTTGCAGTCGCAGCCGCTGCTCGGTGCTTCAACCCTCTCAGCGCGGAGCCCCCTCGCCGGAGTTGGCTTTGGGAAGACGAGAGAATGCCACAGCCAAACACGACGGGGTAGCACAACCGCACGTC
The DNA here is from genome assembly GCA_026261675.1 of Hippocampus mohnikei. Classification (NCBI taxonomy): domain Eukaryota; kingdom Metazoa; phylum Chordata; class Actinopteri; order Syngnathiformes; family Syngnathidae; genus Hippocampus; species Hippocampus mohnikei. The sequence goes on along the minus strand of JAKGUB010000325.1, from coordinate 18,380,840 downwards.
GCGAGCGCGCTCAGTGGGAGCGTGAAGGAAACCCTGTACCGTCATATATCCACGAGGTATGCCAACCAGCGTGAGCTCGTCGGATGCACGCTGGATCGGGATCAGGACCAGCTGACAGGATGAGCCGAAACATTACGCGCAAGAGAGGCGCCAAGGGCAACCGTCTGCGCTGACCTCTGTGGAAACAATCCTCGCGCTATTAACGATCGTCCGCCGAAGGTCCATGAAGAATGTAAGCGTGCGCGGATCGCTCCGAGTGGGCTGGATGAAGCCCTCGGCGGTGTCATGCGTCTCGCCCCGCAGCCGAGCGCGCTGGTGATGGTCGTTGCGCTCCTGCTTTGCACGGAGGCGATTACGTCCCCGCTGCTGTCGTCGGGCTGCCCGGACCGGTGCGTGTGCGACGAGCAGCTGGTGGTTCAATGCGCCGGGCAGCACTTGAGCAGCTTCCCCGCGGACCTGCCGCTGGCCACCCGGCAGCTCATCATCTCCAACAACTTGATCGCGGAGTTGCCGCCACTGGCGCTCAACTACCTCTCAGATCTCGTCTACTTGGACTGCAGCAACAATTCCTTGACTGAGATCTCCCAGTCCACATTTGGGAATCTCAGGAAGTTGGCCTACCTTGACCTCTCCTTCAACAGCCTCGCCCGGATCGAGGACAGGACCTTCGTCCCCCTGGACAGTTTGGTCATGCTGAGGATGACGGACAACCCGTTTCTGTCGGAGATCCACCAGGACGCCTTTGCAGAAAACCTGGCCCTTCAGGTGCTCGACGTGAGCCGGAACAACTTAACGGTGCTTAACATCAGCTCCTTGATTTCACTACCTGCCCTGCGCTCGGTGGGCCTCAGTGGCAACCCGTGGAGCTGCGAGTGCGGCAGCGAGGAACTCTGCCTGTGGGTCCACTTGGAGGGCTTCAAGTTCCAAGGTTCCACTTTGTTTTCTTTAATGCCATCATTTTATTAGTTTGTGATATCTACTGATTTGTCCGCCACAAATGTATTTACGTAAATTGAAGTTTGGGGATTTAAACCTCTGAAATACTTGTCGTGCTATGCCCCCTTTCATCTGCAGGCTTTACCTAACTCAAAACTGGTTTAAAGTACAGATCGGCTCACACTACAACAAACGATGCATAAATATTTTCACCTCTTAAAATGTCATTTCATTAATTTTCCATCCATCAATCCACTTTGTACGGCTTATTCCGTTCAAGATGGCAGGCAGCAGAAGCCTTCACTTCATGGCTACAGAAATATGTCATATGTGATACAAGCTCCATTTCACAAGCATGATTTGTTGCTAATGTCTCATTGAACAATTATTGATGAGACCGGGCAGATTCAAACTGTAGTTAAAAATATGTGCATACGTTTTACCCTCAGTTAAATTGCCAAAGGCGTCACGACGACTTTGACAGTGGTGGTGACCCAATACAATTTGACGTGAGGGTAAATCATTTTTGCATAGCTAGTCTGTAATGTAGGCAAAGTTTGACTTCTCTCACTGGAACAATCACCACAGATCAGTTATACATTTGGACATGCAGCCACAACATTTGACACGTCGCGTATTGGATCAAAACGTTCTGAATGGAGGGAGATGTTATTGGCATGTACAAGTGTGTATGTTTATTCAACACAAACGAGTCCACTCCGTGCAACTTGCTGAGCTCTGCAAAGTCTCTGCAAAGAGATGCAAGTGATGGAAGTGGAGCATGATGATATTTTATCCGATACGAGCCCCGGATAAAAGCAGGTGCACGGGCAGAAAGGTCACGTGATCCTTGCAACTGTGCTCATTAATTCGTATTTGCAGTCTGTGTTACAGAGAATCAATGTTCCATCTCGTAATCAATGTGAGTTCGGTTCAGCTGATTCAGGCTCAATGCCATTGGCTTTTACGTCACATGATGACACTTGACTATCAGTATGACCGTCAAATGGGTCTTGTTTTGTTGGGCTGAACGATTTAAAAAATAATAGTAATAATTGTGATTTGTTTTTCAACTCAGAATCGCAATTACGATTTAATATGGGATTTGTTCTTCCACAACAAGCATTTACTGGACCAAAGAGTTACACTACCCCACCAGGATGTACCTTTGGCTTCACTGTGATGTAGGATGTTGATGATGGTAAGCCATTTTAAAGTAAAAGAAAAAATGTTGTGTGTTGCAAGGGAGGCAGATCGTGGTCTACTCACAATAATTTCTGAACACAGTCGATAATCAGCAGCACGTGCTTCAAATTTACTTTGCTTATACTTTGCACTCCGAATAACCAAAGGGCATTTGATCAGCGTTCCGAGTTTCCTAGGGGTCTGAGTGAAGCAGTGCATTTTGAGTGTACATATATTTGTGGTCTCCATTTTTGTAAAACAAATTCACCCTCAAAATGTGACATTTTAAGACTGGTTCGAAATAAGAAGAGAAAAAAAACTCGACAGAGTAAAGATGCCATTATCAACCCATGACGTCGCGAGGGAACACTATATAAAAAATGAATTTTATAGATATCAATTCCACATGTGTCGCTGATGGTGTCGCGTTACACTCGCCTGACTCGTAAGCGGGTAGCATGGGATCAGTTCCCACTCAGTGACGGTGTGAATGGTTGCTTGTCTCTATAGGTGCCCCGCGACTGACTGGCGATCAGTTCAGGGTGTAGTCTGCCTTCCGACCAAAGTCAGCTGGGATAGGCTGGACTTTATTCAGGATAAGCAGCATTGAAAATGGATGGATGAGTGGATGGATGGATATAATTAAATGGATATATGTATCGTTAAACGTGAACACTACTGACCAAGCTAAATGAAGCAGAGCGCGCGCACGCTCATAAATGACAGCCTTTGAAATTTGAAAATTGCATTTCAATCGTGATGTTAATTGAATTCATTATCATTATCATCTCGATTATTTCGCTCTTCGTTTGATTTGGAACTACTGTGCATGTGTTGACCGCGTAAAAGGGCAGCTGCTATTTATAGTGAGTAAAGAAGCCAGTCATAATTCTAGCACCGGCGTTATCATGCAGCCGCCGCACTCACGCTTAAAAAAAAATTGTCCCTTGCTTCTCTCTCTCTCTCTCTCTCTCACGCATACACATCTACAAACGCTCAAACCCCGCAGCTTAGGCCAAGTCCAAAACGAGTCCTGGAAGAGCTGCCCTATTTCCGTGCAGCTCACTGCCTTTTGTCTAACTTAATTTGGAGTCAAGCCTCTCGCCACAACAGCTGCCAGCAAGGGAAGGACACGTCTGTCTGACGATGCCTCCCCTCGATTTGCTCCCCTCAAACCGGTTTTTAGAAAGACCACTTCTCGTGCTGGGATTTTGTTGGTGAGGGTGTTGCAATGTTATGTCTCATTTGTGTAGCACCTGGTTGACGCAATCCGACTGGCCTGTCTCTTCATTTTAAGGGACGCATCAATGGCGAGAGAGAGAGAGAGAGAGAGAGAGAGAGAGAGAAAAAAGCTCGAGGAAGGAACCAACAGATTCTCCTCTGCGTCGTACTCCTTGTTGAGATTAGCAGCTCCCTCAGCTGTTATGTAAGGGGGGGGGGGCGCGGAGAGGGCATCTCGAAATAGAGCTCAGCGAGGATGGGGGAAGCAGAAAGGGAAAGCCCTCACGTTTCGATGCCAGTTTTTTTTTTGTAAGGAGTGATGTTATGGGGCCAGAAAGGTTCATTTTTTCCCCCCTGCCAGACACGTGTACAGACATAAGAAGACCGTGCAAGGACAGACAATGGTTGACAAAAAGGCTTTGTGCTGACGGAATGCCTTCAATTATTTTTTTTCTGATCATTCATTTTTGTTGTTTTTGGTTTGTGAAGTGTAGGGCCTTTGGAGCATTGGTGTTTGTGTGCTCTTAGACAGCTGGGGTATTATTGTGGGTTAAGCTGCAATTTTGAAAGAAGTAAACAATGCTTCCTCTAGTCCAATTCGATGTTTGTCCGCTTTTACAGAGAACGACTGCAGTAAAATGTGAGCTTGTTTATCTTCAGGTTGTTTTGGCAGATCGAGGGTCATATAATATAGAAAAGTCATTGGATCACTCCTGTTGGGAATTCCCTCCAAGAAACTAAGTCTATGGAAAAAAAAAAGAATCCATTCATAAGTATTATTGTGTGCTTCTCCCGTTTCATGCGGACTGAAAGAAAAACCTGGCGTTAAGGATTATTTTCTTGAAAGAGGCTTCTCTTTTGAAGCGCTGCCGAGCCAAACAGACGTGTTTAAAATTGACTGGTAGGCTTTGGGAAAATATATCTCGTGATTTATTGAAAGCCAAGGAATTTGACTATTATTAGCTTCAAGTTTTTCCCTTTTGTTCACTGGTTTCGTGCACACGCACAGAGAAGCCTGTGAAGAAGAAAGGGGGTTTGAATAATTCAACCTGTGTTTTTTTTTCTTGGTAATTTAATGCCGCGTGAAGATAGCGTTACGTTGAAGCTTATGGCTTTTCGTTCGTACCATTGCTAAGCACGTGTAGCCGCTGCACATGAACGATGGGGCTGAGTGAAGATGCTGTATGCAAAAGAATACGTCACCCTTTGAATTATTTATCAAGCTCTTGGGTTAAACTTGAAGTCCTCTGGGATGCTATTTATGGTTCACGGGAACAGAGAGAACTAAGCATTTTCTGCCAAAGTCATATTTCTTTCCTCTGAGATCTTTGCAGCTGTTCTATAACAAATAAGCCACAATCAAATTGTGCTGAAAGTCACCATCTTGCTGCGCGCGTGCTGCTATCGCTTTCATCGCAATCTCATTACAACACTCATGCAAATGTCCGATTATGCTGATTAGCCGAGGAGGAGATTTGTGTGTTCCAAACTCCTTCTGCTGGCGCCCCCATTTCCAGTGACAAAAGAGTTGGTTATGAATGTGGACCCGCCAGCTGCAAAATAATGATCACCTGCGTGATCTAAATGATGTGATCCAATCCAGGAGTGGGATTGAACGTTCAGCCTTTACAAAGACAACAATCTTTCATTTAACAATGTATTTTTTTACTATTAATATTATTGTTATTGTTGTAGTTTAAATGCATGGACTGCACTGCATCATAATGAGAGACGTTTCTCACATTTTAGCAGTGGCAGAATGTTTGGGTCAGTGAGGCCTTCTCTACTGACCAAAACATAATGAGAAGCACCGATCCACATTTGCAACCTAAATTTTAATATCTGTTCCATGAAACTGGATTAATATATTCCCAACAGTGTATTATTTTCGTTCCATTGCATTTCACCTGGCCAGTACTGTTATGTGGACGTTGGACTTTTTGTCCAATCAGATTTCAGCTTCTATGTGTTGCCATGTACATTTAATCTGCCCAGGGCCTTCAGAATCAGTAAATGTAGCTTGAACGATAAACCATGGGATCGTTTCTTTCACCAATCAGATTTAAAATTTGCAGGTGGCCCTCAATAACATCAACATTTTTCTGTCCTCTGATAGGTTGGTCAAGGCAAACACTCTATTTTGACGTGAAAAACATATCTGTAGTCGGGCTAGGAAAAACAGATTAAAATTTTGCCCGAGGGTGCTCTGGCACCATGTTAGTCATCCAAGCAGACATCTCTCGTCTTCATAAAACTGCATTGCATGATAAGTGTCAATCCAAAAAAATCAATTAGACTACTTTTTGAAAAGAATCTAGATTCTTTTCAAAAAGTAGTCTAATTGATTTTTTTCCCTCAAAATTGTGATTGCGGGCAGCACAACGGTGCCAGGCTAGCACGTTTGCCTCACAGTGTGGAGGTGCAAGGTTCACTTTCGGCTTCATGTGTGGAGTTTGCATGTTCTCCCACGTGCCCGCGTGGGTTTTCTACGGGTACTCTGTTTTTCCCCACATTCCAAAAACATGCATGGCAGTTTAACAGAACACTCTAAATTCTCCCTCGGTGTGATTGTGAGCGCAAATGGTTTTATAACACACACAAGCAAGAGGACATATGATTCAGGTTGAGATAAGTCTTTGCAAACTAAAAAGAAAAAAACTCTGATGCAATGTGCTGTGATAGGCAGATGGCGCTCTGCTCATAAAAATAGAATAATCGATTGGATAATCGATTCTAGAAAGATGTGATGGTTACAGCTGTAGTCTGCAGATATTTGTACACATACAATACAATACAATACAATACATGCTGATTTATATAGCGCTTTCACAACAGCGGTAGCTGTAACAAAGCGCTTAACAAAGCAGTTAACATAAAGTAAAATAATAAATACAACACACAACATAAAACACGAACAAAAAGTAAATAAATGAACACAACACATAACATAAAACACGGACAGTCGTGCAGTCCTAACCACTTTTCCCCTCATACGCTTTGTTGTTAAAGCAGTTTGAGATGAAAGAGGAGAGAATCAAAGTGTCCTTTCACCAGTGGATCAGAGACGTCATGCTCAAAATGTGCACACGTCGGCTACAAGCTAAGTTTCAAAGTCAACAAGAAGCTGTAGCATCCATTGACGAAAAAAGAGATTGGTTCACTTCTCCTGTCCCATGTAAATCCATTCCAATTCCAAGCGGTGACTCTCAGTTCCAAATACGCATCGGCGCAGAAGCCGACGCTCCTCTCTCCTCATCCTCAACTTCAGCAGTTATCCATCCAGCCGCACCAACGCAGACTGTCCAACAGCGCCGACATCTCCACTGAACAAAACGGAGGCTTTGAAAAATGCTGCCCATTACAGGCGCAAAAAACACAAGCACTCTGAGGCTGTTCAGCATCGACAGTCAATGGCGCTGACATTCCTCCCAATCAAAATCTGTGCTGGTACAGGCGTGCTGCCGAGAAGGCGCCACCACCAAGCACAGATTCTTGTCCTTTGACGAATGTCGTGGCCAAAAAACGCTGAAACCATCCACATCAGGTCCACACGACGAAACAACAAACATGTGACAAAACAAAAAGACAAAAACTACAAAAAAGAACAAAAAAAAGCAAGGCTCTTGAAGAGCACTTGCCGACGGCTGCCTACTCGGGCGCCATCTTTACAGAGTACACATGACCCAATCACCATGCCTTGTGAGTATGACATCCATTCATTATTTTTCATTTTAATGCTTTGCGCTATTGACATGTTTCAGATGATGTACATGGCATTTTTGGCCCAAAAAGACGAAAAAGGCAAAAGGCCCATGTACCCCTGCATTTCGGTGACCTTATTCATTATGTTTGCCACTTCTTAACGTACAACTAATCTATTGGAAATCCAGTGCAATTCTGCCATCTGATGCTGATTTATTGTGTGTGTGTGTGTGTGTGTGTGTGTCACAGATGAGGGACAGACCGTGTGCAGTTCCCCAGACAACCTGGAGGGCCGTCGTCTCGGCGAGGTGGGCCTCGAACTACGAACGTTGTGCCACCACACTTTAGGTTCCTGGGACTATCTTTTCTTCGTCATCATCGGCTTTGTCATTTTCGCCGCCGGCACCGTGTTGGCCTGGGTCATGGGGGTCATCATGGTGCTTTACGAGCGCTACATAAAGAAGGAAGATGAGCAGTTGGAACTGGACGATGAAGAGGAAGTGGCCACTGAGTCAGGGCGGCCCACACGGGCCAGGAGTGACCATGAGAACATTTTGTTAAAACACACTGTTTAGGTGTCCGCTTCACCTTGGCCACTTTGGATTCTCACAGTGCCTCCCGTTTGCTTCCAGGATCTCCGGGATGTCCTTCTACATGGAACTCTCATCAGAGAGATGGAACCGGCTCCAAGCACATAATGGAGGTTATGGTGGACCGTGTATGAAAAAGCATGATTTATTCTTGTCTCGTTTGACTGGGTCAAGGGGTCAGTCAGGATATCTGTGAAGACGGCGGGCCCGATTTTTGTAGACAGATACAGGGCTGTTGTTGGGAGTATGTTGCACTCTTAAAATTACTGGGTCAAAAGTAACCTAAATTGGGTGAAAATGCTAACCCAGTGCTGGGTCCAAAAAAAAAAAAACAAGCCAATGTTGGGTTATTTCTACCCAGTGCAGTGGGTTGAAGATTTGACCCAGCATGTATGGTCAAGATTTTGATCCAACAAAAGGTAAAAAAAAATAAAATAAAATAAAAACCATTCTGATGCAGTACAGGAACAAGGAAATGGGTTCCCAGGTCAGCTTATATAGCTAGCTAATTTTATTGGCAACATTTTCTAAGGAGAAGAAGCCACTTTGCTCTGCCAGCAACTCGATCGCGTGTTGTTTTGTCACCGTTTTTACACCGGTTGCCCTCGCTTACACACACCTACTCACCTTTTGGGGGTGGGCTATCTGGCCGGACCGCAATTGGAATCCTGTTTTCAAAGAATGTCTCATTCAAATTACTTCAACTTTAGTACCCAAGAAAACTGTCAAAAACAGTGATCAGACAGCCTACAGCAGGATCTTCAATCCAATCTGGTGGGTCAAAAGAATTAACCCAATCTTGGGTATAAGTAAGCTCATCTGCTCAAACTCGCCAGCTACCTAGTGAGTGGGTTAGCAAACAATCGAAATATTTTTTTTTCACGTGTAATTACTCACCATTTGAGTGTTTGATGGGTGGCCCACTACCTTGTAAATGTTGACAGAAGTAAAGTTCAGCACGAGTCAATTTCACTACAGGGTTAAATATTGGGACACTTGTGTAACTATTCATACAGTTTACAGGTTACTAAAGTTACAAATAAATTCTCAAGTTCTAAAAGTCAAGTAAGTGTTAAGGGTACAAAAGTGTGCAGTGACGTTTACAAACAATGGAAAGTCACTTGTATGATGGTTAAAAAAAACAAACACGTTCATTGTTATGTAATAAGCCGTGGGCAAACTTCATCTCTATGTATCCTTGACCTGTTAATCGTCTCTTAAAAGAGGCGGCGCATCGTCTTTAAAATGATGCAACTGATGAAACGAATTGCTGATATAATACAGTTTGCTGTAACAAGCGCTGACTCAAAGCTGTTGTCTTTTATTATGCAAAACTGATCCGTGACATTCATTGATTTATTAAAAAGCATTTGCTGAGTGAACTCATTTACCTGGTGTTGCTGTGTGTTTTCCAACCTGATAGCGGCTACGCACACTCAGCTGACTTTCTGGCAGCGGTTTCTCATTCACCTTAAATCAAATCAAAATGATCAAATCAATGATCAAATTGAAAAGCAATCTCAGTTTGGCAAACGCTAATTCAAATATCAGATTCTGTATTGTTTGTTGTCACTGTGGTTGAGCCCAAGCACATTGATTATTTTGTATGCATTTGTAAACTTATGGTCCATCAAAGACACACTGTGAAAATTTAGAAAATACATATTTTAGGTACACAGTGCAAATAAGTATGCAGTAAACCCAGACCATGCCTGCATTAAGAGAAATACACAAGATAGAAATACCCATTTTAAATACTCCCTAGGCATGTTCTTATTGCATTCACGACACTTTTTAAAAAGTGTTTAACCCTTTCAGTGGACAGTTTATCATGTTATCAGGTTACAGGGTACATGAAAGGGTTAAACACATAGTTTAAAAAAATACAAATACAATTAAAATCATAACATATACTGAGGGAGAGGAAAACCAAAGGACAGGACAAAAATATTGTAAAGTGTACAGAAACAGTCCATCCCTCCAGTTGTTGACAGTTTTTTTTAAACTAACAAAACATATCTCGCAACATAAATCAACAATCAAAGAGCTTTATGGTCAGTAAGCTAGCTGTGGTGCTAGCTGTGACAAGACCGTGGGGGGAAAAAAAACAGCTGCAAGGTGACACGGTATGCCTTAACCTAAACCATACTGAGAAGCATACTACAGGTAGTTTAATGACCCTTCCTGGTCTTGATCTTCAGTACCTCCCGGTGACTAAGCGGCACTGTTAGATACCGGCTTTTTCTTTTATGGCCCCATTTGAATGCTATTTGAAAAGACGAGCGGTCATTGAGATACACAGTGACTTAGTTGCAGGCAGGTTCTCCAGTTTCAACTCCCTGGTGTCAGACTTACCGGCGCTCACTAACGGATACTTCCTGGAACACACTAAGCAGCATTCAATATATTCAGTATACCGCTTTATAGTCTTTTCTCATGATATAATGATATACTGCACTGTAAAAAAAAAGATGTGGCTATTTCCAAGTCCATCCATCCATGCATGCATGCTAACCTAGGGGTCAGTACATACAGTCCACACTGATCTGTCTGGCTGTGGTCGCTTTCGTACATGGACAAATGCTATCAAATGTAGAAATTTCCCAGCCTGTGGCTGTTTATGCTTCTGCACACTTGTGTGGCTTTATTGAAATCAAGGCGGAATACTCGCCATGTCGCTTGCTGACGGGAGATGTGACATCAAGTATGAGCGTCTCTAACTCGCCATAATAGGCCATTTCATCGACTTCTCTCTCTCTCACACACACACACACACACACACACACACACACACACACACACACACACACACACTAACCAAACAGGAAGAAAATCCTTCTCATCGAGGAGCAGAATGATTTACAAATTTAGACATGGGGATGAGGAAACGGGAGCCTGCATTCCGGTTGTTGAAAAATAAGTCACTTATAATCACTGCTGCATAGACATGTCAGCATCAAATTAGCATGAGCACAAGTTATATAAAATGCTTAGGCGTAGAAAAAAAAGTAGTGTGTTTTCGGTAGCCCGACCGACCGAGAATTTCTACTTCGAAAAAAAACTTAACGGGTCGGCATTTTTTTTCAAACCTTCTACATTTTTGTAATAATAATAATAGTACATTTCATTTATACGCGCCTTTCAAAACACTCAAGGACGCTTTACAATCAAAACAAGAACAATAAAACCACAGACAAAATTGTAAATAATAAAAGGAAAAATGAATTTAGAGCGTTTACATTGGTGCAAACTCTCGCGATATTCACGTTGCGTCGTTTGCCCTGTCGTCTGTCAACAACATTGAATCATGGCGGCGGCCACGATCTCTGACAACAGTTTAAACCGCGTTTTGTGTGTTGCAGTCGCATGCTCGCACCATAATATTAAGAAAATAGCATCCACTGCTGTATCGAAAAGATTCAACGAACTATTTGACGACCACCACGGGCCGTCTAGGACGCGGGACGCAGAGGTAACGAGATGGCTGGGTACCCAACTCTCTCGCCACCTTCGAGCGGGGGTTTCAATCAGTGGCGATTGCTCTCGGACTGCAAGGGAAGCTCGGCTTCCCCTAAAATGTCAAAGAATAAGTGATCAAATATATGAATGTAAATTTAATTGTGTGTACATGTCATTGACTAAATATGCGCTACAACGTGCTCAACTTTTGTTCCAAATCAGCTTCTTCTTACTAGTTACGACACGACTCCCTTCTCATTCATCCCGCAGCTTCGCTGTGCTTTAAACCGTGGACGCAGAGCGTCTAGTGAGTTCAGGGTAGGTTGTCCCAACGCGTTGAACGGAGACGAGTCATTGGATAGAAACTGGTTTTTGTCCCGCCCACGGCGGCTCGACGTCTCTGGAACTGGATGGCAGTGGGAGGGTACCGGACGCCAGGCTTTTCTGCATCAAATTGGATGATCTGTCTGAGTCTTCGTCCCAGTTCGATTGACATTGAAATGAGCCAGTCACCGTGTTTTTAGTGTAGGCATCCGTGCGGGCAATTTTTCAACTCGCATTCTGTTCCGAGTTGAGCTGGAGACTTCTCCTAATCCTCTTCGCGACACTCTTTGTTGTAAACAAACAACTAGCGACAAATTAATCTTTTATTTCTGGTGGGTTTTATTGTAGTTCCTATAGTTTTAGGACACTAATTAAGTACCGGGAAAGGACGCCTTGTTGGTATGACAGGGTCACAGATCATTTTCTTGAAAAGGAACGGAGCTAGAGTAGAATTTGCGTATAAATAAACTGACACATTTTATGATGTCGACCAAAATTGAGCTTCCCCTCTTTGACAGACGAACATCCGGCACTGGTTTCAATGTCTCCTTGTTTTATGTTTTATTGTTATTTTGTTTACGTTTTTGATGGAGGAGGGAGGGAGAAAAAAAGATTTAAAAAAAAACTTTGTCCGACCTACCGACCCGATGCTGAAATTTCATGTTACCGGAAACACACTACGTACTTATTTTTCTACGCCTAAGGCAGACACTGGCAAACATGCCAACTTTGTATGGCAATGCCTTCTGTATTCAACTTGCTTTTTCCAGTCAGGGGTTGTTACTTTTGTCACACTAAAGCCTGATTTGTTTCTAGTGTTATTGTGAAATAATACAGTATTTCCAGTTTCTATACCAGGGGTGGGCAAACCTTTTGGCTCGGGGGCCACATTGATTTCTAAATTTGACAGGTGGGCCGTGTCAGGACAAGATACGGTACATATAAAAAAAATATATGTTGACAGTCCATACCAAACATCAACAGAACAAGTAGTCCCATACCTTTTTTTTTAATGTGAACGGTGAAACAACTATGGTATATGTCCTGTATGAAGGTTCAAGTATGTGAGCAACATACATGTGACAACACAAGCAACAAAGTGCAACAATATGTTGGCCAAAAACTGCAGCAAGCAGTACAGGTATATGACAAAATATAACAAAGTTAGGACTATTTGCTCCAAAATGAGACGTGTAAGAGACCTGGTTGCTTTTCTTTCGACTCACTCATTGTCTCTGACTTGACCTCCCCTCGATCACCACACATGACAGCGTTGCTCAGCTGATGTCGCGTAGCGAACTTTTGAAGCCAGACATGGGACGCTTCGAAGTCTTCTATGCTCATAGTTAGCGCTCTGGGACTCGCCTCCTCTCTTTTTAGCGGTACAGTTTGCGGAAAGTTTTTAGCACGATAGCAGTCAAACCATTCAAGGAAACGTTTATTTACTCGACTGTCCGTCGAGCCGCAAGCAATTTGTTTCTGTATGGTTTGTGCATAAGAAAGACACCGGACATCAGAGTGTTGTTTATGTGCCGCTGTATTCAATACTGCCCCGTACAAACAAGTGCACGCCCTTCCCCGTGCTGCTGGGGCAAACCATTCCAAAAGATGGGTGTTCACTCTTCGTAACACAATTCACTCTGGTCATGGAAATAGCCAGAATCGGACTGAGCACAAATCACTTTCTCGTTTTTCAAAGTCGTGTAGATTTGAGTCTTTCAGACTCCAAGCGTCTCCTGAATGTTTCGTATTTTGTAATCCGCTTCGTTTAGTCAGATACACTTCACTTTCTCTTCCGTGGCCATTTCTGTTCCTTTTCATTGATCATGCCATGATCGACAGGACGTGAAAATGTTCGCAACTGCAACAAAGAGTCACTTGCATGTCGCTGTTTTGGATCCAATGATAGAAAATAGCGGCGCGGACACACTTATTCCGTCGTATCGAGCGGGAGTTGCTTGAGTTGGCGCTACTGCTGGCTTCCGTATCGTCTCCCCCTCCCTCCCTGTGCTCTGCAACTTCAAGTAACTGCACCACCTGGCGTTGAAATGCCTGTCATTACAAGTCCAAATGAAATGAATGCAATCATTTATATCGAACCTTAATTGTGTTGTGTACCAACCTTCGGCGGGCCGGATTAAAAAGCCCAAAGGGCCGGATCCGGCCCGCGGGCCGTAGTTTGCCCACCTCTGTTCTATACCATTTGTTCCACTGGTAGGTGGTGGGGAGTTTTGGCTCTGGGCCTTCAGTGGGGATTTAAGTGACCTAATCTCTTAAAAACACCATCAGCTCGAAAAGTAATATACAAAAAATGCAACATAACTACGCGTGGTATTAAAGAGAAGGCAGAGGCATTTCACATATTTGAAGATGAAGATACAATTTTTACGAAAGCAACGCTTTGTCTTGACATCACCTCCAAATAACTCCAATTTATCTACACATAAATTTAAAATAAAATATATCGTACTCACCAGAGATGCTGATGCAGACACGTCAGACCTACTTTCTTTGGTCCTGCCTGTCTGCGATAGCTAGCTTTAGTGCCAATACATACTGCTCTGATAGTGGCCCACAAATCCATTTACGGGTCAAAACAAGCCAGCCAGCAACGATATTTGGTTGAACCTGCCTTATCATGTCATTATTCTTAAAAAGTGCACCTTAAAAATTAGTTTTTAATAATAATAATAATAATACATTTTATTTGTGGGCACCTTTCTAAAAACTCAAGGAAACCTTACAACAAGCAGTTAAAAATACAGATACAATGTTAAAAACAACATCAAATAGAATAAGATAAAATAAAACAAAATAGAGACAATGGATTTATGGTCAGAGTGAATAAGCTTGTCTAAACAGATGAGTTTTGAGGCTGGATTTGAAATGTGTTAGTGAGTCTATGTTGCGAAGGTCAGCGGGGAGTGTGTTCCAGAGCTGGGGAGCAAGAGCGACTGAAGGCTCTGTCTCCAATCTCGTTCAACATCGTTATTGCCTGTAAAACAATCTTTGTTGTGCATGAGAAGCGTAAACCAATCAGAGGGGTAAAGAGGCTATTTAGCTGAACCAATTAGAGGCTGGAAAATTAAAGACGTCACTACGAACCTTTGAGAAGGCGCAGAGTTTCTATTTAAAATCTGATAGGCTAAAAATATACTGGCTAGGCTAATATGCTCGAAAATTGTGATACTGTGAACTACTTTTGGACTGTATAGCCACAGACACACACTGCTTTCAAGTGTACCACTTCAACTGTGTTCGGACTTCGATTCCGTTCCTGATTGTGAAAGGATATGGTGTGTCCTTCTGCGCAGGTTTTGGGCAGATTATACATTTACACGGTAACACATAGAACTGAAATCTTATTGGACAGCAAGAAAGTCTGGAAGCTATGCAGCCAAGACACACACTATGAATTGTATATGAATTACCCTTTCAAGTGTAAATGTTGGCCAGTGCTTCTAACTGTGTTCGGACCAACAGAGAGGGCCTTCGATTCCGTTCCTGTGCTACACTTCACAGTGCCTGTTATATGTATACTGTATTAGCTGTCCTCTGTGATGATGATTGACAGACAACAGGAAGTGGCTTGGCAGAATGGCGGATGCTGCTGATGCTTTCCCATGTCCGCACAGAGGCTGAAGGCCCTGCCGGCTCTGTGCCTCTTCCCAAAGTCATTTCAAAGGATATGGTGTGTCCTTCTGCGCACTGAAAAATACTCCACAATAACAATGGCAAAAATGGGCATTGGTGGTGCCCAGACAGGTTCACATGTATTGCTGATCCGACAGAGGCATCTGCACAAGTGAGATAATGAAAATCAATAAGCTGAAATTCGAATGGACCAAGACAGACACGTGGACTTGGCGAATTGTGCTGCTATATTTTTATTCACAGTGCCAAGCCTGAAATGCTCTTACGTATATTTTGACTCAATTTATTTCTATTATCTGGTCTCTCTTTAGCCACCCCTCAGGCTTTGTTTATTTTTCCTCTAGGTATTTGTGACAGTTTTCTTGTGACATCTCTATTTCTGTCTTTATTCGATCATTTGAAAGAAAATGTTGCCATTTTGGGAAGTATGATTGTGCTTTCTATTTTTTTCTTTTTTTTAAATAGCGAGCGAGATGATCAGAGTGATATGAGTGTGATGTCAGCAGCCAGCTAAGCTTGCAGCTTAAACAGTGCCAATCGAGAACCAGAAAGCCAAAGAAGGAAATCTGCCCAAAGCTCTTTCGTTAACATATTAAGTGGATTAGGTTAAATCTAAATTCTGAGTATGAAAGTGAATGTGGCAGTTTTATATTTAAATATGACTTGTACGTTCAAGTCAGCTATGAGTTGACATTTTTACATCAGAAATGTAATTTCATATGAAGCAATCCAATTTGAGCGTAGACTGTTGTCACAAATTTGGCATCAACTTGAACTAGAATGTCCCTCAGAAAAGTGTTTTATTTTTCCCTGTTGGTCGCTTCACAATTTGTACATGCATTTGTACATTCCAAACCGTAACTGTCTCGGCAGTTATACCTCTGATTGTTGCACTTTAGATTCAGATGTCTTGAAAATAAAGTTGAGTTGTTTTGTCTTTGTTTCTAAATTAGAATAAGTTTAATTGTCTTACTTTCGTTTTTTGGGGGGCGGTTGTATTAATGCACACCACTTAGTCTAAACTGCGGTTGTTCTTAAAAATGCTCTGTAAATTAACTTGACATTTAACCGATGACCATTTCGCAGCCTCAGCCGTGAAGCTAAAGAACTCAAGCACCCTCTAGTGGTCACTTGAGCGAACAGGCTCGAAGCGTTCAGTGTTTACGGTACTTGGTGTCGGGCTCAGTTGCTGTAGTCAGCCAATTTGACCTCCAAATTGTGCACACTTTCACTTAAAAACATTTTTAAAGACTTTATGTATCAAAATTATGGCACACATAAAATATAGCTAAACATCTATTTATGCAATTTATCTGATATACTGTATCAAGAGCCCCCCGCCCCACCCCTCTCTCGCTCTCTTACTGACTCACACCTCCCTACCCCGCCTCTCTCCACAAAATGTGGGCCCACATCAACTATTTATGCTTTGGTTTTATTGCATGTTGCAATCCCGGCACACACATTCACAGTCCCCCATGGAATATGAAATCTAGCAATTCTGCTCAGAGCTGTGAGGCTCTGCCTGCTTGTTGAAGGGCTCCGGGCATTGGCGCTCAAGCGTAAGCAAGATGCTCTGCAATAGTCCCCTAATGATGGTGTGAGTGTCGGGATGTGCAGCCAGAGCCTTCAGAAGTTCAGTCACGCCTTCCCGCTCCAGCATCGAGCTGTAATGTGAACCTGAGAGGAGGGGGATGGAGCAAGAAAGGGCGGGTGAAAGAGATTTGCATTGACTGACAGCCGCCCACCTCGGAAATATTCCTCATGTGAATTGGTATCTATCTCATGCCGACGCGTAAGGCCCTAAGGCTTATGTCCAACGAGGAAGAAAACAAGCATTACGAGGAAAGCCAAAGTCAGTTCATCCAGCAAGACAAAACCTACCGTTTTGTGTGAGGACTAAATTAATGGCCCACACAGGACCAGTTGCACCCCCGTGGGTTGATGTGTCTGAAGCAGGTGGCAAAATGGGCAGAATGTCCTAAACGTAAAGACAGAGGTGACGCCAGCCACCCGCACCATTAGGTACATCTCCAAAATCGACGCGAGAGCTGTATGAGGATTACATCCGAAAGCAGGATTGCATTTGTGATTGAGTGCACTGACATAACATGACTTAAATGTGGCTGTGTTCCAAATGAACCAATCATATTTAAACTCATGTCAAATGGGAGGCGACACATACCTGCCACCATACGAAGAGCAAATAACATTCAATGTTCTCGTCGGCTTTTCCCGACATGATTCTCTTTTCTAGGAGAAGCTTGCCTGCTATTTCGAACACATTTCTAGTTTTTCTCTCGATTTTTTTTTATTTCGAATATCTAGTAGGTAGGCTTGCCATGATAAATTCTATTTCTGACCATATTTTTTTTTAAACTATCATGATAAAAGTATCATTGATGTATTTTCTTTAATACCACTGTTTTAATGATATTGGAGCATAATTCACATCCTTCTTATGAGCAATTAAGTTTTAATTCTCAAGAGTATCCAATATTGGCGTTGAAATTTAGAACAAAAATATACAGTATATGAAACTCAAGCTCTCCTCACAAAAATTACATAAATTGGGAAACCTGCTTTATGATGTCCTAAATCGCATGTTATGATGTAGTATATGCTCCACTAGCAAATCGTTGTTATTTTTATTTTATTTGGACTTGGTACTGCTTGCATTATGAGTGTTAGGCAAGATTGTGCAAATGTGTGCATTTTATTGCATTCATTTGATTTAATCACCATTGTCAAGTAGATTAACGCTTTATGATATCTATGTGTACAGGAGATAAGATACTTGATAGAGGGACAGGCGGGCAGACAGACACCTTCACATTTTGTTGGAAAGTCTTCATACTGTGGAGCAGCCGGGTGCCGGTGAAGCAGCGCAGGCCCACAGACATGGCCTTGGACATATCCAGAATGGTGAGCATGTACACACACGCCGCGGCCGCCGGGTGGATGTTCAGACATGCAGGGTGGCTCTGCATGGCCCTCACCACTAACTACATGATATGCAACAGCCCAGTCAGAGATACGCTGAATCATTTCAACCATTTTCTGCAGGTATGCATCTAAGGATATTAAACAGTGCATTTTTACATGTGAAGCCAGAGACCTGCCACACCAAAAATTCACAGTGAGTAAAATAAATCCTCCACCATGGCCAAACAATTCTAAATAAACCCATCTGAAAACTGTCAGGCCAAAAGGCCATGCCATCCACCACAGCCTCATCCAGTGGATCCGCTTGGTTCCTGCACCAAATGCCGAAATGCAAGTAGATCACAACCGCAAAAAAAAAAATAAAAAACCAAAAATAATGATTATAAAACACAGATCCAGGGGCAGAGCTACGTTGTGGCCTCCACTCCCCCCGGTCAGCTGCGTAGCCATCTAACACCTACACCACTTTCACACAAGTAAAACGTTGGTCTAGGTTCACGAAGATGACTCATTTATAAGGTATGTTGACTTCTAGTGACTTCCCGAGCAGGAAACGATGGGAATGAACGGGTCTACATCACCTCCAGCATTTCTGGTTGTGGTTCGTCCAAGTCGGTGATACTATAGTAGAGATCGAAGAGGGCCTCTTTGGTGAAACACTCTCTGTCTCTGTACCTTCTCAGGGCTGCGCACAACTGCTTCTCATTAGCCTCTCCCGTTACCTAAACACACACACAGCAGTATTGTCAATCAAAAAGGAAATGCACTGAGCATAGTCGTTCAATTTGTAGAATAGAGCCCCATACCATTGAGAAGGGCACAAATCTAAATATATACAGTAAGTATGCCCACCTACGGACTTCTATCAAACAGAAATTCCCTCACCCGGAATAAAAACCTATGCATTAAAATTTCAACTACGACATTACATTCACAATCGATTCATAATCGATGCTTGTGGCTTGACGGACAATCAAGTCAACGAACGTTTCCTGTAATGCTTTTCCTGTTATCGTGTTTAAAAAAAAAAAAAAAAAAAAAAAACCCTTCCGCTAACTGGACCGCTAATTAGAGAGAAGGCGAGTTCCATCGCGCTAACTATGGGCATTGAGGACTTCGAAACATCCCGTGGCTGGTTTCAAAAGTTGGTTGCACGACATCAGCTGAGCAACGGTCTTGTGTGAGGATCGAGGGGAGGTAAAGTTAGAGAAAGTGAGTGAGTGGAAAGAAAAGCTACCAGGTCTGTTACTAGTCTCATTTTGTAGCAGGTAGTCCTAATTTTGTGACGCGTCTTGTTATGATGTATTTTGTTCATATACCTACCCGTACTATATGCTGCAGTTTGTGTTACAAACAGATTTTGGACCATATATTGTTGCATTTTATTGCTTGTATTGTTGCACGTGTATTCTGTTCACATACTTACATGTTCATAAAGGACTTGTACCATGGTCGTATCCCACATAAGGACATTGTTATAGGGAAAGATTGGACAACGCAAATATGATTCCTTACTAGAGAGCACACACACTTTAGTTTTTTCGAGACGACAGGGCATCGCAGGAGCTAACTCCAGTAGCTAACAGGCCCAGGAATACCAGATTCTTCCTGGCCTCCACAAAAGCAGTGTCACGTTGCGTGGTGGACCCCAAGAAGCAGGCAGGAGAGAGGAGCAGGGTGTACTTGAAGAATTGTATTTAAACAGAGAAAACTAAATCCAAAACAAACCTAGTCCAAAGTAGCAAACAAAACACATGACTGAGGATAAAAACTCAATAACAGAAACATGACCGAAACAAACCTGACAGCAGCAGACAAACTGCAACAAACAAACATGACAGTAGCAAACAACAGCAACAATGACCCGACACTGAATGCTCGGGGTGGGAGTCCTTTTAAAGCACTAATTGCCAAATGACCAACAGGTGTGCAGCTCAGGGAGAGCCCTGCAGTGCCACCTGTTGGTCCCAAACCGAATCATGACAGTATCCCTCCCTCAAGGGACGGATCCCAGACATCCCAAAGTTGTCCAAAAGGGTTGCCTCGCCGGGGAATGGGAACAAAAGCGACGGCGACCTTCGCCTCGCCAAGGAACAGGAACATGAAGCAACGGCAATCCTTTGGCTGGGCGTGGCCTGACATGGACGGAGCTCAACGTAGCGGGGGACATGGGACAGCCGGACGTGAACAGGGGCTCGTCCTGACGTGGGCGTAGACGTGGCACGGCTCGTCGTCGACGTGAATGTGACTCAGCTCGAACGGACACGTGACGAGCATCGGCTCAACGTGGACGCGGACGGGGCTCGGCCCACCGTAGACGTGGCCTGACAAGACGAAAACAGGACAGCGGCATCACCAGCGCTGCCTGAAGGGGAAAAGGGTGTCGGCCGCAGACGTGCTCCGCCAGGCACACGATGGAATTGGAACCAGTCCTTTGTACCTGCGGGGTCCAGTTGGTCGGGTCATTCTGTCACGTTGCGTGGTGGTGGTGGACCCCAAGAAGCAGGCAGGAGAGAGGAGCAGGGTGAACTTGACAAATTGCATTTAAACAGAGAAAACTAAATCAAAACAAACCTAGTCCAAAGTAGCAAACAAAACACATGACTGAAGATAAAAACTCAATAACAGAAACATGACAGAAACAATCATGACAGTAGCCAACTGCGACACTGACTGCTCGGGGTGGGAGTCCTTTTAAAGCACTAATTGCCAAATGACCAACAGGTGTGCAGCTCAGGGAGAGCCCTGCAGTGCCACCTGTTGGTCCCAAACCGAATCATGACAAGCAGTGACCACCACCTCACTGATTCTGCTCCTGCCAGACGCGTGCAAAGAAATCAAGGAGGGAAGAACCTCGGGACCGGCCTGCAGAAGACGCTCAACTGAATCTCCGTCACTCCTGTCGCTGTACTCCGCTGTCAAATGGTCATCTGAAAAGTCCAAATGTCTCATAGTGTGAAACTGGCCGAGCACGGACAGCAAACTTGCTGCAGTCATATCCAGCTGCTGAAGGCGATGGGTGACCAAACATCTGAGCGTGTTCTTGCATTGAAGGAGAGCTGCGAGGTTGGAGATGGCAGTACAGGAGATGTCTAAGGTCTCCAGCTGAGGGAGTGTGCAGACATCTTGTAAGAAGACGTCAGTCAGGTCAGTGCTGGCGACATTGAGCGTCCGCAGGGCTTTCAGGGAGCTGACGCCAACGCCGTCTTCTCCCAGCAAGGCCCAGTCCAGACGGAGCCCGTTCAGGGACAACTTCTGCAGGCTGGATCTGCACTTCAGGTTGGACGCCAAGCTGGAAATGATTTTAGCGGCGCTGATGTCGCCAGCAGTCCATGATGCATCCAGTTCTTGAAGCCGGTGAGGGCAAATGGCCAGTCGAAATGCCTCTGCAGACACCAGACAGCGGCGCATGCACGCTCGACTCAAATGCAGCCCTTTGTGGTTCCGGAAAATCCCTATGGTTTTGTCGTTCAGTACTCCTTGATAAGCAAAAAGCATTACAATGTTTCGAATCTTTTCATAGCTTTGGTGTCCAACTCAGGGCCCGAGGGCTAGATACAGCCCGCCAAATCGTTTGATGTGGTCGTTTCAGTATAGCAAATAAAGTAAGTCTACTTTAGGCAAGGCTAGGCAAGCGAAGGCCCATTTAATACACAAGACAACTCAATGTGCTTCACACAAACAAAAGCACAACCCCGAAAAACATTTACAAATAGCTGAAGATATTCAAAGGCAAAGCAAAGAGAACAAAAGTATCTTACTGGGGAATTATCAAAATAAACGACATTGAACACATTTAAATACATTTACAAACAAAAGATTTAATTGAATTTAAAAGCAAAATAAAGAGCGAAAAAGCACCGTGGCAGTTTACTCCATCTACGTGCAGCATAAGATAACAAAATCCAGATAGATTTGTTCTTTTTATTTCGTCACTTAAACCAGTTTTATAAGCATTTATTTTCACCATGTCCCCTCTGCACATAAACTGGACAGTATTTATGTGCAGTATTTATTTTTTTTTTTTTCATGTTTCTTGTGCGGAACGTGCCTGTTAAGTGATGTTTCGTTGCACGAAAGTGTAATGACAATAAAGATCCATCCATCCATCCATTTCATGACACGTTTGCTTGCCACGATTTTCATTGGCTTCTAATATCAAATTCTTATTTTTTTTTTTTGTGAAAAATATATATAAACAGTATCTGCAATCAAATGAACAGGCAACTGCGTTTCTGCAATAATATGATGAGGCATTTAGACATTCAGTAGGTTTTGGCAGTAATAGCCTCCTGAGGGATGATGTGGTCCAAGACAAAAATGTTTCAAACCCCTGATCTATTGTCAGCTGAAAGAGAACGTGGAAAAATTGTCCTCATCAGATTTGTCGTGTTGTATTGTGCAAAAGTGCAAAACCACCATTAGTGTGTTCAGCTAAGCAATGCCACAAAAAGCTTACATGATACAGATTTGGGATGACACCGGTCATTGCTCGTCACTGATGGCAACCTGATGTGTCTTATGCTTTACAAATTATATTGAGTGCTGTGAAAAGGGGTCATTATAAATATGAAGCTAGTATAAATGAATGCACAACAAGTGCGGTAGTCATTCATAAACCGCTTCCGATTGACCTTTTGTGGCCATCTTGTGCAGAAGCTAGTCAGCTAGCTCCTGAGGGAAGAACGATGCCGAGGCAAGGAGCAAGAGAGCCATCTGCTCGCTTGCTGCACAGCTCATCCAGGCTGCAGCACACCTGAGCAATGCACTGCTCAAACAGCGTCTGGGGGACGTGTCAAACAACATGTGCACAAATACACAGTTACGCTGGTACACCCGCAACATCTCTAGAGATGTTTAATAGAAGGTTCAAATTGGGTCTTTTACTGCCATGACGTTGCTTGTAGTGTGTGGATCAGTGATTTTCCATTGGTGGCTCTGGACCAAATAGTGGGTGACTGAACAATTTTTGTTCATTTGCAAAGAAAATCAAGGCGGGTCGTCGGTCATACGACAATACCAAGATTGCATTTTTAGGTTATTCGAACGGTGCGCAGAAAGGCAACCAAAATAGTTGATACAAAAAGGCATGCTGCAGCCGCACTGACTGTGTTTCATTTTATTGATTTATTTATATATGATTTATTTATACAAACTAAAGTGTTTTTGTCCCATAAAAATACTGTAATCATGACTTTATTAGCTCTTTGACATTTTAGTGTTTTTTTTTCTACGGAAGAGGATTAGGGCCAAAGAAGAAAAAAAAACAAGGTTGGCAAGATTCTCGCTTTTATTTCAGAATTCTGACTTTATTATACAGGTGCAAAGTGAAAGTCTGCTGAGTGTCCATTTCCCCAGCACTGTCTGTGAAACATCATGCTCACACAGACACTAATATTTCCTCTATGCATATGGTCAGATGTAAACATCAACACACACGCAGACTCACATTTATTTGCTTTTACTTTACATCAACATTTATCCATTCAACATGTGAAGCTCATGCTCAATCATCCTTACACATAAACAAACACATCCCCTTTGTCGGTCATGCACCAGCACCCACACTTCATGCGCTCACACACTACAAAAATAAAAACATCCTGTCGTGAATATAATAAACAAAAGCTGTCCGCCCACATGATCAAGTAGGTCTCCCCATGCAGAGCCGTCCCCATGCATGAAAGCCCGAGCCTTCTTCTCGTTTCAAAACATTTAGCTCAAAGGGGGGCGTTCTTCTTGCCTGAATCCTGCCACTCGTTGTCCTCATGAGCACATTAACTCAGCTGCCAATTGCATTTTGGGCCGCCACAGGATTCGCACACATGCCATTTATGGCCAGAACAAATCCAAAACAGACCCGTGATGATCATCCTCAAGCTACCGGGCTGTTAACGTGCATGCATTCGATTTGGTCAGAATCATACAAAAAGGAAGGAGGAGGAACGTATGATATATAGTGTAGTGAATATGCGCTATTGTGTAGTGGCAGAAATCTCGTCATCTCGATTGACTTCCAGTGTGAGTTCTCACCACTCATAGTCTACAAAGACAGCCGGACTCTGTTCTTTCTTCACCTTTTTCTAATTGTGGGCAAACTTTTTGGGTAAAAAGGAGGAGTGGCTCCTGCTCTCCAAAACTTGACATGACATCAGTGCAAGAAGGCAGGGCCAAGCCTCCTCTTTCCTGCGACTACTGAGCAAACCGAAGCATCAGCCTCCCTCTTTTTGCGCATGGACCACCCTCTAGTGTTCTCCGACCGGGCCAGGTTGACTGAGCGGCCCTTCATTGTCAATGAGAGCAAAGACTCAGGGAGCGTGAGGAGAGCATGGAGGCTATGACAACTCAACGCGGCTAAGACCCTAAACTGCATCCCTCAACGTGCATCTGCTGGACCGCTGACAACCGAGAGAGGTAAGAGGTCATTCTTAAATGTAGTGTGAAAAGAATAAAAAGAATTTGCAACATCCTCAGCCGCCGCTATGAACTAAGTCATTCAAAAGTCAGGCGCCTCCGTTGAAAGAACCGTCTTTTTATTTATTTTTCACATTCTTTCTGTCTGTCAGACCTCCTCATCGTGAACAGTATGCACAAAGCTTATATGTCATCTCTCAGGACCCAAATAGACTCTGATTAAACCCGTCTGTTCCAAGAGGGGGGGGCGGGGGGGGGAATGCCGTGGGATAATTGGCACAGTCAATAACCTCGAGGCAGTTTGATGTGAAAAACAGGATTCTCCGGAAAGTAACATTTTGTGCCATATGTTTGCTGGAACTGAACCCAGGCAATCAACATGGGCGCTCAATGGAGTCAGCCAGTGGTCAGAAGCAGCAACCCCTATAAAGTTTGGCATGTTTATTTGCAATAGGTGGATTGATATCGCGCAAAAAGGTCTCGCACCGGGAAAGGAAAGCAGCTGGCTCCTCGTAGGCCTTGCAGGCATGAATGACAGCGAGGAGGCAGCGTAGGTTAGGGTTGCTGATGAGATCCACAGGCCCGGAGTGAAGAAAACTATATAAACACTGTCGCTCCTGTCAGGCCGCAGCCTCCTTGTGAGATTCATATTCGGAGACGGGCAGACGGGGGAGCGAGTGATGATTTCAGAAAGACGGGAAAAAGTACCCTGTGGGTGAAATCAACTGACTGACAGTGCCACGACGTTTCTGAGCCCGTTTTTCCATAAATTGTCTTTTCCCTACCCTCAAATGATGCCCGAGAACAAGCGGATTATTGTTTACCAGAAATGACAGCCACGGGGAGTTGTTTCAAATGTATATCCGTGCGCAGACACTTTCCCACTGTGGCTAAGTTGTTGAGATTTAAACCACACACAAACACTTGACGTGAAGGAAAGCATATTTTTCCAGTGACGCTGACAAAGGAGTATTATTCTTCCTTAGGAGCAGTTTGAGCTTCCGTAATGCTTTGGGATCTCTCCCATTAACTGTGGTGCAGACTCATCAGTACGAGCACGCATCAAGAGGTGACCACAGGAATGATCCAACCAAACCTTCTGTCTGCATGTCTTGAGCTCATTTATTTCTCCCTTTTTTTGGCATTTGTTGTAATTCCTTGTTGGACTTGTTTGGAGCTGCACTGAGAAGTAGGTCGTGCAGTATTCTGCATATGCCATTACACTCTTGAAAGTCACGTGTTAAAAAGCCAGTGATGCCAGTCACACGTTATTCCAAATATGCCCATTTTTGAGTAACGACTAATTTAACGCAATCACTTTTCCAGACAAGTTTTCAGACGACAGTAATTTTTCAGATATCGGAAATCATTCGTGAGGAGAATGTATTAACGTCCACATGCGGGTAACATCAGAATTTCTGAAAGTGGGACCTTTCACCCTCAGATGCAAATTGCAGTCAACCACGTGCAAGATGTGGCAGTGAGGAAGAATTGACAAGACGTAAAATAAACAGCACATACTTCTCAACAACCGCAGTGCCTCCCTCACACACGTATTGCATTGGAAAAATGAAAAGTTCACCAACAGTAAAATACAGAAGAACACCTCCTAACACGACGGTACTCACTTCCGTCACATCACAAATAACTTTATACACACACATAAGAAAGGGAAAGTCTGATATTTACAGCTTGAACATTATGAAACGCATTGTGGGAGTATTCAGATTTACATTCACATCTCAGGGAGCGACATCATCGTTTTCAGCGTAGTGTCGATTCAGGTGTCCATAAACACCAGTGGAGGAAGAAGAGCGATTTGCATTTTCAAGATGAACTATTTTGAGTTTCTATTCGCCAAAAAAACCCGATAATATTTAAGTTTGCCGCACACTCTGTGCTGTCGACAGAGTGACATGTAGCTTCAATAACACTGAAAAACAAAACATGACAATGTCACAACAGAGTGTGAGAATGCAGCAGGTCCCCAAATGTAATCATTATATTCGTAAAGAATATCTATTATCACTGTTGAGTTTTGCCATTACAACATTAATAGTTAAATCCATCAAATAAAAAGGCTGTCTTTATTTTCGATTTTATTTCTTCTTTATTCTTAAATGTCACTGTTAAAAATGCACTTTCACTTACGCGGCAAAACTGGGTCTCGTTTTTATGCTTAGCAGGGTCGTCGGTATCAGCTGACTGTTAACTAATTTGCAATCTGTTAGTTATTCTGAAAATCAAGTAATCAATGAAGTAACTAACAAGCAAGTAATCTGTAAAGTAACAGTGTTACTTTTACAAGGTTACTGCGGCAACACTGGTTGAACGTAACCCCAAATTGGGTGAAGTAGCTAGCCCACCGCTGGGTTCAAAAGGGAACGAGTCAATGACAGGTTATTTACACCCAGTGCGTTGGCTTGAGGATTTGAGCTGGCACAACGGATCAAGATTTTCATGCAACAAGTGGTAAAAGCTTGCCGTTGCGTTGAATCAATCCCGAAATGGGTTGCCAGGTCATAAGTTTAGCTGTGGTTAAAAATCACAACAATTTTACTCCCAACATTTTCTATGAAGAAGAACCAACTTTCTCCTATCAGCAGTCGCCACAGCAAGTCACTCGCGCGGCGTATTTGGCCCACAGGATGCTGTTCCCAACACAACACACCCCTTTTTATCCTGGCTGGGCTGGGAATTTGAATACCAAAATGGCGACCAGTTTCGGCTCCTCAGGCCACCCAAACCTATTAACTGGGTCCAAAAAAATACCCCAACCATGGCAAGAAATGACCCAATGCTTAACATCCACAGCAATCCAGCAAGTGGGTTAGGAAAACAACCTAGCAAATTTTTTTCTGCGTTTTTTACTCATATAGACAGCAGACAGCCTTCTTGGATGGAAGCGGACCGTTGTGCCAAGATCTACTCAAAGCTGGAGGCCCATTGGCCCTGCTTTCGGAGCCAAGCCTGCTTTTATTTGAAGGAGGGAAACATCTTTAACTTTCACATATTTGAACGTCACCCGTTTCTTCTCCATTTGATAGCCCGTCAAAACCAATAAGAACCAAAGAACACACGCAATCCTGCCAAAAGCTGACTCAATCGCGCAGCACTCGTAAATCAGTCATTCCTCCTCCCCCTGCTGCTTCTGAAACCCATCAATTTCCTCTATTTCTCACACAAATTCTTTTTTTTTTTTTTATTAGCGTCAGCCAAGATGGAATAACACACACTGAACAGAGTCTGAGTAGCTCAATAAATGTCTGAGACTGACTTTCATTTTCCATCAACATGGGAATTCTCATCACAAACCAGCGCAGGTAAACCGAGGTTCATGGCAAATGGGCCGACGGATTAAAAACAGATCCCGGTACTTTCACATACCCGGACACCTGATACCGATGTGGCGAAGGCTGTAATTAAAGAGAACCCACAAGCGAATGCACCGAAAATATGATTCTTGACAATTTTTGGTGGGTGGGTGGCATGTCTCAAACTCAACCACAAGTGAACCAGAGGGTCTGCGTTTCCAAGACGCTTTTTAATTACACAGATCAAACTCTCTTACCACATTGAGCTGCAGTTTGACTTTCACATAACTGCCTTTGCAATTATTTTGAGTTCATGAAATGCATTTGCATTCAATAGCAGCCGTTAGCAATTAACGGGAAGATTTTTGCTCACACAAAAGAAACGTATGATTTTTCGCCTTTCACGTTAACAGTGCAAGTGGAAACCCACTGGTTGCGTCTAGCAAAGTCAGTAATGGGTGCATTGGGAAAGTGCCCGGCTGGTTTAGGAAAATATCAGGCCGTTTATGAAAAGGAATCTGCCTGAATACTTATAAGAACGTTATAAATAGCAGCCAGGGTCCTCGGGGCTCAGTGGCACACACATATTAGAAACATGTGAGCGACAGGATGGAATTTCCTCACAATAAGGTAATAAAACCTTGAAGCAAAATGTTCTTTACTTCTCCATGTCTTCACAGAAATCCTTGTTTATGGTGACACATCAAGAGTGAAAGAATGGGACCTGGAATGTGGAGTTGGTTGACTTTGTTTGGTCTGTCCCTCTGGAGCAACAGTGAAGCCCTCGTCAAGAAACCCGTCCTCTCCCGGGCACGGAGAGCTCCAGAGGCCAATGGACAAAACAACAGGTGCTCCTACACCTTCCTGGTTCCCGAGCAGAAGATCACAGGCCCCATCTGCGCAGCCAAAGGTCCTGTCCCCGACAAGGACCGAGTGACTCGTCTTGATGTGGCCGCAGTACGCGACCTTCTGTCAAAGCAAAGGCGGGAGATGGAGACTCTGAAGCTGGTGGTGGACGTGGACGGAAACCTGGTGAATGAGATGAAGCTGCTGAGGAAAGAAAGCAGGAATATGAATTCCAGGGTGACCCAGCTCTATATGCAACTGCTGCACGAAATCATCAGAAAGAGGGACAACTCACTGGAGCTGGCTCAATTGGAGACACGCATCCTGAATGCCACCGCTGAGTCACTGCGGCTGTCTTCACGTTACAAGGAACTGGAGGCCAAATACGCTGCCCTCTCGGCCATGGTGAACAACCAGTCAGTGATGATAGGAGCTCTGGAAGAAAGTTGTATGACGATGCATGATCGCAAACAAGAGCCACCGCCTCTTGGGCCGCCGATGGTGCATGTGGTGCCTGAGAATATCCCTGTTAATGTCCCGCGTTTCACCAATGAGATCCGGGGGGATAATAGCGGAAGCTTTGCCCGCGAAAGGGGCTCTCGCTCTGGGCCTTCACCAACGGGTGGCAGCATGGAAGTCCAGAAACCTCCTCAGACAAACTTTAGTGCTGAAGGTTAGTAAAGTCTATACACAAATAAGAATAATGATCATTACGAGGGGGCCGGGGTGCATCTCTCCAATTAAAGCCGATTCGTACGTGTTTGTGTGTGTGTGTGTGTGTGTGTGTGTGTGTGTGTGTGTGTGTGTGTGTGTGTGTGTGTGTTTAGAAGTTTAACTTACAAGTTTAACTGCATAGCCAGGCGGCTCGGTGGTCCAGTGGTTAGCGCATCGACCTCACAGTGCAGAGGTACCGGGTTCAATTCTAGCTCCGGCCTCCCTGTGTGGAGTTTGCATGTTCTTCCCGGGCCTGCGTGGGTTTTCTCCGTGTACTGCGGTTTCCTCCTACATTCCAAAAACATGCATGGCAGGCTGATTGAACACTCTAAATTGTCCCTAGGTGTGAGTGTGAGCGCGGATGGGTGTTCGTCTATATGTGCCCTGCGATTGGCTGGCAACTGGTTCAGAGTGTCCCCTGACTACTGGGATAGGCTCCAGCACCCCTCGCGACCCTTGTGAGGATAAATAAATACAAAGAGAGAGAGAGAGAGAGAGAGAGAGAGAGAGAGAGAGAAGCTCCAGGTGCAGAAAACTTTTACATGTACTTATTGGACTTAAATAGGCATTTCTATGAATGTATTCATTCATTTGCAGGACATTCACTACTTTGCAGGTCAACCATAAGAAAATTAAACACACACTCCTGTTTGAGTTCAGGTGGTCCAGTGGCCTCATTTTCAAAGGTTAAAAGATCTGCAAATTCAGCTGCTGTTGGACATCCTTGGACACAACAGAACGCCTAACTACCCGTATGGAAATACAAATGTTGTCATGTCTGAAGTGAGGCTGGGGACTTAAAGCAAAGCAAAGAAAATCTCACCGGCTCGATTTTGCTCATCAACAGAAATTCCTTGCACATTTAGCTCACCCTCACCCAAGAATAATAAAGTGTGTAAGGTTTCTGCGCAGCTGTATATGGAAATGATCCCATTCGAGACTGTTCCATTGCATCGCAGACATGGATCAAACCCAGACTGCCATGATAGGCTCAAACCACTAAATGCCTCTGGGATACCGAATCCAGTGCTTAATATTTCATAAACTACACCATGAAGAGAAATGAAAAGATTTTATGTTGCTATTATATCATTCGTTGCATAGGGTTTACTTTCCTGTTGACTGTAAAACACGTGACTGTAATTACAAATCCAGAGCACGAGGAAATACCTTGATGAAAAGCAGACACAATGTATCCAGTAGTTAAGGAAGGAATGAGGGTAAATAATGAACAAAATAACCTAATTAGCCCCTCTTTCCTCTGCTCCTCTCCCACTATTACTCGGTCAGGCTCTGAGAGTTAGTTTGCTCGACCAGATGTCAA
Organism: Hippocampus mohnikei; assembly: GCA_026261675.1. Classification (NCBI taxonomy): domain Eukaryota; kingdom Metazoa; phylum Chordata; class Actinopteri; order Syngnathiformes; family Syngnathidae; genus Hippocampus; species Hippocampus mohnikei. The sequence continues at coordinate 18,350,211 of JAKGUB010000325.1, read as the reverse complement.
CAAATTGGCATGGTTTTTGTTTGAAACGCTCACCCCATCCAGTGTTGCAGCAAAGGATTCGGAATTAGAATTGAAGGGTGTTCTGAATGATCCAAAGTAATCTCCAAATGACATACAATTTAAAGAAAATCCAAAACATAAACGTTGACAGTATACTGCTGTCATCGCTGCAGGAACTAAACGGATGAACAAATTACGCTGCGCCTAATTCACAGAAGCCTTAGTTCACAGTTAGTGTACACTACAGATTACTACAGATTAGTGTAGTGTTTCAGTTTGTAGTGTTTCAATTTGTTTTACTTCCAGTGAGGGCAAACTGTTATAACTGTTATAAAAATGACGAATGTTTCTTCTGGAAGCCAACGTTCGATAATGCCCTCAGGATGTCACATTGTAGAGGACCCCAGTTCAATTTCTCTCCCTACGAGAATTGATTTCAATCCTTTTGTGACCCAGTTAACCCGTTCATGGTCACACATGCTGATTTAAGATTGATTACACCCAATCCTTAAGACTGGACTGACATGATCAATTGCTGATGTCATGTGTCTGTGTCAACGTGTCTCTGTTGAATTGTCTCACGCCCCGCAACATTTTTGCCATTAGTTCATCATTTAAATCTTTACGTGCAAACTGGATGAACAAGTTGTCATAATACGACTCGTTCTTGCCCGAAAGGTCCATTCAGAGACTGTCTGGAGGCTCAAGAGGCCGGCCACGTTATCAGTGGCATGTATCTGATCAAACCTGACGAGGCTGAGAAGTCCCTGCAAGTCTGGTGTGAGCAGGATATGGACAACGGAGGCTGGACTGTGATTCAGAGTCGAAAGGACGGCTCGGTTAACTTCTTCAGAAACTGGGAAACCTACAAGGTGATTACACTGCCACTGTTTGGTGTTTCCTCAACCTCAGACTGCTTCAGCCAGAGATACCGGTGTTGCTTTTATGGGACCTGCAGGAACCTTGTGGGCAGGCGGGGGTCTTTCCTTTCGGTCAGAATCCTTCTGTTTTCATTGTGAAAATATAATGCCGCATCAGCAGTGTTATTCATCCCAGGATTTTTAGTTGGAGATTTCCATGATGAAACATTAGCTGGCTCGCTGCAAAGGTATGTTCCGCAGCTCAATCTGTAGGGGCTTCTTTCCAAAACCGCTACTACTTTAGTGCCTTCCTGGACGCATGGCTGGTTGGTTAAGTGCATACCACGACATACGGGCCCTCTCATCAAAGATCCGTGAAGAATAGGTGGAGTATATCACCGCTGCAAGCCTTGGTTGACCATTCAATGATCCATTCAACATGAGAATGTTTAAGTGGGAGTTAAATTGCCCTCTCTTTGACATTGATTTCCCTTTGTGCTCTCCCACAAAGCCACAACAAGCCTGCACGCATTCACTCGCACACACACACGCACACACACACACACACACACACACACACACACACACACACACACACACACACACAAAGCTCAAGAGGGGAGGAGTTTGACTCTTGAAACTCCTCCTCATTCAGCAAATGCACTCATCCACAGTCACAAACCTCAACCATGTTTACTGAGTAAAGTGTTATGGAGGCAAATGGCCAGACTTCCAGTTAGCCAGTTAGTGATTGTGATTGATGAGGTCCATCGTGGTTGACTGGACCAGCATTCAAAGGACTGGTGGTTAGTTTCCAAAACGAATACTTCACATCTTCTGCACGCAAAAATAAATTGGAGCCTGCGCTCCAATGTCATAGCCAGAAACTGTTGCCCACATTGTCCCCATACAGTAATTGATGAGCCTGAGGATATTCTGTGGAAAGTAAAACTGAAATTTGAAGAGAGGACTCTCATTCTTTGAGAACAATAATCTCTGAAAGTTCACAATGGAAAAATATGCAGAGGGCAGATAAGGTATCAAAGCAACAAACATAAACCTTTTTATATTTGTTCCTTATTATCCCCCATCAGTGATTGTGTTTTGGAACAAAAAAAAATCTGGTTGTTTTACTAACCCACTCGATGGCTAGCATTGGATTTTAATCAGATTGGGTTACTTTTACCCGAGGTGACCCTTTGTTGCAGGGGTGTCAAACTCATTTTTGTCGCGGGCTACATCGTAGTTACGGTTTGACGTGGAGGGCCGTTATGAATTTTGGGAAACCATATAAATGTTTAATCACCTCCACATATTACATATACAGCGCACAACAAATTGATGAATAATTAGTGTATAAAATCAGAAGTCAAGAATAATAACTGTTATTGTGGATTACATATGACAATTTGAAATTTGGTTCAGACTTTAGCAAGCATCGTGGAACTTCACATGCTTGATTTGCTTTCGCGGGCCACATAAAATGATGTGGCGGGCCAGATCTGGCCCCCGGGCCTTGACTTTGACACCATGCTTTGTTGGATCAAAATCTTAACCCAATGTGCTGGGTCATATCCTTAACCCAGTGCACTAGGTAAATAAAAAAACAGTGTTGTCCTGGCCTCTTTTGGACCTAGCGCTGGGTTCACTGTTTCACCCACTTTTGGTTCCCGGTACTTTTAAACCAGCCTTTTAAGAGTGCAAGAATAATTTTCTCTAATCTTTCTTAAACCTTGATTTTAATCTTCCTGTCACTCAGAGCGGGTTTGGCAACACAGATGGGGAGTACTGGCTCGGGCTAGAGGGCATTTACAAGCTGGGGCGTCAGGCCGACTACAAGCTCCAGGTGGAGCTGGAAGACTGGATGGACAAGAAGGTGTACGCTCAGTACAGCAGCTTCCACCTCGAGCCTGAGAGCGAGGGCTACCGTCTGCGGTTGGGCACCTATCGAGGCAATGCTGGCGATTCCCTCAGCAGCCACAACGGCAAACAGTTCACGACTCTGGATCGAGACAAGGATGCCTTCTCAGGTACCTCTTCTAGCCTTGCTGACATCGCAGTCACACATTCCACAATGAACTGCACTGAATGTCCAGAAAGCCATGTCGACAGGACAGAAAACAAGTCTGATATCTGATTATTATAACTCATTGAAGTGGTGATGCATCAATTTGTTTGCGAGTTACCATCTCAGCGGAACCTTTCCTCGTCTGAAGTCAAACGTCACAATTTTTGCAGCTTTCAATACAGAAAACGTTTTCAGTCATTCATTGGTTCATATATTTAGCGGAGTTTTCAACAGAGGCCGGTTATAAAGTCGCGTTTCCTGTATTTTAGCTGCTATTTTGGTAATCAAACTTTCACCCCAACTCCCCCGTCGCAGGTAACTGTGCGCATTTCCACAAAGGAGGCTGGTGGTACAACGCTTGCGGCCAAGCCAATCTGAACGGCGTGTGGTACAGCGGAGGCGTCTACAGAAGCAAATTCCAAGACGGAATCTTCTGGGCTGACTACGGCGGCGGCTTCTACTCCATGAAGTCCGTCCGCCTGATGATTCGGCCCATAGATGGATGAAGCGACACTGGACTGTGTTGGTCCACTCACCAAACTTGAAGCGCCTTTTTAAAGTGCGATGTCAAAGGTCATCGTTGACAGGAGGGTTCCACCAGATCAGCATCAGTAGTGTATAGCGCTCCCTCCTTTTTCAGGTTGGACTGCTCTGTTTATATGTACATGCATATCGCTAAAGAAACATAAATAGGGACATTGGGGGGGGCGTATTTATAAGATGTATCGTGACCCTAACCGATAATTTTCTCTAGATATGAAGGAAAACGAACGACTGCAGGTGCAGTTTAATCAATGTTATGCAACTCGATATTGCAACAAATCTAATTCGACCGCCTTTGTTTCCCTGATCCCCTGCTCCATCCAAACAGCAGCTGTAAGGATTAAAACGGTAATGCTGCTCTTCCTACCTCACCGCCAATATAAACATTTGTAGGAAACACACATTTTTGGGATTTAACTTGTGCCATAGTTCCTAGAAACTGGAAATTATCGCTTTATTTTGACTCACCCCTCCTTGGAACAAGGCTTTTCATTTTCTCTTAACACTTGGTATGACCTTTGTGAGATATGTTTGAGTAGTAACTCTTAATTTATATGTACAATTAACTTAACATAACAATGAAAAGGGCCCGGTGTCCTGAGAGAAAGGATGTGTAGCAGTCATGTAGTGCGCATTCTCACAGTATGGACATGTGTTGCTTGTTTTACTCATTTGGTTTTGGTGAGTCTCCCGGAGTAGCAGTTGTGAAATGGTGTGTTGTTTTGCAGAGTTTTAAGAGTTATAGGCCCTGAGACAAACGATGAGAAACACATTTCACGAGGCCAGACATGGTGGAGTGAGAAAAAAAAGCAGATTTCCAAGTTGGTCCCGCGTGCCCCCTTTTAAATACAGACATTTACATTCTTTCCACACACACACACACACCAAAAAAACGGCTTGAACTGTTTGTTTTCGTCACGGATCGGTGCGCGCGGGAAGCACTGATATGAAAGTCAAGTTTGCCTCCTTCTAGAGGAGAGGAGTGGACATACGACACGTGAAAGACAACAAGCCTTTGGTCCCCGAAACTGAAAATCGTCTGCCTTATTGCTCCATGTGGCTGTTTGACCGGATCGGCCTTCCCACTCATCACTTTACAGGGTTACTGGAAATGAAAAGTTCCTTGCTTGTGATTGTTCACAAATTAGCGGTCCCCTCCCCTTTACTGCGGATCAAACGACCTCCCTTGTGAGATTCTGCGCATTTACCAAGACCCGGTTACGATTCATGTGTTTTATTCTTTGTTGAGATGACAACGCGCATTCCGAGTTTATTTTATGGATGTGAATCGTGCAGATAAATGATGGTATTAAATCAAGTGGAAGAAACAGATTTTCTCTCTGGAAAAAAAAAAAAGTTGTCCGAGCGATGTACGGGAACATTCTGTACTTGACTTCATTGAAATGAGGGATTCTGTTCAACACCGACGCTTGTGTGATCCTTGTTGTTGCAGCAACAAGTTGACAGAGGGAAGATATATTTCAGGATGACATTTCATCCAGACACACATTTTTGTGGATGAGTGGAAAAGAGCAATTCATCAGTTCATGTGTGACTCATAACCACAATAATTTATGACATTTTCATCGAGTATTCGTCAAACCATTGTTTGTTTGTGTTTTCCAAACATTGAGACTTTTACTCATTTTGTACATTCTAGTGCAAAATCATACATAGCCTGTTAGGTTTTTTGTTTTTTAATTTGAAAGGGTATCTATCATCTGGCTGGAAATGATACATAATAAGGACAAAAAGTTTTCAAGAAACGAATATGTTATTTTCACCAGATTCCATTCAAATTCACTTTTATTCCAAATTTGGCATGAATATGTTAGGCTTTGTGGAAACAGGGCACAGGACCCACACACAGACACAATGAACTCTGAATGGTTTATTGCCAAGAAGTGGGACAGGTGTAGGTGGCAGGAACTGAAAGGGAGTCAAAAGGACCAACCGACCACAAGTCAAGGAGTACAGGAATGCTGGAGTGTAGTAGGCAGTAGCTTGGCAGGACCGAGTACAGCAGGAAAGCACGCTGACAACCTGGCAAACGGGAGGCTGTTCAGGCTGGCTTTTATGCTGCAAGTGGCTGATGAGCTAAAGACTCGCAGGTGTGTAAGAGAGGCCAGGTGCACCAATTTTAGCAAGACGCCCAGTCCACACTGAAAAAGGGAACAACAAAAGGGGAGGGGATGACACCGTGGACAAACAATGCATCCTAACAGAATAATTTGATTGGAGATTATTAAGTACATTTTGTCATTTTCTGGAATCGGCTTTTATTCAACCAATTTGACATTTTGTTTCATGAAACTAAACGTCTTCTTTGTTTTAAGTAAAATGGCTGCATTTAAAAACATGTGGAATCCTCGGGGCGGCGGGAGTGCGGTCGGCTCTCCGAAAAATCGGTTAACAGCATGATGTCATCACAAGAGCTGCAGGAAGAGGTCCTCCATCAACTCCCTCGTGGCTGTATGGGTATTCAAGGACTTTCCAAGAGCAATTTGGAAAAGTGACACTCCTCAGTCCTCACTTGTGAGCAGTGCTCACTTTGTGAGACTTCATTGTTTATTGTATTCCAATATTCTACCAACGGGATGGCATCGCCCAAGGAAGACTTCTTACGGAGGATCTTTCAAGCTCCGTGCTGCATTGCGAAATTACATCTGTCGGTGACTCATTGGCCCGCAAATGCTCAGTTTGTGTCATCAGCAGACAGGATGTGAAGCTGTTTTCACTGAAAATAAGGCACCGCGACAAATTTATTTCCCGTAGTCAAGCCGTTGTACCACCAAAGAATGTTCCTTCCCGTGTGCCCTTTTGATTTAAAGCTGAACGGACACTTGTTTAAAATGAATAATCATTCGAAAGGATCTGGGAAGGCTCAGTCTGCCACAGACTGATGCAGTTTCCACTCAGAGTTTGTTCAAGGGATTTTCCGTGTTGCCGTGCTGAGATTGTGAAAATGAGGCTGATTTAACATGGGTTTGTTTAATTTGGGGGATACATTAACCAAGCAACCAATACAAACCAGATAAAACAAACAAAGGAACACTGGAGACAGAGCGCGGCGTGCTGCTTGAGTTTCAGCAGCCTTTTAGGAGAACATGCCTGTTAGTGAGAAGTTGTCGCATAGTTTCCGTTTTTACACGACAGGACGTGCTGGTTTATTGAATTTTCTGACATGATCATATAGTAAACACTCAGAGCACTATAAAGTCAGTATTAGTCACTCAACCGGAGGACCCAGTAGTGCACAACAGCAGAAAATAACTTTATGGGGGGCTAGAAATTCCATTCCGTAGTTTGTGTAAGAGCTTAGCGAAGGCTTCACGAGCACCAAAGGGCACATCAGGCTGACTAGTCAACTGTTGATTCAATATAAAACGCAAACCACTTGGGAGAGAAACAAAAATACCTAAACACTTTGTTAATTTTGATTCAGAATGCTTATGTTGGGAATTTGTGTTTGGTAGATTATTTTTCTACTGTCACAATGCTTCATTCAAATACATTTTGAATGAGAAAAAAAAAATCAAACATCCTCATACAGAAAAGTATATTTCATGTAACAAACATAAGACTCGGTCGGGTTATAAAAGATGATGAACAGAGCACTCTGGGTGCCAGCGTTGTCATCTTGGCGAGTGGAATTCCATCCCAGACTGCGGCATTGCTACAAGTTTGGAAAAGTCATCTTATCGCTTCAATGAGATTGCCCTCATTAACGACAACAACATTTTTTTCAAGCGATGAAGATTAAACAATAGCAACTGGAGAAAAATATGTGTTTGCATCGGCAGTGAAGTGCTGAAATTCCGATGTAATGCACAAAACGCAGTTGTCTGCACATCCCACAAATATGTGTTCTCTGTTAAAAAGAAAACAAACGGGTTTTATAGTGGGATAAAATGTACTGACAAGATGTAACACAGACATAATCTACATGAATATTATGCTTACACATCTGCAACTATGCTGTACACTTCTGTTCTGTAGACAGGATTATACATGTGACAAACGACATTTTCCACACCGTTTTTTAAAAATTCTTTCCACTGGAACAATTAAGATGAGGTCCCTGACGTGATATTTCAGGGGAACAGCGAGGAATAATAAATCCTGTTTTGTGTATCTCTTTTAGCCGTAAAGCCACAAAACTATTTGAATGACTACATAAATAATACATTCGAACAGCTGGGCAGGATGGCAGCCATAAAACATTGAGTATTGGAGATGATTGAAATTTTCCGTTATATTGGAACAAAGTTACTGAGAGCATCAACACTAATATTTATGTTGTGCATCGGGAAGAAATAAATCCAAGATATGTAACTTTTTAGCAGTAAAAGATTAAGTCCAAAAGCAGGGGAGGAGGCCAAGAAACATTGTGTTCTGTGAGAGGTTCATACATTACATTCAAAACAGACAATCGAAGAAGAGCATACATCCACCGCCTGTGTATATTGGTACAATGGTCCTTTAAAATTCTTAAAAAGCGTATTTTAGAGAGAGAGAGAGAGAGAGAGAGAGAGAGAGAGAGAGAGAGAGAGAGAGAGAGAGAGAGAGAGAGAGAGAGAGAGAGAGAGAGAGAGAGAGAGAGAGAGAGAGAGAGAGAGAGAGAGAGAGAGAGAGAGAGAGAGAGAGAGAGAGAGAGAGAGAAACTGGCATTGTGCTGCTATCTAGTGGATTGTTAGTTTCATACATTTTGGGATTTGTTTTGTTTTGGGTTTTTTTTACTCTCCTGTTTAGTTACCAACACATAAAAATGTGAAGCTAATACTGGATTATTAAACAACTCCGCGTGTTTAATTTATTTTTTTAAAGTAACCTAAGCGTCAATTTTTTTTCGTCAAAGTCGAATTGGCTGCATTGCATACTGTATACTATAAAAATGAAATGGTGATTTGAATCTATTTTAAGACAAAAACCCCAAAAAACTATTAAACCCCAAAGTTATAAAAGTCGTCCTTTAAAATTGCTGCCATTTCAATAAAGTTTAAGACCCACCCAAAAGGGTCGCTGGGTGATGACGCAATTGTATGGCTCCATGTACGCTATGGCATCTCATGCTAGCGAGCTTGAAATCGCGAAGAAGAATTTAACTGATGCAATTGGCGATAATGTAAAACAGTGAGTAGACACTTACCTTATGGTGATGTGAAAGTTTGCTTGGGTCGTTTGAGAAATTCGAAGTCATTTAGCCATCCCCTAAGTATGAGTAGCTGCATGTTGGGCTAGCTTTCACATTGACGTCGGCGGCATTGCTTCTTCATTCATGTGTCATATTCAAATTTATAGCACCCTGCGTTGATTAATTGTCAGACTACTTTATTGTTACGAGACATGCACTGGTAAATGCAAAAGTGTTAAGTCTGAACGTGTGAAATCCCTATAATGTGATTGTTTTGCACTACAAGTCTATACCCCGATAAACTAGAACCTCAACAAAAAGACAACTGTAAAATCTCTTAACGTGCCGTTCAAAACTAACGTGATGGCAGGTTAAGTTCCGTGTGTGTTGATTATCTGCCCATATACAGTTACTGGGCAAACCTGAAATTGTGGTTCAAGCAGAAGATCAGCAAGGAAGAGTTTGATAGTGAGGCACGACGTCTGTTGGCACAGGAAAATGGTTTGTACATTATCAATAAATATGATGCTTGACTTTTTTCCCCCAAAACCAAAACAATTCTCCCAATTTTCACACACATTCTCTCTGTGCAGTCCATGTTCACAATGACTTCCTCTTGGCAATTCTGACACGCTGCCAGATCATTGTCTCCACTCCTGGTTAGTTGAATTATTCATGTGTTTATTTGCGGCATGCTGTGTTTGAACTGTTTGGTCTGCATATGTACAGCACATCGTTCGCACCAATATTAATTCATATTTGTCATGACGACGACTCAAATTTGATTTCTGCTCCATCATTTTCATTAGACAAGCAGCTTTTGGCTGCTCTCATATAAGGTTAGCTGGAAAAAACGGGAAACATGGCAGTTGAGACACCGCTGCCACATGTCTCAATAATAATGTACAAAGTTTATCTCTATTTTTCTTTCCTCCAGAGGGCGTTGGGCAGTTACAGTGGCAAGGTGGCTCTGCTTCTAAGCCAGGCAAACCTAAAGGAAAGAAGAAATGTTCCTCTAGACAGAAATTTGACGTGAGCATTCCATTTTTAAACCATGTGTATGTTTGGTTACACCCCATGACTAACCGGAGTGATACAAAAATCAGATGAGTGACATTTCAGCATAACAATCAGTTTTCTCATGTAACCTATGCATGCCGTTTGGTCCATCAGCATCGTTTCCAGCCTCACAACCCTCTGAGCGCCGCACAGCCATTCAGCCTGCGGGATGCGGTTGGTGAGGATGAGGAACTCCGACTCAGTGCTCACACTTGGCTGTTGCCCACACGGGGTCAACTGGAGGCCCGCATGATGGTGACAGCCTTTGAGCTGGGTCTGGATAATATCACGGAGGATGCGGTCAGCGCGATGACCTGTGCTGTGGAGGTGAGTTGAAAAGAGACACTGTCACACCAGGCGAGTTTTTGTATGAATTCAAATACAGTAATTATTGATAGATGGATAGATAGATGGATCTTTATTGTCATTACACTTTCGTGCAACGAAACATCACTTAACAGGCACGCTCCGCACAAGAAACATGAAAAAAACAATGACGAACATGGGATACAGTGCAAAGGGCCTGTCGGTAGTCGCTGTAAAGCGCCCCGAGATCTTAGAAAGGAAACCACAAGGGGAGGGGAGGGGTAAAAAAAACCACGCTCGAACTATACTCTTCTGAGGATAATTAGAGTACTAGGAGAAAAAAAAATACCCAAGCACATTTAACAAGCATATGACAGTTACAACAAGTCACAAGACATAACATATAATGAGGGGATGGATGGAAAGGCGGGGGACGCGGCCCGTCCGACCAGCTGCTCAGTCCAAAATGAGCGCTCCGCAGATCAAGGTCACGTCACGGGGGGAAAACAACAGGAACAACAAAGGCGTTGATGATAAGGACAGGCTGCCGCTGCATCGTCAAGGTCTGCTCATGGAGACAGTCCCGGCTTATCAGTCCTTGGCCAAGAAGTAGGGGGTGATGGTGGGGGCACTAGCTTCCATGCGTACTTTCAGGGGAAAAGGTCCAGATAGATTGGGAAGGCCGCCAACAATTCCAGGTGGCCTTGAGTCCGTGGCTGTATCCCTTCACTGGCGCCGATCAGCCAAATCCTCAATTTCTTTCCGAAGCGCGAATTCCAACTTCTCCATGATGATAACGATCGGACGGAGACGCTCCAGAACCGCATCCATATTGCGGTTGAGCTCAGTCACCGCTTGAGTCTGAGTGTTGGACATTCGCCCTCGACCATCGAGAATGACCGGCAGCTTCTTCACTTCCAATAAAGCTGCTCCCGTCGGTTGAATTTTGCGATAGAGCAGGAAACTGCTAACACCAAACAGCAGCATACCTGCTATCAGAAGGCCGATAATGTAGATGTCTTCCTCCTCCTCGACGGACAGTATTGACAGGCACACCATTCTCCGCTTCCTCCAGGGATCTAGGGTGTACCCGGAAGCAAATGTCCCGAGGGGCAAGCGGGCTCCCCACTGCCTGCTCTTCTCGTCGAAAAAATGTTGTCGATTGCATCAAGAAACCAGCCAACCAATTCCATGGTTTGTTTTAGGGTGAAAATATGATAGGAGGCTAGGCAAAGTTAAGACACAGACAGCACATAGACTAAGTGGCGAGCAAGGAGAGGGTGGGGGGGGGAGCAGAGCAAAAAGCGTCCGCCTTCGTCGAGAGCCAAGCAGAAGAATCAATTCAATGTAACTATATTTCTGTGATCAAGTACAGGGAAAATTATAAGAGTTGCTGGATTCATCTACGCTTAACATATTTGTCGGACTATAAGGCACACTTGAAATCCTTACATTTTCTCAAAAATCGACAGTGCGCCTTATTAATTCTGGCTGTGCTTACTGACCTCGCACTAATTTTACATGATATGGCACTCAAAATGCTGTCAAAGTATTTTAGTCTGTACCGTTAGTGAATACACACTTGTTCTCAATGAAGGGTGAAGACGGGATGTCGGCTTTATCTATTTACTTTCACATTCACATTTACATCCTCATTCTCAAGTGTACACGTTTTCCTAATACCGGAACTACAACTACTTCCTGCTTTCATAGCTAAGAATCATGGGAAATGTAAGTCGTGCAAACTGTTCACTTATTTGTGCTCTATTTGAATTATTTAACTTGACCAGTAACAGACTGTTAGGATTTTATTTGATGATTTGTTTTTACTTAAATTTATGGAGAGTATTGAAGACATTTATGAAGAGTATTTAAGTATCGAGGCTCCACTAGTTTGTCCTACTTCTAGGCTGTCGTTAAGCGAAGGTAGCTGCTGAAAAGTGTGGTCTTGTCGTAAAGATAGTCAAGGAAAACAGGGTATGGAGCAAAAAACTTTTCTGATTGTGAGTGCGCGCTTCCACTATTGTTTGTTCAGTTAGTGGTTTTTGTGACATCTTCCTAATTTTTGTGATGAAAAGGGTCTGCGGTCAAATAAAAGTGTGCACCTTTTTTGTTCAATTACAGCTGTGTCGTTCCTTGTTGTCCTTTGTTGGATTGTGCGAGGTCTGGCGATGGAAGGCTCTAGTCAGGAATTTCATGCCCTGCTGATATGTGACAAAGATAAAGTCTCTGCTACATTATCAAATTACTATACGATGCTTCACAAAGACAATGCACCTTATATTCCGGTGTGCCTTATGGATGAACATAGAACCGTTCATTGATATTTAACCTGATAATACTGTGTGGTTTATAATCCGAAAGATATGGAATATTAGTTCTAGAATCTGTGTCAAGTCTTGGTATTTCAGAATTGTAACAAATTAAATGGTTGGAATTTTACTACTTTTTAAGGTGTACATTTTGTCATAAGTGTGATTATGCAAATGACAGAGCAACGCCTAATTTGCCTTTCTGCTTTATTGCAGCACCATTTGAAAGACGTTTTAACCGCTGTGATTTCCCGAAGGAAAGCATATCGCTTACGGGACGGCCATTTTCCTTATGCTTTTGGCAGCGATGTCACACCGCAGCCTTATCTGAAGAACAGCCTTGCTGCCTATCACAGCGTCACGGAATGGTATGAGCATTGCGCTCAATTGTGGTTTGTGTATGTAACACTGTAATTTGAACCATTTGTTTATTTTCCCCATTCAGCCCCCTTCCAAGTGCTTCTCTCCCCGCTGGCCCGCCGTCTCAAATCTCGCCAGATGAGGCAGAGCAGCAAGCCGTTCACTTGTTAGCTTGCTCTGCTGCCAGCCTCCACACGGCCCTCCCACCCATCACCATGTTTGACCTCCTGGAGGCCTTACAGGTCAGATTCCTGCACCCGTGTCAACTTCTCATGAAGCTAGTTCAGGGTGAATTTTGTAGATTGAGATCATTTTTCACCAGATGATGAGGGCATGCAGGCTGGCGTTAAACACAAAACTTGCAAAACTCTGAGGATGAATTGTAGTGGCATGAAGATAAGGCAAGGCATATATAGCGCACATCAGAAACAAGATAACTCCATACGATTCACATAATTAAAACTAAAACATTTAAAAGCATTTGTAATCCAAAAGTGTTAATGATGTTTAAAAATAAAGTAAAGAAATAAAAGTATCTTCTGAAAATTACAAACAGATCCTACAGTACAAGAACATGATTTTGGAGAACATCATTTTCAAAATGCTTTGAAAGACCTTAATAATAGGTGGAAGCCCGTTTGTGATGTGCGTCAGGTTAAGTTCGCGGACAACTAACTAGCACTGCGGTACAGACGCTCCCCAGGTTACGAACGAGTTACGTTCCGGACGATTGTTCATAAGGTGAATTCGTTCGTAAGTTGCTTCAGTGCTATATTTAGTCTGGAATGTATGTTTAAGGCTTATATTGACATCCATATAACGGGGAGAGAGCTTTTCGTCACGTTCTTCAGGGCTCGAGGGTTAGCTGCCCGCTAAACTAGCAGCGGCTTCAGCGGGGGAAAGTAGACGACCGGTCGTCGACGGCGCGCCGACGCCTCCCGCCCGTTCCACCGTCACACGCCCGCCCCACGCCTCTCCCGCGCCGCCGAACGTCGCCTCCGCCGTCCTCCTCCGCCCGCTCGGCACTCGGAAAAAGCGCGCAATACAAAATCTAACTTTTTTTTTTTTTTCGACAGACCCGTGAAAATGTTCGTATGTACCGTTTGTTCATAACTCGGATGTTCGTAACTCGGGGAGTGTCTGTATTTGCTTTTTATAAAGGACCGTGTGAGCACATTTTGACCCAGTTTCCACCGTCTCCCTTATCTGCTCACAGAAACGTGGTGTGACACGCTCAGTGCGTTTTAGCAACAGAGCCCAGCGCAATGCATTGATTGTTAATGACTACAAATATTTAAACCATGTGGGCTGTCTCTCAGTCTATAAATGCTGACTGAAAATGATGGGGAAAAGTCAAAAGTATTCTAATTACTATACTAATGAGTAATGGGAGTCTTGGCGTTAAAGGGAGTCACAGCTGCTGTTAAATTTGACCCGTATTTAGTGGGTTAGCGGGTTTTCATGTCAAGCCCTGATTCTTAATGTTTATACCGTGAGATATCTAAGTACAGTGCAAACTCTGAAATCAAATTTTCGCTGTAAAGCTACACAAAACTTTAGCTTTCTAACTGGCATCATCAGATGTGACTATAACGTTACTTCAAAATTTCCTTTAGAGTTCAGTTTTTTTGGGGGGGGGTTTAAAATGGTGAAGGTATGAACCATCGATCAGAACAGATTGTGTTTGACCTCAGAATTTCTGCTGCATTACCATTCATCCTGGCTTGCCTTTAATCCACTTGCATGAGATTGTTTTTTTTGGGGGGGTAATATGTGTCTGCTCCAGGTTCACCACAGGGTGATGCCCTCGCACACCGTGTATGCTCTGAACATGGAGCGCATCCTGTCACGGCTCTGGCATCCCAGCCATGAAGAACTGGAGCAGGACCACGTGCACAGGCAGCGACTTGCCGCCAAAGACGGTGTGTTCATCAGCTGAGATAACCACACAATCCACGGACTCGGTAGTGAAAGATGAACTTAGCACTCGGGTGGAAATGGACGGGAAGTCTTATGTCCAAGGAATGCCTCCTATGTGGGAAACCTGCACTTATGTTGTACAAAAATAGGATCAATGGACCACGATGCAATAAAGCAAATTGGATGGTGGACACGTGACTGTGTGTCAGCCTGGTGCTGGCAGATTTTCACTCTGCTCCACCAGCCTTTTTTGGCAACCAATTGCCACCTGGAGTTGCAGTTCTATAGTCAGGCTGGAGTTGAAAGTGTTTACTTTTAGAATTTATCAGCTTCTTTTGAGGTTGGGCAGTGGTCATTTTTCAGGGCTGAGGAGCCGATGACACAGATGCTCATTTGATGCCCACTGTGGTACAAGTATAATTTGAGGAGAGCTATTTTACAAGTACAAAATGTAACCTACAAATGCTCCCACACTAAATTATAGCATTTGTTTTGTGCATTTGACTTGTGTCTTACTGCAATGGATTGCCCTTGGATGACTCTTTACAAAAAAAGAAAAAACAAACTCTCAAAAGGGGCAAGGTTCCAATGCCCCTTTGATTGTAATTTGCAATACTAAAAGGTATTAATTAGGGCAGAATTCAAATGGATGTCACACTGTGAAGAAAATCGAACATCAAACAATATTTTGTACTTCAACCCAAAAAAGTATACTTGGAAAAAAGATGTGGCCAAAGTTTGAGGACTTATACATAAACAGTGTTGTGAAGAAAGACTGATTAGCCAAATCCACATGCCAACATAAATTAACTAAAAGCACAGTTCACCTGATTCTTTTAAGGGCTGCCACTCAAATGCAGTCCTTATAGCGTGTTTGCATGTCTGCATGTGCTTCTGAAAAGGACCCAGAGTCTGCTGCTTTCCCTATCTCGCCTCTTCTCAATGTATTTTGGAAGTTTTCTGAAAATATGTACAGTTTGATTTAGGTGACCAATTAGGTGGCCTGGTGTGTGTGCATTGCGCTTCAGCAGTATGTTATGCAGTGCCAATGATGTTATTTTTTTTAAATATTTCTTTCGTCCAAAACCTTTTTTTTATCATTAGTTGTATATGTGCAAGGAATAAAACCAAGTTCAGTTTACGTTTTTTCCCTTAAACATGTTCTTTCTTAAAATCATGTAAAAGTGAGTTTGTTTTCTAAGTACAGTACTTTCTACGGGACAGTGACTCAGAAGAGTCATCCCAGTGTGCTAAAGACTTTTACCAAATATGGCATGTCGCCACTCACTTCCGGTGCGCGGACGTCCAATCAGAGCTTTCGCAGACAGAGCTTTGACGAAACACTGCACTGGAGGTGATTCACTTTCCTCGCCGCTTGTCACCCGATGCTATCCTTATTAAGTCGAAATATAATATCGAACGGAACTATGCCTTCTGCGACTACCACGGTTTTGGAATTGTACTGTGTGGCAAGACATTTGCTGGTTTATATTGGACGACATTTTCCGTAACTGGGAAGTCAAGTTATTTCTTTACAATATATTCTATTCGTTCTATCTAGTCCAATCACAGCATTGTGGTTCATTTTACGTTTGTGGAATATAAATTATGCAGCAAAATCCACCCATTTTTATCCATCTCATGGCCCTTGCTGTCGATTGAAAATGACACTACCGTTGCTTTGGGCTCAAGTCACGACCAACCGTAGCTGGCCCGCTTTCTGACTTTGGTCATGTGACATTTGCACGTTGAGCTTTGATTGGTCCACAGCCATGATCAACTGAGGTGTCATTTTCAGTCGACAGCTAGTGGCTAAATAGTCGACCCGGATGGACAATGACAGCTGGATTTTGCTGCAGAATTCATAACACAAACGCAATATTAATGAGAATACCGTGTTTAGACGAGCGAGGTTTTATTTCTTTTTTTACTTGTCCTTGAAATAATTTGTTTCTTGCTAAATTCTATATTCACAAATATAAATTTGTCGAGTCAAAATCCTTTTTTTGTGTGTGTTTTGAAAGAACTTGATGTTTATCTTTTTATACTCGGTGCTACAAACAAGAAAGCCCTAAAAATCGTGCTCTTATTGCAATGTTTTGACTTCCTTTTGTATTTTTAATTATTTTTCCCCTGGGTATGTAGTTGCCAGATTTTAATAAATTGTTCATAATTTACAAAAAAAGTTTCTGCTCCACTTACTCCATGCATCTCAAGTCCAGTATGAAACATTTATGAAGAACGCACAAAAGCACGGTTGAATCCAACATTTTATTTTGTCATCTGTACAATTGTGAAGTGCTCAAAAACGGCGTACAAATATTCAATGTCTAACATTAGTTACACCTTACCTGCATCCCAAAAGTTGCATCAATGTGAGGATTAAGCGTAAGTAAGGCAGGTAAAGTCGGTAAACGTTTCACACCTGAGTGCGTCAAATGTTAGACCATGTTAGTGTTTCTGTACAAGTGCATCTAATGTGTTATTTATTGCAGCATGTTTGACATCATATCATCATATTGGCTGAGTAAAGGGTTTGCGGATGCTCCCACGTCAGCACTGGATGGAGTCTAAAAACACTAAGAACCCCCTTAAAGGATGTTTGTAACAGTATGATGTCAACTATCATCTGCGTGTGGCCCAGGTTCTGCGTCATTCATCATTACAAATCAGCATGTTTACAGAAAAGCTGGAAGGAGAAAGTGCCTGAGCTGACGACCATTTGGACGTCTTCTGGCCACTCTGAGTTATTTGGTCCCCCAAGACATGTCCCGTCATGCAGCGCCCTTGCCAGGAGTCTAGAATGCCTGAAGCTGCTGTGTCAAGATGAGCTGACAGCCGCTGTTGACGTGGTCCATGACCTTTTGTTTGAGCAGGGCCAGCTCGTCCCGCAGGATGTTGGCAGACGATACCAACTCTGTGTGCTGGTTCTTGAGATTTTTCACTCTGTCCTCCAGACGAGATATTCTCTCCAGCTTCCGTTTCCGGCACTTGGACGCGGCCACCCGGTTCCTCATTCGCTTCCTTTCCGCCTTAATACGCTCCTGACTTTCCATGTCGATGGGAGAGAGCGGCGGCGTCTCGCCGGGCATCTCTGGCACCGTCTGAGGCTCCTCTTTCAGGGCACGAAGCCTCGAGTGCGGCGCCTGGTGATCCACGTGGGGAGCCGGTGGGGGCGCTGGGTAGCAGACGGCGGGTGCGGGTCTGTCATTGGATCCCAGTACGGGCCGGTTGAAATTGGCCAAATTTGTGTATTCGGGGGGTTCCGGTGGGCGCACCGTGCAGCTGTAAGTGTTCTCGCCGGTGTCGGACGCGGATGAGCCGGAAGCCATTCCGGTGGCCTGCGGCGCCTCAGAGTGGGCGGCGCTCATCTGGTGGTAGTGGAGCTCAGCCAGCGCCCTCGCGAAGCCCTCGGCAAATCCCTCCTGCTCATCGGTGATGTTCTTGGGACAGATGAATTGTGTTGGGGTGGGGGTCGTCAGGCCCGTGCACGACTGTATGATTAACCGCTCTAGCTCCGGGGAGGCCAGCTTCAGCAGACCCACATCGGGCGACGTGAGGATGTCCAGGGCCTTGGTGCCCAGCTGGGGTTTGAAGTTTCGTGGATCGTTTAGATTCAGAGTCATAGATTGTTTGAGGGCTTTTGTGTTGAAGCCGTACACCCTCGTCCCGTCCTGGTGAGGGTTCGAGGCGTTCACGGCGTCGTCGTAGAACGTCGCTTCCATTTTCCCGGACATGAAGTTGTGTCACTTTACGAGAGGAGTTCTCACCTTGAAAACAGTCCACTGTTTACATATGACTTGCTATCTATCGGCCTTGTGACAGAGGAGTCCGCCTTTTGTCTAAGTTCAAATCACTTGACAACTTCGCGTCCCGAGAAAACTTTTCTCTCCCGACCCGCACGATCGTCGGCTAAAAAAAGAAAAAGAAAAAGGCGTCGTTTCCCCGCCACCAACAACAAAATGTCCGACAAAATAATCCTCTTTCGATTGATGCTCCTCCTACAACAGAGAAAACAGTGCCTGATTTGGGATAGTACTTTCGATCACTTCCAACGTGGAGACGAACTTTATCCACCTCTGAGCAGCAGCTCCTCTGAAAATAACGATGATGTCAGTTCTAAGCGTTGCGATTGGCTGGAGCGTATTCGTCGGGTGGGGTCTATCTACTGACATGGGGTTGCTCCGACAACAGGCTATGTCCCCGCCCCCCGCGCTGCTTTATGGGATTAGGTAATGCAGACAGTGGAGCAATGGACTCTGGGATTACGTATGTGTTTTTGAATAATTAGTTACCCGCTCAATCGTTACTGAAACGCTTCTTCACGAACACGGCAGGGAAGTTAGCCTTTCACGGGATGTTATTGAAACATATTTCTTACTGAAATATCTGTAGGGTTTTAAACATCTTTATGGTGCAGACTGACTGGAATGTACTGTAGCTACATTTTTTTCTAACACCAATACGTGGCCATTTTATTCCTTCTTGTCTTGAAGTGATTCCCAACTGGTGGGTCGAGACCCAAAACTGGGACTCGAGGACAATTTGTACTCACATCCAAAATACAGGAGGGCACACAACATTCTTAAGAAGGGGTGCTAACGTTAATTGGTCAAACTACATAAACGAAAAAGGGGTGCAATGGTAAAATTCTGATTGGGGCCATGAATACAAAATGATTTCTGTAAACAGTAAGAGATTTAAAGATATTTAAAATGAAAATACAAATAATGGCATTTGTTCTTTGGGTCTATCCGAAGAGCCCGGGAGAGGCTGATTTGTATGTGTGTGTGTATATGTATATGCATGTTCTCCCCGGGCCTGCGTGGGTTTTCTCCGGGTACTCTAGTTTCCTCCCGCATTCAGAAAACACGCCTGGCAGGCTGATTGAACACTCTAAATTGTCCCTTGGTGTGAGTGTGAGCGTGGATGGTTGTTCGTCTGTGTGTGCCCTGCAATTGGCTGGCAACCGGTTCAGGGTGTCCCCCACCTACTGCCCGAAGATGGCTTGGATAGGCTCCAGCACACCCTGCGGATCAGAAAATGGATGGATGTGTATGTATGTGTGTGTGTCTCTGGGGTGTTTTTGTTGTTTTTTTCTTTTTATAAATTTGCACCCTTTGCGATTTTAAAATTGCATTTGACTACATTGCGATGTTGATTTGAATTGGACAACAGTAAGTATTCAGCCAAAGTATAAATGTTCCAACCCAGAGGAGTCACAGCAGTGTCTCCTGTTCTCAGTTCCCCCCCCGCCCCCCTCTGCTGCAACACTCTTCAGAAGATACCTCTGCTTTGTTTTCCCCTCATTATCCATGCCAGATGCTTCCGACTAGTTCCCCAATCATGAGTTGGGAGGCCTCACAGTCAGACAGGAGGTGGGACAGTCCAGGGTCTACTGGAACAAAAACAGAGACGCCAGTATGCATGCATGTGCTGATCTATCAGCTCAGCAAAGTTTTGATTACTTCTAAGCACCGAGCAGAGGAGCAGACACACAGCAAGTAGTGAGAGAGACAGATGAAATTTCAAACAGTGTCTGTGCTATGTTTGTCGAGGACCATCTGTTTCTTCCTGTCTTGCTGCTTGATTTCTGTGTACACTATCTCACTTGTTCGCTGCTGGTCCAAACACAGACGGTGCTGTTTCCTTTTCAATCTAAGAAAAGAACACAATGGCGTTAAGACAGGATGCAGTGAAGAACTCCTGAAATTTCTTCAGCTGTAACAGCTACGGTGGTAGTTTCACATTTCTGCTTTTATTTGACAAAGGTGGCACATGATGACAACACTCATCTTGTCATTTTGTTGCTGAATTCGGATTTGAAGGATTTTAACATTTTTATCATCTTGAATACAGACAGTCAATAAAGCAAATACAGTGTATCTCATGCCAAAGCTCTGTGGCGACAAATAACATTCAAGTTCAACCTTACAAACATTCAGACACTCCTTGCCATGTTGCAGTCTTGAGAAAAAAGGAAGAATAGATACATTCACATTTCTTCTCTGCTTCAGGGGTCAACCTTAGATGAGCATCTGGATTGAGTCTGCTCTTTAAACTACTCCTGAACTCTCCATCTGACCTTTGGTTACGACCTTTGCGAATCTCAAATTGTTATATCAGTCAGAGGTTAAAATACATGAAAGAACACACGTTGGACATGTCACATTGATGTATGCCCCTTTGCCATTGCGGACACACGCACGCACGCACGCACACACGCGCGCACACACACACACACACACACACACACACACACACACACACACACACACACACACACACACACACACACACACACACATACTTCATTTCACAACAACAACAAACATTCTTCCAGAAATTTGCACCACTAGTGGAGTCCATGTCTGAAAACCTGCAATCATTGCTCTTTGTGCCTCGGGCATGTCAAAGACCTCAACTTTGGATCACACAATGCCAATACTCTTTTCTTTTTCATACAGAAGAGTCAATGCGTTGTGAGTTACTTGCTTTGTTTCGCCACGTGTGATAGGAGCAGACATAAAAGGCTTTCAGCTGATTGGCATCTTCTCATCTGGCGGGTGAGTCCGTGACAGTGTTACCCCGCTATATTGTTTTTTTTTTGTTTGTTTGTTTTGTTTTTAAATAAGCATTTTATCATGGGTTTCTAAAGTATGTTTATATGCTGCCAGGCCTTTGCATGAGGGAAAGGATGATGTTCATGTTCATGTCAACTTTATTGTCAAATGTGCTACATGTGCAACATACAGCACAGATTAAATTTCTTTCCTCAGGAGAGAGAGGAGCCGCTGCGGGTACCCGATGTCAATAATACAAATTTTAGCCCTTTCTAGAATGCAGGCAGAACAGTAAAACAGTTAAGCAGGCATATGTAAGAGCTGCTGTTGGCCACAGCTCATGACCAGATGCTCACATGCTCTTAAAGGCATGTGCATGTCAGTGTTGTGTCCAAGGACCAGCAACCCGAGGCCAAGGCCAAGGACTTGACTCCCGAGGCCAAGGCCAAGGCCAAGGACTTGCCTCCGAGGCCAAGGCCAAGGACCAAGGACTGATTTTGAAACTGAGACCTAGCCGAGGACATGTATAAAACAATGCTATCATACCACTTGGCAGGTCCTCATGATTTGCAACACCCCTCTTGGTGCCCAGCTGGGGTTTGAAGTTTCGTGGATCGTTTAGATTCAGAGTCATAGATTGTTTGAGGGCTTTTGTGTTGAAGCCGTACACCCTCGTCCCGTCCTGGTGAGGGTTCGAGGCGTTCACGGCGTCGTCGTAGAACGTCGCTTCCATTTTCCCGGACATGAAGTTGTGTCACTTTACGAGAGGAGTTCTCACCTTGAAAACAGTCCACTGTTTACATATGACTTGCTATCTATCGGCCTTGTGACAGAGGAGTCCGCCTTTGTCTAAGTTCAAATCA
Source organism: Hippocampus mohnikei (assembly GCA_026261675.1). Lineage (NCBI taxonomy): Eukaryota > Metazoa > Chordata > Actinopteri > Syngnathiformes > Syngnathidae > Hippocampus > Hippocampus mohnikei. The sequence goes on along the minus strand of JAKGUB010000325.1, from coordinate 18,328,223 downwards.
CTTGACAACTTCGCGTCCCGAGAAAACTTTTCTCTCCCGACCCGCACGATCGTCGGCTAAAAAGAAAAGAAAAAGGCGTCGTTTCCCGCCACCAACAACAAAATGTCCGACAAAATAATCCTCTTTCGATTGATGCTCCTCCTACAACAGAGAAAACAGTGCCTGATTTGGGATAGTACTTTCGATCACTTCCAACGTGGAGACGAACTTTATCCACCTCTGAGCAGCAGCTCCTCTGAAAATAACGATGATGTCAGTTCTAAGCGTTGCGATTGGCTGGAGCGTATTCGTCGGGTGGGGTCTATCTACTGACATGGGGTTGCTCCGACAACAGGCTATGTCCCCGCCCCCCGCGCTGCTTTATGGGATTAGGTAATGCAGACAGTGGAGCAATGGACTCTGGGATTACGTATGTGTTTTTGAATAATTAGTTACCCGCTCAATCGTTACTGAAACGCTTCTTCACGAACACGGCAGGAAGTTAGCCTTTCACGGGATGTTATTGAAACATATTTCTTACTGAAATATCTGTAGGGTTTTAAACATCTTTATGGTGCAGACTGACTGGAATGTACTGTAGCTACATTTTTCTAACACCAATACGTGGCCATTTTATTCCTTCTTGTCTTGAAGTGATTCCCAACTGGTGGGTCGAGACCCAAAACTGGGACTCGAGGACAATTTGTACTCACATCCAAAATACAGGAGGGCACACAACATTCTTAAGAAGGGGTGCTAACGTTAATTGGTCAAACTACATAAACGAAAAAGGGGTGCAATGGTAAAATTCTGATTGGGGCCATGAATACAAAATGATTTCTGTAAACAGTAAGAGATTTAAAGATATTTAAAATGAAAATACAAATAATGGCATTTGTTCTTTGGGTCTATCCGAAGAGCCCGGGAGAGGCTGATTTGTATGTGTGTGTGTATATGTATATGCATGTTCTCCCCGGGCCTGCGTGGGTTTTCTCCGGGTACTCTAGTTTCCTCCCGCATTCAGAAAACACGCCTGGCAGGCTGATTGAACACTCTAAATTGTCCCTTGGTGTGAGTGTGAGCGTGGATGGTTGTTCGTCTGTGTGTGCCCTGCAATTGGCTGGCAACCGGTTCAGGGTGTCCCCCACCTACTGCCCGAAGATGGCTTGGATAGGCTCCAGCACACCCTGCGGATCAGAAAATGGATGGATGTATGTATGTGTGTGTGTCTCTGGGGTGTTTTGTTGTTTTTTCTTTTTATAAATTTGCACCCTTTGCGATTTTAAAATTGCATTTGACTACATTGCGATGTTGATTTGAATTGGACAACAGTAAGTATTCAGCCAAAGTATAAATGTTCCAACCCAGAGGAGTCACAGCAGTGTCTCCTGTTCTCAGTTCCCCCCCCCCCTCTGCTGCAACACTCTTCAGAAGATACCTCTGCTTTGTTTTCCCCTCATTATCCATGCCAGATGCTTCCGACTAGTTCCCCAATCATGAGTTGGGAGGCCTCACAGTCAGACAGGAGGTGGGACAGTCCAGGGTCTACTGGAACAAAAACAGAGACGCCAGTATGCATGCATGTGCTGATCTATCAGCTCAGCAAAGTTTTGATTACTTCTAAGCACCGAGCAGAGGAGCAGACACACAGCAAGTAGTGAGAGAGACAGATGAAATTTCAAACAGTGTCTGTGCTATGTTTGTCGAGGACCATCTGTTTCTTCCTGTCTTGCTGCTTGATTTCTGTGTACACTATCTCACTTGTTCGCTGCTGGTCCAAACACAGACGGTGCTGTTTCCTTTTCAATCTAAGAAAAGAACACAATGGCGTTAAGACAGGATGCAGTGAAGAACTCCTGAAATTTCTTCAGCTGTAACAGCTACGGTGGTAGTTTCACATTTCTGCTTTTATTTGACAAAGGTGGCACATGATGACAACACTCATCTTGTCATTTTGTTGCTGAATTCGGATTTGAAGGATTTTAACATTTTTATCATCTTGAATACAGACAGTCAATAAAGCAAATACAGTGTATCTCATGCCAAAGCTCTGTGGCGACAAATAACATTCAAGTTCAACCTTACAAACATTCAGACACTCCTTGCCATGTTGCAGTCTTGAGAAAAAAGGAAGAATAGATACATTCACATTTCTTCTCTGCTTCAGGGGTCAACCTTAGATGAGCATCTGGATTGAGTCTGCTCTTTAAACTACTCCTGAACTCTCCATCTGACCTTTGGTTACGACCTTTGCGAATCTCAAATTGTTATATCAGTCAGAGGTTAAAATACATGAAAGAACACACGTTGGACATGTCACATTGATGTATGCCCTTTGCCATTGCGGACACACGCACGCACGCACAGCACACAGCGCAGCACGCACACGCACACACACACACACACACACACACACACACACACACACACACACACACACACACACACACACACACACATACTACATTACACAACAACAACAAACATACTTCCAGAAATTTGCACCACTAGTGGAGTCCATGTCTGAAAACCTGCAATCATTGCTCTTTGTGCCTCGGGCATGTCAAAGACCTCAACTTTGGATCACACAATGCCAATACTCTTTTCTTTTTCATACAGAAGAGTCAATGCGTTGTGAGTTACTTGCTTTGTTTCGCCACGTGTGATAGGAGCAGACATAAAAGGCTTTCAGCTGATTGGCATCTTTTCATCTGGCGGGTGAGTCCGTGACAGTGTTACCCGCTATATTGTTTTTTTTTGTTTGTTTGTTTTGTTTTTAAATAAGCATTTTATCATGGGTTTCTAAAGTATGTTTATATGCTGCCAGGCCTTTGCATGAGGGAAAGGATGATGTTCATGTTCATGTCAACTTTATTGTCAAATGTGCTACATGTGCAACATACAGCACAGATTAAATTTCTTTCCTCAGGAGAGAGGAGCCGCTGCGGTACCCGATGTCAATAATACAAATTTTAGCCCTTTCTAGAATGCAGGCAGAACAGTAAAACAGTTAAGCAGGCATATGTAAGAGCTGCTGTTGGCCACAGCTCATGACCAGATGCTCACATGCTCTTAAAGGCATGTGCATGTCAGTGTTGTGTCCAAGGACCAGCAACCCGAGGCCAAGGCCAAGGACTTGACTCCCGAGGCCAAGGCCAAGGCCAAGGACTTGCCTCCGAGGCCAAGGCCAAGGACCAAGGACTGATTTTGAAACTGAGACCTAGCCGAGGACATGTATAAAACAATGCTATCATACCACTTGGCAGGTCCTCATGATTTGCAACACCCCTCCATGTCACCTCTCTATACCCTCTGCCCATCTCAGCACAATGGTGTGCCGAGCCTTCAGCCGCTCTGCCCCCAAACTCTGGAACTCACTTCCACCCAATATTCGCAACATTGACTCTCTTCCCACATTCAAAACCCAGCTCAAAACCCACCTATTCAGACTCGCATATTCTACTTAATTTATCTCTTATTTATAATTTCATCTGTGATTTCAATGTTTGCTCTTGCTTGTAAAGTGTCCTTGAGTGCTGTGAAAGGCGCTTACAAATAAAATGTATTATTATTATTACTCCCTAACGCTTGAATTAAGTGTTTTTTATTCAAAGAGGAGAACAGTCAGGGTACGTGTTATTTATACTGAGAAAAAAAATAAAAGCATATGATATACATTTATGAATTAATGTTTTAGTGCAGTAGTTTCTTAATATGAAGTAAATCAACACTCAACAGGCATGACATGGCACGGAAGACAAGTTGAGAAATGACTTTGCATAGAAGTCAATCACTGACTGCAGAAAAAGCGATAATCTCTCAGTGATAATTTTACAGATCAGAAAAGTATGAGTCCCATTATGCATTGAGAGAGTCCCAAATTTCAAATTCTGAAACGGTCTACTTATTCAATTGCACATGATAATAACACAAACAACAACATATACATACAATTATAAACAAATGCTGCAAAAATTTAAATAATTCAGTAGCAGGCCTGAGGATTTCGGAAATTAATGGTAACCGTTTTTCGGTTCCGTCGGATTACCCAATGGGAAACCGGGTAACTAATGTTGGGTTCCGTAAACGTTCATCAGGCGTAGAAAAAAAAGTAGTGTGTTTCCGGTAACATGAAATTTCAGCCTAGGGTCAGTAGGTCGGACAAAGTTTTTTAAAAATCTTTTTTTCTCCCCCCCCATCAAAAATGTAAACAAAATAACCATAAAATGTAAAACAAGGAGACATTGAAACCAGTGGCGGATGCTCGTCTGTCAAAGCGGGGAAGCATAAAATGTGTCCGTTTATTTATACGTGAATTCTACTCTCGCTCCGTTCCTTTTCAAGAAAATGATCCCTGAACTCACTGGACGCTCTGCGGACGCGCGGCGTCCACCGTTTAAAGCACAGCGAAGCTGCGAATGAATGAGAAGGGAGTCGCGTCGTAACCAGCACTGGCGTCATTAGGCATAGAAAAAAAGGTAGTGTGTTTCCGGTAACATGAAATTTCAACATAGGGTCGGTAGGTCGGACAAAGTTTTTTATTTTATTTTTCTCCCCCCCCCCCATCAAAAATGTAAACAAAATAACCATAAAACAAGGAGACATTGAAACCCCCGCTCGCCGCCATCGGCGGCGAGAGAGTTGGGTTCCCCGGCGGCTGGGTGTTACAGCTACCTCTGCGTCCCGCGTCCTAGACGGCCCGTGGTGTTCGTCAAATAGTTCGCTGAATCTTTTCGATACAGTACATCAATGGATCAGAGATGAAAGTGGACTTTTCTGAAAATCCGCGCGCGCGCACACACACCTGGCCAATCACGCATGAATTAGTTTACACAAAACGCTATTCAAATACTCGACATTCAATGATTAATCTTCCTTTTGTGTGCACACCTGCACCCTTTGCGGCTTCCGTTCTCGACGAAATTTCGAAATCTCCGAGATATGGCGAGGCCATGAGAATGCGAGGCGAGCTTATTACTGTTGTGGCGACGCCACTCAAGCTAAGTGAGCCTCAGCAATAGATAGTCCGCTCCGCTGCTAGTGCTCTCTCTCTGTTGTGCGTGCTTCAGCGCGAACATGTACGCAAGCGCGTCTTTTGATTTCAACCAATCAGCGCCAACGCAACGACGTCACACACCCGACGTCACACACGGCATCACACACAACAACAACAGCTAAACTAAGCTAAGCTAGCCGAGACGAAACTCGAAGTCGGACGGACACGTTTTTCTGCCAATCTGTGTGTTTCCCTTATTGTCCAAATATACTTTTTACGACAACTGTCTAATCCACGGTGTCTTTTATTCGTTCCCATGGGGTTTAGCAAGTGTGTTTATAAAGAGACAAACATCTCTTTACTGTTACTAGTGTTAGTGTCTCAACATGACTACGCTCGTGAAAGCAAAACAACGATCTCAAACGTGTCTTCGTTCAATGTTGTCAACTAATATCCGGATTAATTTTAGGCAATTTTCCTCAATTCTCCGGAGAGATTTTCATAAAAATTTGAAAAACGGTTTAAACTGTTATCGGAGATCGTGCCCGCCGCCACGATTCAATGTTGTGGACAGACGACAGGGTAAATGGCACGCACGCTCAACGTGAATATCGAGAGAGCATCCCTCCCTTGTGGTTTCTTTCTGACTTCCGGGTTGAGTGAATGCTGGCGCATTTGGCTGCCGCTGCTCAACCCGTATTGTTTGTGTTTTTGTTATTGTAAAGTGTCCTTGGGTGTCTTGAAAGGCGCTTATAAATAAAATGTACTATTATTATTATTATTACACAAAAATGTAGAAGGTTGTTTGAAAAAAATGCCGACCGTAAAGTTTTTTTTCGAGGTAGAAATTCTCGGTCGGTCGGGTTACCGGAAACACACTATTTTTTTGCTTAGGCTATTTTAGGAGCTTCAGCCTCTAAAAAAATGCTTTATGCCCAAATAATTTCATTGCATGTATTTTTTTAAAAGGTAATTAATTTAATTTTCCTTTACTTTTGCTAATATATTGCATCAAATTCAATGTAATGTGGCCATTTTCAATTATATTTCGATAACCTGCCAAATGTATGTTAATTCTTCCCAGGTTTCCTTACGCAACAGGTGTTGCGTTAGCATTTGGCGATGGTGACAGTTTGTCACCATCGCATCAAATGCTACAACAACTGACAGTTTATTGCCGAAAGTCAGGTTGAGTCGACAGGATGGATATTCGACAGTTTTTTAGAAAGGTAAATTAAGTATTCAATTCATCCATGCTGGTAAAACTAGTGACTATAGTCCGCTAAAATATCTCCAGTAACAGCAGAAACTGCACTGTAAGTCTTCCCTTCCACCCACCAAGAGAATGGACAGTCTTGGAGATGGGCAGAGATGCAAAGTAACTAAGTGTTAAAGTACTCTGAGTATTTTGTTTTTGAGTATTTTGTTTGAGTTGAATGACTACTTCTTTTACTACTTTTACCAAAGTCATTTTTTCAACAAGTATTTTACTTTTACTTGGGTACAATCATTTAATACTTTTTGTATTATTTTATTAGTATAAGTGAAGAATGGCACATTGTTATATTTTTTTAAATTATTTTTGTTGGTTATAAATGTGTGAATCTTCCATTTGTTGTTGGACAGTATTAAAGCATTCAATTTTCCTGAAAGTGGAAAAGCAATTTATTTATTCTAGATAGCTGCAAGTTAATTATTTTATTGCCCACTACATTCAACTGTACTGTGTTGACACAATAATGATACTTTATTTATAGAACACCAAAATCACGGATTTTGTGCGCGCATATTTAGTCAATGACATGTACACACAATGAAATTTACATTCATATATTTGATCACTTGTTCTTTGACATTTTAGGGGAAGCCGAGCTTCCCTTGCATCCAAGAGCAATCGCCACTGATTGAAACCCCTCGCTCGAAGGCGGCAAGAGAGTTGGGTGCCCAGCGGCTGGGTGTTACAGCCATCTCGTTACCTCTGCGTCCCGTGTCCTAGACGGCCCGTGGTGTTCGTCAAATAGTTCGTTGAATCTTTTCGATACAGCAGTGGATGCTATTTTCTTAATATTATGATGCGAGCATGCGACTGCAACACACAAAACGCGGTTTAAACTGTTGTCGGAGATCGTGGCCGCCGCCATGATTCAATGTTGTTGACAGACGACCGGGCAAACGACGCGCACGCTCAACGTGAATATCGCGGGAGTTTGCACCGATGTAACCCCTCTACACAAAAATATAGAAGGTTGTGTGAAAAAAATGCCGACCGTAAAGTTTTTTTTTCGAGGTAGAAATTCTCGGTCGGTCAGGTTACCGGAAACACAGTACTTTTTTTTCCTACGCCTCATGGAAACCCATTTTTCTATTTTGACTGATATTAATAATCAAGAATTCTGAAACTCAAAAGTATAATGTTTCAAGGGTCAATGTTGGAAAACTATGCATTAACAATGAATATTAAGTCAAGTCAAGTCAAGTCAACTGTATTTATAGAGCACTTTCAAACAGCCATCGCCGCATACAACGTGCTGTACATGGAGCAATTTAACATATACAATAAATAGTAAAACAAATCGGTAATAAAGACGGTAGAAAGCACCAAACAGTAAGACCAAGAACAAATCTAAGTCAAGCTGAGTCGAAAGCCAGAGAATACAAGTGAGTTTTGAGGAGGGTTTTGAAGATGGGCAGTGAGGAGGCTTGACGAATGTTCGGTGGGAGGTCATTCCAGAGAGAGGGACCAGCAACAGAAAAGGCTCGATCCCCTCTAAGCCTCATCAGCAGCTGTGTACTCCAGGTTTATTCCAAAAAATAAATGGATCAAAAACTGGTGTACTCATGCGGCATCATCAGAGTATTTTTTCCAATCTCACACTGCAAAGATTAATTTACTGGTAATCATTAATACAGGTAAGTATTGATGTGGCTTGACATCCTCTTCCCAAGACGATGCATGTGTAATCTACTATCAATTTGACGAAATAATTTAACAGACGTCATCATTAGTTCTACCAACAGTTAACATTAGCATTACTACCCCTTGTGACGAATGTTTTATTCATAAAGTTACCATGCTACAACCAGTAAATTATAGAATAACCAATACTGTTTCATAATATTTTTCACAGCGATTAGCCTACAAATCTAATGACCAATTTGCCTCGTAATCGTGCCTCGCGTCGTATCTCGCTCTCGTGTTCTGTGCATACATCCCAGGTGAGTTTAGTGATACGCCCTTTGGACGATTCATACGAAAAATCAGACTGGCATTCCCATTTCTTGAATGTCGTAATTAGTAGACCTTGGTGAGTTTTTTTCGCTGCCATCTCAAACTTTCATCCACGCGATTCCTCAGTTTGCGGACTAAAATAGCAACCCGCATGCGCACATAACGTCATCTTTGCCCCCCAACACTGAAAACAAAACAAAACGAAAGTAAATTAGAACAAACACACTCACACACCACACCACAAAAACACATACAGGCGCAGTGAATCGCGTTGATCACACAATCAATTCGTGTGCTCGTGTGCGGTGACTTTTACTGTTAAACTATTTTTCGGTACCGTGAAAATGACGCCACGGTCCTCGGGCTTGCCGTAGTTTTTTTTTTGTTTGTTTGTTTGTTTTGACTGAGAAATGCAAAAAACGCACATTCTTTATAACTGTCCGTCCCGTGGGAAAATTATTTTTCGAGGACGCGGGACGCAGAGGTAACGAGATGGCTAATCTCTAAACATTCTCTGAGTACTACTATTATTACCACTACCACTAATACTACATTAATTTAATACAATACAATACAATACAATACATGCTGATTTATATAGCGCTTTCACAACAGCGGTAGCTGTAACAACGCGCTTAACAAAACAGTTAACATAAAGTAAAATAATAAACACAACACATAACATACAACACGGACAGTCGTGCAGTCCTAACCACTTTTCCCCTCATACGCTTTTTTGTTTAAAGCAGTTTGAGATGAAAGAGGAGAGAATCAAAGTGTCCTTTCACCAGTGGATCAGAGACGTCATGCTCAAAATGTGCACACGTCGGCTACAAGCTAAGTTTCAAAGTCAACAAGAAGTTGTAGCATCCATTGAATACCTTCAACTTCACAATGATAATAAAAAATAATTACATCAACCGTGAATTTAAACTATGTATTATCAATATTTATTATTCCAAACATGAGAAAGCATTCAGCAAACATAACTGGAATCGAGCGAAAGGACTCCAAATCCCAACGGCCAAACCCGAAAGTGAAGTGCCGGCATTATTGACTCCAGCTGTAACGCTAATTACTTGGTTCAAACAAAGGCGAGGACGCACCCTTGTTTCACGCCGCTGCTCACAGGAAAGGGATCAGATGTACCGCCGTTGAAGGAGACTGTGCTGTGCATGTCCTCATGGAAGGACGTGACCATCTGGAGCAGTTTTTGGGGGCAACCGATCTTCCGTAGGAGGCTGTAGAGTCCGCTTCTGCTAACCAGGTCGAAGGCCTTCGTCAGGTCCATGAAGGCGATGTACAGTGGCTTCTGCTGCTCTCGGCACTTCTCCTGCAGCTGGCGAGAGAAGATCATGTCCACTGTACATCGCCCAGCCCTGAAACCACACTGGGATTCCGGGTACACCCGGGAGGCCAGACTCTGTAGGCGTGCCAGGACAACACGAGCATAGACCTTGCCCACAATGCTAAGGAGGGAGATGCCGCGGTAGTTGTTGCAGTCACTACGCTCCCCCTTGTTCTTATAGAGAGTGACAATGTTGGAACCGCGCATATCTTGGGGGACGTAGCCTTTCTCCCAGCACAGGCATAGGAGCTCATGAAGGTGTTGCAGAAGGGCCGGCTTGCCACTCTTCAGGACTTCTGGGGGGATACCGTCTTTCCCAGGAGCCTTCCCACAGGAGAGGCAGTCAATGGCTTTGCTAAGTTCTTCCATGGTAGGGAGAGTGTCTAACTCCTCCATGACTGAGAGGTCGGGTAGGGCATCCAGGGCGGTGTCCGTCACCACGTTCTGAGTTGCGTAGAGCTCCAGGTAGTGTTCTACCCAACGCTCGAGCTGTTTGCATTGGTCTGTAATGACTTCCCTGTCTTGGTCTTCAGCGGTGCGGTCTTGGTAGCAGTGGGGCCAGTTGCTGTCTTGATACCGTCGTACATGCCTCTTGCGTTTCCTGTGTCGGCAGCTGTCTGAATCCTATTACTTAAGTTCAGCCAATATTCATTTGCACAGCGGCGGGCTGTCTGCTGGGATTTACGTTTAGCAGCTTTGAGGGTGTCGCAAGTGCTGGGGCAGGGATTCTGTTTGTAGGCCAGTAGGGCTTTCCTCTTGGCTTCAATGACCGTATGCATCTCGTCCCAGTGGGCTTCGAACCAGTCTGCATTTCGACGTTCCTTCTTCCCAAATGCTGTGATAGCTGAGGTGTGGATAACATCACGGAGGTGGCACCACTTATTTTCAATGTCGGTGTCATTTGGGGCTGAAGTTGCCATCTTCTCATTGAGGACTTCCTGGAACTGCTGGGACCTCTTTGGGTCACTGGCGCTACAGGTGTTGATGCGTGGTGGGCCCTTTGTTTTGGCATGGTGTATCTTCTTCACTGTCAACCTCACTCTGCTGCCAATGAGGGAGTGGTCTGTGTCACAGTCTGCGCTGTGGAAACTACGAGTGTGAAGGATGCTTTTCAGATCTGCACGTCTGGTGATGACTAAGTCAAGCTGGTGCCAGTGTTTGGACCGAGGATGTCTCCATGAGACTTTGTGGCAATCCTTCCCCTCAAAGTAGGTGTTGGTCACGCACAGGCCATGATGGCAACATAGTTCAAGCAACCTCTGTCCGTTTTCGTTCATCCTGCCTATGCCATGTTGGCCGAGGCAGGAGGGCCAGGTGACGAGTCGGTTCCCACCCTAGCATTGAAGTCTCCAAGGAGGTATAATCCTTCAATACTGGGTGTCTTGCGTATTGCTTCATCTAGTGCCTCATAGAACTGGTCCTTGACCTCTGAAGTGGAGCAGAGTGTCGGCGTAGATGCTGAGGAGATTGACAAAGCCTGCTGCCGTTGACAACCTCAAGGTAAGTATTCTCTCTGATCCGCCAGTTGGTGGTTGGATAGCTGCAACCAGTGAGTTCTTAACAGCGAAGCCTACACCGTGTTGTCTAGGGCTGTCCTGTGGCAAGCCCTGCCAGTAGAAGGTGTAGTTGGCCTCTTGATGGAACCGCTGTCAGCCAGGCGGGTCTCCTGCAGGCAGGCGATATCGATGTTAAGTCTTGCCAGTTCCTTATTGATAACTGCAGTCTTGCGTCCATCGTTGATCAGTTGGAGGTCTTCGGTGAGTCCAGGGCACATGGTCCGGACGTTCCAGCTTGCAAGTCGAACAGCTGGAGTTTTCTTGCTTCTTTCTTTTTGCCTGGTGCGGGGCTTTACAGCTTGCTTGTCAAGATGTTCAATCTCTAAGCTCTACGCACCCAGTAGAGCAGGCGAGCTGTGGCGGGACAGCACCTTACTGGCTGGGGGCTGCCCAGCTTGAGGCGGGCGGTAGCTGTCCAGTGAGACTCGATGATCTCTCCCACCGTCGGAAGTGACCCCAGGCGCTCATTTCCTTCGCCATTCGGAGAGAGCTTTTAACCGGTAACTGCCGCTTCCCGTGTTGTGTCGATATATTGCAACATCGCTGGAGTGTCCTCTCCAGTGCGCTACAACCAGTAAATTATAGAATAACCAATACTGTTTCATAATATTTTTTCACAGCGATTAGCCTACAAATTTAATGACCAATTTGCCTCGTAATCGTAACTCGCGTCGTATCTCGCTCTCGTGTTCTGTGCATACATCCCAGGTGAGTTTAGTGATACGCCCTTTGGACGATTCATACGAAAAATCAGACTGGCATTCCCATTTCTTAAATGTCGTAATTAGTAGACCTTGGTGAGTTTTTTTCGCCGCCATCTCAAACTTTCATCCACGCGATTCCTCAGTTTGCGGACTAAAATAGCAACCGCATGCGCACATAACGTCATCTTTGCCCCCGCCTCCAACACTGAAAACAAAACAAAACCAAAGTAAATTAGAACAAACACACTCACACACCACACCACAAACACACATACAGGCGCAGTGAATCGCGTTGATCACACAATCAATTCGTGTGCTCGTGTGCGGTGACTTTTATTGTTAAACTATTTTTCGGTACCGTGAAAATGACGCCACGGTCCTCGGGCTTGCCGTAGTTTTTTTTTTTTTTGTTTTGACTGAGAAATGCAAAAAACGCACATTATTTGTAACTGTGCGTCCCGTGGGAAAATTATGTTTCGAGGACGCGGGACGCAGAGGTAACGAGATGGCTGATCTCTAAACATTCTCTGAGTACTACTATTATTACCACTACCACTAATACTACATTAATTTAATACAATACAATACAATACATGCTGATTTATATAGCGCTTTCACAACAGCGGCAGCTGTAACAACGCGCTTAACAAAACAGTTAACATAAAGTAAAATAATAAACACAACACATAACATACAACACGGACAGTCGTGCAGTCCTAACCACTTTTCCCCTCATACGCTTTTTTGTTTAAAGCAGTTTGAGATGAAAGAGGAGAGAATCAAAGTGTCCTTTCACCAGTGGATCAGAGACGTCATGCTCAAAATGTGCACACGTCGGCTACAAGCTAAGTTTCAAAGTCAACAAGAAGTTGTAGCATCCATTGAATACCTTCAACTTCACAATGATAATAAAAAATAATTGCATCAACCGTGAATTTAAACTATGTATTATCAATATTTATTATTCCAAACATGAGAAAGCATTCAGCAAACATAACTGGAATCGAGCGAAAGGACTCCAAATCCCAACGGCCAAACCCGAAAGTGAAGTGCCGGCATTATTGACTCCAGCTGTAACGCTAATTACTTGGTTCAAACAAACATTCTAGTGCCACCGCACAAACGTGACGACTGTTCAAAAATAACTAAATAAAAGACACCACTGTTACAGAAATACTTTACACGCTATTTAAACTGCCGATCGCGAACGGAACGAACCGTGATTGAAACTAACTGTGATGCCGCTCTTTATACATTGCGCGTGATGGCTCCTGTCAGTGGCAGACCCGCCCTTCTTAAAGCGCCACATAACTCTATTGATATGGGTTACCCCGGATGGTATTTATTTGAATTCTGCCTTTCTCGGACCCACTTTATATCTGTGGTCGAGTGAATAGAGGCTCCAATATCTCATTGGAAACGGGGACTGGCAACTCGAAGCCAAGGTCTTGACTCCCAAGGACCGACCTTCGGTACTCGAGCCGGTATTGGGTCTCGAGGATCACAACAAAGGTGCATGTACATCTTATAAATTGTCCTATACTTTAGCTTTTGTCTAAATGGGTTAAATACGTGTGGTCAGGATAAAACATTAAACGCACATCTTTTTTTTTATCGCTCCAGATTTTTCTTTTAGACACTTTTCTTTGCACTCACAAACTTTGTAAGTAGAGCTTGATTGCCAAGATTTGTCCCTGTCCCTTGTTTCTTTACATAGATCAGCGTTTCTCAAGCCTTACTGAGCCAAAGCACATACTGTATTAGAAAAATCTCACCACACACCACCAAACAGAAACGGAGGAGAAACTGCAGTGATACAGGCTAGATTCTCATATAAGGTAGGACAAAAGAAAAGTCGCATCTCATGTCTGGGTTAAATAACTGGGATAACTAAATATGAGAACAGATGATTTTTTATTAGTTTACATGTCTTATTGTGGTCATTTGACATGACCTTTCTGTGTAACAGTATGTCTCCTCCTCCTCTAGATTGACCGTAAGGCAAAGGGTCATGGTGCTCACACGCAGCTCCGGGAAAAGGCGAGGCAGATGAAAGAGGTGACCTGATATATTCAGGGTTGGGCTTTTCAAAAACATTCCAACACAGCTGTCATCCTCCATCAGCTGACACATAATAATGTTTATGGTGAGTAAGGTTAGGTTTGGTAAAATTGTTTGTTGAGTATGACTCACAAGATTGTCATTACTGGCTAATCTGTGCCGATAAATCAATGTTACTGATGAGACATTTCCTACTAGGGCTGAATCCATTATCTTCCATCAATTTGTAAGATGTGTGTTCATGGTGGCACACTGAAAATACAGTACCGCATGTCTGTATCATTAACCTCACATCATGAACATTAGTGAGTGTTTCATGCCAGTCTACAGGTGGAAAACGTACGCAGGCAAGCACGCACACACACACACCCAGTTACAGTCACTTACACAACTCCGAAGTCGCATTTCTAAATTTGTTTTCTGATTTTTGTCCCAAAACCAGTTATCATCCAATCAGTACTTTGTAGTTGGCGGAGTGTTATTTGCACTTAAATAAGCTGATGGAAATTATGAACAATACAATTGAATGCAAAGTGAGTTCTTTTTTCAGCATTTGTGTGTTTGCTATTTTGACCTCAGGAAATATCTGACCATTTCATGCATTTAAATTAATAAACAAACAAACAAAAAATGCCGTTCAGTACAATGTGCTGACACTGCAACAAAGTACAGTAATAATAAAAACTATTCTTACCTTAATACTAGAGCTGTCAAACGATTAAAATATTTAATCTAATTAAAAACTCAACTGTCATAATTAACTCAAATTAACTAAAAATTAATCATGATTACTCACGCATTTTTTATCGTTTCTGAATTTCCTTTTATATTTTTTGTCCTATTTTTCCCCATTTTAATGCTCTCATCAACATGGAATCATGAATCAGTTTTCTATGTGCAAAATGCAAATAATTACTGAAATAACAATTTTGATTTTCAGTTTTACATGAACATTTTTCACTTGGAGCAGTTATTCACACATTATCTCTCACACAATATTACTGTCAATCAACAACAGTGAAAAAAATATTTTGTCACACAACAGCTGCTTGAACAGCTCTTTTTATGGAATCAAAACAGCGCAATATAAAGTGCACATTTAAGGTAAACTAGTACTCAGCCTATAATTTTTCACGGCCCCCTGAATGGGGATTGTCGGTCAGCATGGAAGGATCTCTCGTTCTGTACTTTTTTGATCATTTATTGGAGCACTTTGCAGCAGAAGTAGTAGTAGTAGTAGTAGTTGTAACAGAAGTATCAGAAGCAGGTAATAACCTAAACTACACATAAATGCAGTAAAAAATTAATATATCTATGTTTCTGCATCACAATGTAAATATGTATATAATTGACATTAATTAATACCTTTATTTAACAATACGTTTAATAAATAATGTAATCAACCCTGATTTCACTATGTATCATTATCGTCATCATTATTCATTGTTTTAAACGTAAGAAACCATACAACACAAACATATCAAGTCGAATCGAACAAAAGAACTACAAGTCCCAATACTCAATCCCGGAAGTGGAGCGCCGGCATGATTAACCCAAGCTGAAACGCAATTTACTTCGTTTAAACGTCAGATTGCAGACGGAAAAACATGACAACTATGCAAAAATGAGCTAAATAAAGACACCCCTGTTCTAGCAACATTTTAGCCCACGCTGTTTGCTTTGAAATTATCCATAGCTGTCGGTCTGAGACGAGGGGGCGGAGTACGCACGTCAGCTGTGTGCTTGGCCATTAAGTGGTATTTCAGACTCGACGTGCTATGATGATAGCTCAGTTTACGACTGCAAAACATACAGGTAACTTTGGTCTTGTCATTGGAACAACCTGGCAACTTTTTAAAAGTAAACTTTCCATTCATAAACTATTTAAGTATCCCTTTTCGGTGTCTTGCGCTGCCGTGGCTGGCAAAACAAACGTGCGTGGACCTGTGCAGAGCGATTGACGTTTTGTTTCTGGTTTATTGATAGAGCAACGTAACATCCGCTGTGACGTCTGCCGCGTTAATCTCGCGAGAACATTTTTGATCCCGATAAAATTCATTTAAATGAATGCCAATAAAAACGCGCTAAACTGACAGCTCTACTTAATACGTCTCGAACAGTGAATCAGTCAACATTTAGCATAATTAACTTATCTTTCTATCATTATTTACCTTTTCTTTTTTTCCCCCCCAACTTGTTTACTGATTCATCACTTCTATCTGCTGGCTGGACATAAAACACAAGTATTATAGCACGCTATTTCATTTATTTTCACAAAAGAGAGCCAGATTTACACACGGTGTGTTTAAGATTCAAAATGCTGAATAATCTTTTGCTTGGTCAAGTTGTCATCGCGCTCATCTCTCAGCATCAGTTCTCATAACACCAAAGAATTGTGATCCTTTAAGCCACATACACTAAAAATAAGATATTAGTGTTTGCACTAGGCTGCACCTGTCAAGCCGACTTCCAAAGACTAGTGCAGCCGGCATTTGCTGTGTCTGATCCGTTGGCTTGTGCAGTTTGAAAGTGCAGAGAGGCCCTGCTCTGCATAAGTCATCAACTGAACCGCACCAAACCTGCCGTTGCCAAATTCTTTCTACGAGGTCACGAGTGGCCTGGAAGTACACATGATGATATATTCAGGGTTATTTTACATTTTTATTACTGCTTTGGAGACAGTTGCGAAAAAAAGCCAACGTAGGAAAGTTTGTTGAGCCTGATCACAGCCATCAGCCGTAAAGTGAAACACTGATATAATCATTTTTTCCTTAGTAGTTATATTAATTGTTTATGAAACGTTAGTATGGTAAACCATAAAGTCGACCTTCTCAATAGGTATGCATTAAAATAAAAAAAATCCAACCTCTGTAGCAGCTTTTTACCAAAGACAGTACAAAGTATTCCGGTGCTTTATTGACCACCACTGGGATTACCAGGCCCTCAAGAACACTTTGGGGACAGTGTCCCTCACCACCACGCTAATCCGAATTTAAGGACCTTGAAAAAAAAGGTTTGTTCTTGTTGTGGGGAAAAAAATAGAAACGTCAGGGTCCTGTGGCTTGTTTTTTAATTCTGCTTTTGTGTTCAAGGTGATTAGATAGTGCAAGTGTAGCGAATAGGTGAACACGGGTACTACTATTGCTGTTATTCTATTTTAAAGAAAAGTGGCGGCATTAGGATTCAAGCGTTGGTGGTATAGTGGTGAGCATAGCTGCCTTCCAAGCAGTTGACCCGGGTTCGATTCCCGGCCAACGCATGAATTTTTGTAGCTGCAATTTTTCCCTCGCAGTTTGCACAAAACTAAAACGACAACTACGTGTTTCAAGTGAGGCAAAATTCTAAATTAATATTTCGGTGCGCGAGTCCAGGAAGCTCGCCTCCTGACTACTAATTGTGGCGAGCAGTGTTACTTCAATTTAAAAAAACAATTAAAATTCCCACGCACCGGTATGAAATCTGTGTTCATAAAATGAACAATGTTGTTGTTTTCCTCTAATGTAACATACCAATTATAATTCTCCCAACTCCTTTGTGCCAGACTGGTATGTGCGAACGCAGTGTTTCCAGAGCTGGTGACTCTTCTTCTTTCGCAATTCTCTTCAAATCAACGCTGATCACTGTCATCTCGTGTATAGAAATTGCAACTACATCAGCAAGAACAGAATAAAAGCAATGGCTTCAAATGTACTACACGCGGTGAATAACAAATGCGAAACATAACCAAAAATACATGATAGCGAGTCTACTTCCCCTGCTCACCTTTAAATCCGTTTTCGAATATACATCTGGTAGTGCGACCTCGTGGCGCAACGGTAGCGCGTCTGACTCCAGATCAGAAGGTTGCGTGTTCAAATCACGTCGGGGTCAATTTTATTTTAGGAAAGCACTTAATTTTAATTTTAAAAGTGGGGCGGTTTAGACATTTCGAACAGCGGACTCGGTTGCCCAGCCTCGAAGGAAACATCGAAATACGCATGACACCCCCATTAGCACCCTCCGTATGATTTTTGAATTAGTTATTTGATTTCCGTCCGAAAAGTTTTTTTAAACAACAATTTACTGCAGTTATGACATGACTATTATATAGCGTAGGGTGTTAACAACAGACTACAACAGAACGTGTCGTTTACGTATTAGATATATCGCCACTGAGTGGAAGTCAGGGGTAGTAGTTGCCATTACTGTACTGTATCTTTAATTAGACTGGAGTTGACTCCTAGTGAAGCACAACATTCAAACAGTGCTGTGTTTCGTCGGAAACGATTAACAGTCGTTGAAAAATAAATTGGGCTCGTCCGGGATTTGAACCCGGGACCTCTCGCACCCTAAGCGAGAATCATACCCCTAGACCAACGAGCCACTCGTTTGATTCACGCAACTCTTACCAACAAAACTAAAGCATACAGGAATTATACGGAATATGGGTCACGTTTGAAAATTCTCATTCATCCAGGCCATTTCTTTCTCAGAACATTTGAATCGATGTACAATGTACATCGACGTCTGTTCAGTAGCCTAAACAACTAGTCCCTTTCCGCCATCAACATCAGCTTTATTTTCAATTTCATCCCACACGATAATAGTTACTATGTTGTGATAAATGACCTTCCTGTTCACACTGGTAGTACTATATTCAGCACATTTTCTTTTCACGCCATGTACGGGTTTTATCTGTATGTCATGTGACTCCCCTAAGTAGCCATCTTGTGGTAGAGACGGAGGGGGTGCGTTTTGATGGATCCCACTAGCGTTCTTGACAGGGCACGAGTTATGCGTTATGATTGGCTACTATATCCCGGTAGAACACGCCCTACATATTTGCACGGGTCATATTTCGCCTGTGTCGTGAATAAGGCGTGTCCTGTCTTGATGCAGCACCCAATCATATAACAACAAGGAGCGTTGTGCCAAGAACTCCAGTGGGATTCAGAATAACGCAGAAGGGAGGGGTGGGGGGAGAGAGAGAGAGAGAGAGAGAGAGAGAGAGAGAGAGAGAGAGAGAGAGAGAGAGAGAGAGAGAGAGAGAGAGAGAGAGAGAGAGAGAGAGAGAGAGAGAGAGAGAGAGAGAGAGAGAGAGAGAGAGAGAGAGAGAGAGAAAGCGATTACACACTCAACTCGAATTCAAAACCTTGCGCTGTCATATCAAGCAGAGGTAAGACAGCCAAAATAGACGCCCTACCAGCACGAGACTGCTGGAAGTAAAGTGCCACGTCGTAAAGCCAACGTCAAGCCGAGCCGGGCTGCTTTTTGGGGGGGACTGTTAACGAAGCCTCCTGCGTGTTTACTCCGGGAGGCCTCCGTCCAAAAAAGCTCGTGAGCTAACCTGTTAGCATGCTAGCCACAAGTGCCTGGGCATTTCGAGGATTAACTTGTGCTGCGGTGGCAATATCGCGATTGTTATTGTTGATATCGTCGGTATATGACAACATGTCGAGGTGGATGAGCGTATGGTTACGTGTGTGTTTATCACCGCGGCTGCTCGAATCTCCTCAGCTGTGATTTAACGCTGTGTGCACTTGGTAAACTGCAGTTAGCTTTTTCTTAGCATGGCGGCTAGCGCAAGAGTTCGCTGTGGTGTGGCATCAAAGTGTCTGCCAAAAACATACAGCTTCTCACACCGTCATCAAAACACCGCAAGACACCACAGGCCTACTTTTGTGAGGCCTAGTTAAGCATTCCGGCACACGGGAATTAACTACATTGACAGACTGTCGCGTGTAAATGTTGCTAACGTGACGAATTTAAATGAACCATTCGTGAAGTAATGTTAGCGTCACCATCCGAACCCTAACCCCTTGCACCGAGTGGCTTTTATTTATGACTTGGTGGGACAAATTTATCAGTGTAGAGTCTGGTAGTTTCACAAACGTGTCGCTGGGAGGATTTTATGTTCAGAGCAGCTTTGCTGTTATTGGGCGGCCATTCATGGTGTAGCGTAGCGTAGCGTTTCCTTAAAATGTACAGTATTCGACCATGACTGGACAGCGGGCGTGTCCACATAAATCAACCCCAAACTGTCGTCGCCGTGCCCACTCGTGTTATCTACAATGCATGTCACCTTTTATCGGACTTACTGCGTTAAGTAGCAACTTACACGTGGCTTATCCTGGTTTCCCATATGGTGAGTGGGATTGGGAGTAGACTGTTGCCCCCCTTTACAATTTGTGGCCCAATTAGCATACCTTCAGTGTGGCAACTTGAGTGGACGTAAAAAAATGACTTGATGACTTGTCTTGCGTCACGTTTTCATATTCCGCCTTGTACTCGAAGTGAAGACTATTTCCCTTGTCAATTACATTTGTCTGATATAGTCACCCACAAGCCCAAGGGATAAAATAGCTTTAGCACCTTTAAATCATAAACTTGTGTGTGTCAGTGGGTGGGCTCTGTCATGGAAGGAGCTGGGACATGTAAAATCAGCTGACAAAATCTCTTTCAAAATGAAACAAAGTTTTGTTGAGTGGAACACAACGGCCTGTTCTTGACAACAAAGCGTGAACATTTAATAATCAGTGAGGTAGTATGCACTTGATTAATTCTCTTGATTAATTGAATTAATTCTCTTTATACATTTTAGACCTTCAAGAAGAAATGGCGGAGACCCAGACACTTAATTTTGGACCAGAATGGTAAAGTAGTACATTTAGGATCATAATGGGGGATTCGTTTGTTGTGAAAATAGTTTTCAGTGGTGAGCCACCCCCCACTACTGCATCCTCTCTCGACATGTTAAGACGTGCCACCTCCATCTATTCATTCAGTCATTTACTAACCTTCTGGCTCTGTGCAGGCTCCGTGCCCTGTCTGGAGGTGGAAGTGGCGCAGGCGGAGGAAGCAACAGCAATGCTGTTGCCTCGCCACCTCTCTCGCCTGCATTGCCAAAGTACAAGCTTGCAGACTACCGTTACGGAAGAGAAGAAATGTTAGCACTTTATGTAAAAGACAACAAGGTAAACATGACATTCTTCAGCCGATAGCACGTTTTAAATACAGCGAGCCCCCATATATCAGATGAAATCCAGGCCCACCCAAAATAAGTGAAAATGTGTAATATTGAGAGACCGTGATTTTTTTTCCCCAATACTTTTACCTCTCCCACGGGGTTTTGACACATTTAAATGTTTTAAAACACACTCAAATTTGTTTAAAACAAAAATCCAACTTTATTTACAGTGTGCTTAACGCATAACTTGTAGGAGGGGATAAACAGCAAGGAACAAGACATGTGAATGGACAAAAGGTACTTGGGGATATAAGACCAATTAAAAAAAAAAGGTTTAAACACCAACTTCAACAATAGCAGAACACATTATATAATAAAACATACAATACAATAATACAAAATCTTTATTTATATAGTGCTTTCACACAGCTGCAGCTGTAACAAAGCGACTCACTGAATATTTCACATAAAATAACATCCAACCGCATCTGGAATAGTTGTTGAGATTGTATTATTGTTGATGTTTTATAGTATGTGATCTGCTGGCAATAAAATTAATTAAAATTAACCTAAAATATATATATATATTACATTAAAAAATATATTTTAAAAACAGGAAGTGGGTTGGCCTGTCAAAGGGGCTTGGGCAGCTCATTCCACAATTTTGGGGCAGCAACTGAAAAAGCGCGGCCCTCACTCCAAGGAAAGATTCTCTTGCTTCCACTTCTCCAATTAAGATCAAAGCGTGCTTGCTTCAAGCTGTTGCTCACTCTATTTGAAGTTTGCTTTCAAACTGACATAAAAAGTGCGATGAGCCTATCATATGTTGTATATTGAACACCAAAATGTTCAATCAAACCGCATAACAGTAAAAGCTCTTAAATAACGAATATATGTAATGTTAACATGTAATGCCAAATGGAAGTTAGCATAGATGTTGACAATAAAGTTGTACTTGACTTGATGTTACGCTAATTATAAAGCTTGAAAGAACTGCTCCTTAAACACACACCGAGCAGCAATGCATACAAACAGGCCATACAACAGTTGACACAGGCATCAACTCTCTCTGATGTGAACAATGAACCGAGATATTGTGGCGGTTACAGTTAGTACCACAAGTGTTTTATGTTGACCTGTGTGTTATCTTCTGCTAGATCCCTATAGATTTGCATGATAAGGAGTTCCTGCCGATATTGCAAGAGGAGCCTTTGCCGCCTCTGGCACTAGTTTCTTTTACGGAGGAAGAACAGGTAGAACTGCCTATCCTGAAATATGTCTGTCCGTTCTCAAAAAAAAAACAGAATTCACTTAATCTCATCTTGATGCTTAAAATTCACTCCGTGGTGATGTGCCATTTTGCATCTCTAACCATTTCAATTTTTTCTGTAACATGCTACATAAGCAAATACTGTTGCTGTTAAAACTGTGTTGCTGACCCAACTATTCAAAGAATCTTCGTTTAGTTACAAGCCGATAGGTTTTTCTAGTTATAATACATGGCTGTCAAAGACAGCCACTATTTCATTCGTTCGGACATTGACTTATAAGTCAATTACAAACATTAAAACATTAAACCAACAGTGAATCTGTCGTCATGACCATTTGTATCTATGTGTGTATTTAGGAACTGCATTACTGTAAAACCATTTCTTTTTTTAATTCTTCCTGAAATAAATAAAAAGAGGTCAGGACAGCAATGCTATACAAGTTGTATGAAAAATATCTTTGACAATTGTTTTGACCCCTTTTGTTGGTGTTTGCAGAGAAATTTCTCCATGTCTGTAAACAGTGCAGCTGTACTGCGGCTGACAGGGCGAGGAGGCGGTACGGTAGTGGGGGCGCCTCGAGGCCGAAGTACCTCTAGGGGTAGAGGTAATTTCCTTTCAAATTTTATGGCTGCGGTAGAGTTTATTTATACAGGGCTTCAAAAGTTGCGTCTGCGTCTTTTAAGAAAAGCAATAACTGCGAATTGTTGAGATGCCGTTGAATTCAGGCCCATCTCAAGACAAGTGATGTTCTATTCATGCTCTGTTGCTTTTGCTCATCTTGCATTGATGTGCCTTCATCATAGAAATATTGTTTTCATTTGCAGAGTAATGTGGTGACTTTTGAATTAATCTTGAGTTTATCGTTGTTTTCAGGCCGTGGAAGGGGAGACGGAGGGTTTTACCAAAGAAGTTTTGATGATGTGGAAGGTTTTGGCCGTGGGGGCAGGGAGATGCATCGCTCCCAGAGCTGGGAGGAAAGGTACTGATACATTGATTTGTGCTCTCAAGTCTGGACACAGCCTAAAGACAGTCATGCAAAGTTAGGAAAGTTGAATGCACTGTTTAATAATTTATCATCTTGGTGAGTTATCAAGCACATTCTGATTAACTGTCATTGTTTTTCCAACAGGGGTGATAGAAGGTTTGAAAAGCCAGGCCGGAAAGACCCAGGTGAATGGAGAAATAAGTCATTTATTCATCGATGTTGGCAAACACTGGCTTATTTTTCATTTCTTTATTCCCATGTAGATGCTGCCCCAGGACATTTCCAGATGAATCATGGTAAGTTTGTTCAGTTACACCATGTCTAATGAAAACCAACTTGCCTCACCTCTAACTATCGTGACTTATTCATTTCCAGTTCGAAACAACTACGATGATGCTGGGACAGGCCTGTCGAGGAAACACGATTTCACGCGCTCAGAGAGTGAAAATTGGCGTACCTCTCGTGACGATCAGAACGGTGAGGATGACGACTAGGTGGGCTGGTGCTTGGAAGGTTCCCATTGGGACGGTGACTAGGACCGCACTGACATACAGCAGTACTTTATCAACTTTGGCAGGGTGTTAACCTTCAATTTTGTGGCCTCAACTTTGAATCTCACAGTAGGTTTTGAATTTGGTTTAGTTCTTTTAAAGAACGTGAGTGCGTTCGTTCACATCAACAAATAGTCAGCGACGTATCGGTAGACACACCTCGGAAATGCATCTTTGCTAAGACTGACATAAGACTAAGGAGAAAGGATTATTATGATTGTGATTTTTTTTTTTTTTAAGTCGGGCTTGACAGCCAGCGTGTGGACCTGGGCTATGGACATTATTTATTTTTATTTAACGGACCCCTCAGGCAAGGGGTGTCGCACTCATTTTTGTCACGGGCCACATTGTCGTTACGGTTTCCACTCGGAGAGCCATTATGACTGTGAATTTTTTTAAACCATATAAATGTTTAACCACCTCCTCATATTACATACACACCAAACAACAAATTGATGGATAACTTGTTTTGAAATCAGAAGTCAAGAATAATGGCCTGTTCAAACATTGTTGTTATGGATTGAATATGACAATTTGAAATTTAGGCTCAGATTTTAGCAAGCATCAAGGAAGTTGACATGCTTGATTTGCTTTCGCAGGCCACATAAAATGATGTGGCGGCCAGATCTGGTCCCCGGGCCTTAACTTTGACACTGGTGTCTTAGGCTATGGCTTGAGGCCCCCTGTGTGTCCAAACTAGTTGGAGAACGACTGTCTCAGTGAAAGCTGTCACGATCCACCACAATGAACCCCATGTTAATCCTTTGCTTTTTTTGAAGCTATTGAGTGTGTTTGTTTTAATTTCCCTTCCCAACTAGATGGGCCTCGGAGTGCAGTGTGGCATCCAGAGCAGCGGCGCCGCGTTCCGTTTGACTCGCGAGAAGACGAACGCAGCTACAGGAGGACGCGTTCAGGCAGTGGCAGCCTGGACGACGACAGGGACGCTCTGCCGGAGTGGTGTCTGGAGGACGCAGAGGAGGAGGCGGGCACCTTTGACTCGTCTGGGGCCTTTCTCTCACTCAAGGCAAGCAAAGATCTGTCAAGATCAGCAGATTTCTGTGAATGTAATACATTTGCATAAGTTTACCACGGAGACCTCTGCTGCCTTAGCAGAAAGCCTCCAAAGAGCCCATCCTGGAGGAGGCAGAGTTGGATTTTAAACCTTTGGAAGAGTGTGAGGAATCCCTAGAGGAGGAAGACAGCCAACCCAAGGAGACCAAAGAAACAGAAACAGAGGCTAAGCAAGATTCTGACCGGAAAGGTTGGACCCTTTCAAATTCAAGCAGTGTCATTGTCACTCGAATTGGAATCCTCATGCAGGACCTCCAGCTGAATTATTCTAAGCAGCAGCTAACAGACATTTTTACTAGTAACTGCTTCCAAGAACTTGAGTTAAATGAGCATAGGCAAATGGAAAGTGAAAACTTTTGAGTGAAACTCACAAACAGCTAGTGGCCCTCTTAATCAACCAAGCAAGAGAAAGAGCTACCGGGTACTCAAAAGCCCATTACTGTGCCCGGCGCACCATGAGAGAGACTGTCTTTTTGTTTGTGATCAATTGCAACACTATGGACCACAACAAGAAAAAGTGCTGTTACACTCCTCTTTATGCAATGCCCCCCCCCTTCTCTTTTAGTATTCACAGGAGTGAGCAGAGTGACGGAGGAGGCGCCATCTGTGCCCTCACCCGCCGTTCCGCCAATCCCAGAGGACCAGGCGACTCCCAAGTCTGTGTCGCCGAGCCATCCCAACAGAACGGAGGAATCCGGAAGGCCAGCCGAAAGACAACCTCCCCTGGAGCGACTGCCAGAGCCCTGCCAAGTTCCCCTGCACGTCCCATTGTCAAATAGCATGTCAATACCCATGACCCATATTTCCAACACCCTCCCAGGTGACTTTTCTTCTTCGGATGGCCTGTAAAGAATTATTGAAAAGAGAATACTGAGAGTACCACATGGTATTTGTCTGTTCCTCACAGAAGTTCGTACACAGCCATCCACCATGCAGAAGCCCATGGAGGTTCTCGTGGCCATGAACAACCACCTTCCTTTTTCATCAAGTGTGCTAGCACCAATATCGAGGCCCACCCCGATGTCACATGACACAGATGAAGATGAGGGATTGAAGCACTTTGAGCAGGTAACTTAGTAAATTTGTGCTGGAGATCCTTGGTTTTAGACAGAGTTCTGTGCGATGGCTGCGATGTACCATATTTTCACGACTATAGGGCGCACTTAAGTCTTAAATTATCTCCAAAATGGACAGGGCGCCCTAATAATGTGGCACACCAAATCTATGCGCAGAGTTCCAAAATCTGTGAATGATCTTGTGTGACCTCGATGAGCACTCCGCTCGACTAACTGATGTCATGCAGATATGCTGTTTATGTAGAGCAAAGACAGATTTAACTGGGGACGGCATGAGGACATTAAAGGGGGAATGGCGGGCGTGAAAGAGGACGCTATAGGCCACGCCCACTGGTAGGTGGATATAATGCCGATACATGCATTGGGAAAAACAACGTCGGACCCCGGAATATGGAACCTATGAAGAGACACCAACGAAGCACAGTTCAAACCTCAAGCGATCAGTTATTCGGAAGAAAACGGCAATCGAGCAGCCGCAAGAGAATTTAAGATAAAAGAATCCTTGGTTCGCAAGTGGAGGAAGCAGCAGAGCAAGCTTCGCCAAGTCAAGAAAATGACGTTGAGGGCATAAATGCTTGCAGAAGAAATGAAAATGAAACATTTTCAAGGAGGTCTGTCTTGGCGCTTTGGTTTTATGAAACATTGCCAACTATCCATACGGACAAGGACTAGCGTGGTGCAACAACTTTGGCCTACTACGAGGACAAGCTGGCCACCTTCCGCTCCTACTGCTGTAAAAAGATTGCCGACAACACATCCAGCGATACGCACAATGGGGCACGAGAAGACAGCTTTTACTTTTTTGTTTGGTTGCCATAGCAATGGACAGAAACTGCCACCTATCATGATTTTTAAGAAGAAAAGACTGCCGAAAGAAAAGTTTCCAGCTGGAGTGTTGGTTAAGGCAAATCAAAGACTGGATTGATGAGAAAATGAGCGAGTGGGTGACTGAGAGTTATGTGAAGAGCGGATGTTTTTTCCCACGCCTTACCATCCCTGCTGATTTGTGACTCCCATGCTTGCCCATCTCACAGCCGCTGTGAAAAAACCTGCAGAAAATTAATCTCGGAGCTTGCCATAATTTCAGCAGGCTTGCCGAAGGAACTCCAACCGCTGGACGTGGGTGTAAACCAAGTGTTTCAAGTGAAGATGCGAGTGGCTTGGGAGCGATGAATGACAGATGGCGAACACAGCTATGCAAAGACTGGAAGGCAGCGCCGAGCGAGTTACGCCACAATTTGTGAATGGATTGTGGATGCTTGGAGTAAGGTTTCTGCTTGCAAGTTAGTTCGAGCTTTTGAAAAAGCCAGCATTGTTTCTGAGGAGCCTCACAGCAACAAGACCTACTCGAACAATGACTAAAGGAAACCTGGCGTGTTCGTTGGAGAACTTGCCCATCTATTCATTTCAGATACAGATGATGACTTTGTTGGATTTGTGGATGAGGATTGATGCAAAAATAATGTGAGTATATCGTCAAATACTTGAAGTACCACCAAACTCAGTTTTGCTCCCGTGCCTTTTAAAAACATACGCTAGCATGCATCCATGCTATGTTTCTATTTATTTATTTATAACTTAGCATACATTTTACCATGCGCCGTATGGTCGTGATAATATGGTAACCTGAATTGGTACGTAATAAGCTGCAAAGCCCTGTGGTGGTCTGTTACTAGAGTAATGCAGTAGTAAAAGTGATTATTTATATGAAAAACACTTCTACTGCCAAACCTATATCACAATCAGATGACAAACAGTAAGTACAAGAGTAACTGGGCATTCCCTCCTGCACCATTCATAATCTCAACATGTTCTGACTGTTATAAGCCAAAGACCCTCTATATTTGTATTGTAGTAAGTTCCCAGTTACTCACTTTTCACAAATTCAACTACGTATTTTTGGTGAATGACCAGAAATTGGAAAAAATGATTTTCGCTGATTCAATTCCTCTTCCGCTGCAAATGAGTAAGGACACCACACGCAAAAAGTGTATTTTAGTTCTCAATTTTTCCAACATGGCGCTGCCATACCATATAACCATAACACTCTATCGTTTGTATCTTTAGTTTTATTTGTGTGCAATTTGGTTCGCTGTGTTGCTCTAATAATACAGATGGTAAAGTAACATTCACTTTTCCTGAACATCCTTGTCCAAAAAGATGCTTCACTGCAAAGACATTGATATACTCTAAATTGTACCACTCCATTGGCTTTCTTCACCCATCTGTCTCCAGGAGGCAGAAAAGATGGTGGCTTACCTCCAAGATGGTGTGGTGGATGATGACAGACTTGCAACAAAAACCTCTGAAAAGCCCAAACCTGCAGGCCTGCCACTCACCCACAAGGCTGCACTCAAGTGGTTTTACAAAGACCCTCAAGGGGAGATACAGGGTAAGGCGGATGCAGGAAGTCACAAGAACAATGTTCGGGAATCTCAGTGAGGCCACTTTGAGCATTATCTTTCATTTTTGTCTCCAGGACCATTCAGCAACCAGGAGATGGCGGAATGGTTCCAGGCAGGTTACTTCACCATGTCTCTCCTGGTTAAAAGAGGTTGCGATGACATCTTTCAGGCCTTGGGGGAGATGATGAAGATTTGGGGGAGAGTCCCGTTCACGCCGGGCCCAGCGCCTCCACCTCTACAGGTCCGTGGTCACATATGGGCGCTGTTTTAAACACCACACTGCAGGATGATTTAAAACCGGAATTACAATGACATGGGCTAACCAAACAATATTAACTCATTCACTCCCGAAGACGTTTTTAAACGTCTTTTCAGACTTGGTCTAGAATTGGCTGGTACTGA
Source organism: Hippocampus mohnikei (assembly GCA_026261675.1). Taxonomy (NCBI): domain Eukaryota; kingdom Metazoa; phylum Chordata; class Actinopteri; order Syngnathiformes; family Syngnathidae; genus Hippocampus; species Hippocampus mohnikei. The sequence goes on along the minus strand of JAKGUB010000325.1, from coordinate 18,299,643 downwards.
ATGAGAATAGGCATCATGCTGAAAAACAAAACATTTAGCAAAATTCCAACAATATATTAAAACTGATGTCAATCGTTTAACAGATTTCACAAACTCCAGTAATGTTCATGTGTGCGCTGCATCTGGCATGACGCGCATTTTGTTTTTTCCCACCCTCTTTGATTTTTGGGGGTCTTTGTCCAAATCAGCTTTCCAGTTGGTAGATTTTTATTGAATTTCCAAAAATACACATTGCAGTGGTAGTTTCGAGCACATAACGCACAAAATGACTTTTCATTACTCACGAATGTTATTTTTCACCCTGGTGGAACAAAAGCAAAAGTAAAGCAAACCTAAATTTAACAGTAAACTTGGGTACTTTACAGGTCTTTTTGAGTGCAAATTGTTTTTTGTGACTACAAAATTAGGTCAATTTATTTCCACTCTTTTCTTTGGGATTTTGCTTTTTTCATCCTTTAGAAGAAAACACTGTATTGCAGGGGTGTCAAAGTCAAATGGACGGAGGGCCAAATAAAAAATTTTGCTCCAAGCCGAGGGCCGGACTGATCGAATGTTCATTGAAAATGTTTAAACCTACCACATGTAGTTTATTGAACTGAATTGAATCTACTGAAAACCTAACAACTTCATTTCAAAATGATCAAATAAATAAAGCAACATTTTCTTATGGCTGTCAGTAAACTTTAATTTTCGACAGGCACAAAAGACAAAGTTTCTTTGTATAAAAATACCCATCAACATTGAATGAAAAGAAGCACCAGCAATAGCCCATATTTTCTCTTTCAGCAAAATTGGGCTACATTTAGATGAAAAAATAATAATAATAGCGATTTTCGATCATTCACTCCTCAAATAAATCATGCTCCGTAGTTGTGCCATGCATAGGACGTAAAGCCAAAAACTCCTCTGTCACGCTTGGGCTTCAGTCCACTCCGCGGATGAAGATTGACAGCTGGGCAACGTCAGAAATGTCGGCGCTCTCATCCACAGCCAAGGAGTATGCGATGAAATGTTTTGCCTTTTCACAAGCTGCTCTTTTCGATTAATGGACAACTGCTCTACTCGCCGGCAATGGTGTTTCTGCTCATGCTCACGTTTAAAAGAGTTGCTTTTTCAGGGCAAACTTCGTCACAAACTTTAAGCATACAGTTTTTAATGAAATCCCCTCCATAAATGGCCGGGCTGATTTAGCGATCTCTTCTGCCACAATAAAACTGGCATTGACAGCAGCCTGGCTTTGTGATTTGGCTTTTTTGAACAGAGCCTGTTGAGATTTGAGGCTTCGTTTTAATTCCTCAACCTTCTGTAGCCTTTGTTCGATGTCCATATTCTTGTTTTTGTCCGCGTTTCGTTTCATGCTGTCGTCTCAGATTATACTCTTTCAATACGGCCACACTTTCTCCACGCAGAAGACACACAGGTCTTCCAGCTACGTCCGTGAACATGTACTCTGACTCCCACCTTGTTTGAAACCCCGGTTCTCAGTGTCCACCTTCCGTTTTGCCATTTTTGATGGATATCTGCAAGCTAACGTCACTGTTATCCGAACGACTGCTGCACTAGTAAATATTGAAATAAAGCACCCGACTGCTTGGCGCGACACAGTTGCATTGTGGAAAATGTAGTATTGGTGCGTGTAAAAGATCTGTGGGCTCTCGGCTTGCGGCCGTCCGCGGGCCGGTTCTAATAATAAATCAACATCATCCCAGGGGCCACTGAAAACCTTCTCGCGGGCCGGATCTGGCCCGCGGGCCGGCACTTTGACATATGTGCTGTATTGTATTTCTCATACGCAAACATTAATTGCAAAACCTTAGGTACACATCTAGATCTCCTTTTCACCTATCTTGCTAGATTGTTAACAACCATGTGTATCTGTCCTATGATACTGATGCAGGGCGATGCCGATCAAGAAAGGTTGAAGAGACAGCAGGAGCTCACTGCGCTCAACCTTTACCAGTTACAGCAACTTCAATATCAATACCTCTTAAGGTAAGGTCCATCTGTAAGTAACTGCAGTACCGATTGTTTGGCTCGTCGACTACCATATTCATACGGCGCACTGTATTAAAAGGTGTAGTCTCAGTTACTATTTCTATATTTAACACATACACAAGACACATTGTGTTATTGGACGCAGGCATGGTAAAACATACGCTAGCTTAAAAAATATGGTATTATGTATGTACACTAGCACCCGATGCACACTTTTAAAAGGCAGTGGGAGCCAAACTTAAGTTACCGCTATCTCGTCCATGTTGGTGATGTGGTTGGGCAGGATGTGTTTGCCGGCAATCTTTTTGTAGCATTTCAAAATGCAAAATAGGCTTGTCCATCATCACTTACCATAGCCCAAGCGGATATGAAGGAATGTGGGGATTGGTTGAGAGACCTGGAAGCCACGTGAGGCCGGAAGAGTGGCAGATGTGGATAGATGGTGCCGTTTCATAAAACAAAAGCAGCAAGTAGCATGGATTTATATTCCCATGGTCCTCTGCGTAACTGATAGCTAGCAGTTTAAACTGTGGTTCGTAAGCGTGTCTCTTCGCAAGTCCATTTTCGGGACGTTGTTTTGCACAATGCACGTATTATATCCTATATACACTTACTATGTGCCTGTGTGCCTGAAGTGTCCTCTTTCACCCCCACCCTTCCCACTTTAACTTCCGCATGCTGTCCTCAGTTAGGTTTGCCTCTCCTCTATAGCGTGTTGGCACAACATCAGTCAGTCAAGCGGACCCCTCATCGAAGTAAAAACAGCCTTCACAGATTTTGGAAACTCGTTGCATACACAAGGCGACCTGGGTTTTTTGGCCCCCTGCCCATTTTGGAGAAATGTAAGACTTAAGTACGCCTTTTGGTCGTCAAAATACGGTAATCACCAATAGTAATTACAATTAGTCTACAAATCAGATCATGTAAATCACGAGCAAGCAGCTGCTCCAATATAACCATTTACGTTTATCAATGATGGCACCATTTAAATTGGAGGTGATAGTTTATCTGCGTTGATTCTCCAGATTTGCTTTTCAATGTTTTTGGGTGAAGCGCAAAATGCTAATTTAATGTGAAACTGCTATTTTTGAGCCAATTAAATCCAAATGGAGACATTTAGTATGTGCCTCTCAGCTCAACTTCTACAGGAGTAGGGAGTGAACAGAACTAGGTACCACACTAGGTAAAAGTATTTGATGATATGTAGACTTCTCTTCTTCTTGTTTTGAAAATGATCAATTTATATTCTACACAATAAGGGGTAGGACTAGATAAGTTGTTTACTTCCTACTCCTTTGAGCATACAACTGTGATGATGAGTGTTTTTTCTTTTACATACTTTTACATTTTCCTTTCATAAATTTTGCCTACCTTTTGGCAATCTGTTACTGTGTGTAAAATATATGCTCAATAAACAATAAACAAAACAAACAAACACCGGCACTACCATTAAACACGCCACCACCCCTACTTCTTTGTATTAAAGGGTAAAATGTCTTTGTTGTTGCCTTTTAGGCAGCAGTATGCTCAGGCCCTGGCTCAGCAGAAGGCTGCAGTGCTGAGCTCAGCGCCTCTTCAACAGCAGCAGCAACACCAACAGCAGCTCAACCTGCTTCAACAGCAATACCAGGCTCTCAAGATAAGGTCCAAAACCACTCCAACATATTCACTCGCAGAGCACTTATTTTAACCTATCGTAACAATGTGTTTTACCCTCGTTTTGCAGAACATCTGAGAGCCTTCTACCTCCTGTGACACGTTCGCTGTCTGTCCCCGACTCTGGTTCTGTATGGGAAATGCAGAAGCCGTCCTCTCAGGCTCACTGCACACCAAACCTCCCGCCAGCTACGTCAAGCAGTGAGTCAACTTCACTGAAATGTAAAAAAATAAATAAAAGAACGGCTGTCACACCTGATTGTTTTTTTTGGGGGGGGTTCTCCTTAACAGCATGGGATGGCAGCAGTGTGTGGGACTTGCCCATAGAGTCCATGGCAAAGGCGCCAACCATTGAGCAGATGCAGCAGTTAGAAAAATCAAAGGCTGCAAAGGTAATTTGTATTTCCACTTAAGAAATTGAGACTACATTAATCCACTACTGCGGGACGGAGGCAAAGCCTTACCACCAATTGTGAAGACAAACACGTGCAAGTAATTGAAAATTTCCAAAGACAAACCTATCAAATTTACCATAAACGATGATCCCAAAGTAGGTTTAATATCATTTTGAACTCATAACAATGTCCTTCAAATAAATAACTTACACATGATTTGTTTTCCTCTCACCTTATCCGTCCGTCAGTTGGAACTGGAGAGGCGTGAAGCTGAAATGAGAGTCAAAAGGGAAGAAGAAGAGCGGAAGCGTCTGGAGGAGGCGCTGCGGGCTCGTCAAGAGGAGGAGCGCAAGCGCCTCGAGGAGGAGGAGTTAGCGAGACAAAAACAGGTTGAGTGATTGAGCTTCTTTTTTATTTTTTTTAATTTAATTTTTTTTCAAATCAGATTGCCTGCAAAACATTTGATCGGGGCGTTGATAATCAACGGTGTACACATCTGTAGGAGGAAGCCCTCAGACGCCAACGAGAACAGGAGGAGGCACACCGGAGACAAAAGGAGGAGGAGGAGAGACTCGCACAAGAGGAAGCCCTGCGAAGGCTTGAGGAGAGGAGAAGAGAGGAAGAGGAGAGGAAGAAAAGGGAGGAGTTCCTTCGCAAACAGGTACAGCCAGCCACTCGCCTTGTCAGAGCTTTGGAATGCACACGTCCGACTGCTCAGAGTTTGCACAACTTGCTGCTCCCTCACGAGGAGCAAAAAGACCAAATTCACAAGAGGTGACCCATCCAAGATTGGACCAATACACTTCCTGCTTCAATTCGAATTGGGATTTCACTAATCCCCATCAGCATTCTGATCAAAAGTATGTCTTGCTTGAGGTGGCAGTCCTTGAAAATGGTCGTGGTTCAAGCTGCTGTTTTACACTGTGCAGCTCTTTGTTAGAGAATGGCAAGTTCTGCAAAAAAAAAAGAAAGGAAATGAAAAATGACTGGTCAAATTAAATTCACCTGCAAAGATTGGTGCATTTCAGGTTCATCCTCAAATTCAACACTAGAATATTTCACGAGAGGTGTATGTTGCGCTTCAAATTGTTTCGCGTAAAATACGCCAGCGGTCACCGTTTTTTTATTGTCCCCCTATTTTGTGTTGCCACCACATGCAATTTATTCGTATCAGCCGTATTGCTCAGTGTGTAGCCTGGCTGGAAGCAGACCATTATTACCGTATTTTCACGACCATTCGGCGCACCGTGTTGTAGGGCGCAGTCTCAGTAACGGGTGCTATTTCTGTATTTTACACATACACAAAACGCACTGTATTATTGGGCGCAGCCAGGCCTGGTAAAACAGTATTTATATATATATATATATATATATATATATATATATATATATATATATATATATATATATATATATATGATGTACTCAGAGAATGTCTCAGACAATGGGGAACAGGGGATGAGGTGCTGGAAGAGGGACCATCATGGGAGGACAAGCCCCTACACGGGATGTACCACCGGACCATAAGTGAAGTGGCTGATCTCAAGAAGTCCCATCAGTGGCTAGAGAGGGCTGGCCTGAAGGACAGCACAGAGGCACTCATCCTGGCTGCTCAGGAGCAGGCCCTGAGCACCAGAGCCATTGAGGCCCAGATATACCACACCAGACAAGACCCAAGGTGTAGGTTGTGCAAAGAGGCACCGAGACGATCCAGCACATAACTGCAGGGTGTAAAATGCTGGCAGGAAAGCCTACATGGAACGCCATAACCAGGTGGCTGGCATAGTCTACGAAACATCTGTGCCGAGTATGGACTGGAAACCCCAAGGTCAAAATGGGAAACACCTCCCAAGGTGGTGGAGAATGACCGAGCGAAGATCCTGTGGGACTTCCAGATCCAGACTGACAAGATGGTAATGGCGAACCAACTGGATATCGTGATCATTGATAAAGGGCAGAAGAAAGCCGTTGTAGTGGATGAAGCGGTCCCAAGTGATGGAAACATCAGAAAGAAGGAACACGAGAAACTCGAGAAATACCAAGGGCTCAGAGAGGAGCTGGAGAGAGCCTGGAAGGTAAAGGTGACAGTCGTGCCTGTGGTGGTCGGAGCACTCGGGGCAGTGACCCCAAACTAGTTGAGTGGTTGCAACAGATCCCGGGAACAACATCAGACATCTCAGTCCAGAAATGTGCAGTGCTGGGAACAGCAAGGATACTGCGCAGAACCCTCAAGCTTCCTGGCCTCTGGTAGAGGACCCGAGCTGAATGGGGACGGACACCACCGAGGGGTGAGATGAGGATTTTTATATATATATATATATATATATATATATATATATATATATATATATATATATATATATATATATATATATATATATATATATATATGAGCTGTCAAACGATTAAAATATTTAATCTAATTAAAAACTCAACTGTCATAATTAACTCAAATTAACTAAAAATTAATCGTGATTACTCACGCATTTTTTATCGTTTCTGAATTTCCTTTTATATTTTTTGTCCTATTTTCCCCCATTTTAATGCTCTCATCAACATGGAATCATGAATCCGTTTTCTATGTGCAAAATGCAAATATTTACTGAAATAACAATTTTGATTTTCAATTTTACATGAACATTTTTCACTTGGAGTAGTTATTCACACATTATCTCTCACACAATATTACTGTCCATCAACAACAGTGAAAAAAATATTTTGTCACACAACAGCTGCTTGAACAGCTCTTTTTATGGAATCAAAACAGCGCAATATAACATTATAAAGTGCACATCTAAGGTAAACTAGTACTCAGCCTATAATGGATTTAAGCAATGGTTGCATACTTCGTTTTTCTCAAATTTGCTTTGAACACAGCAGTCAGGCTATGCTGATTCTGTTGAACCTTCTTGCTCGGAAGTCTCTCTACGGTTTTGTGTCAACATCATTTCGGATTCTTGTAATGGAGGCTCTCGCTGGCAATCAGTAGTGGAGTTGTTCAGTTAATTCCGTTTTTCACGGCCCCCTGAATAGGGATTGTCGGTCAGCATGGAAGGATCTCTCGTTCTGTACTTTTTTGATCATTTATTGGAGCACTTTGCAGCAGAAGTAGTAGTAGTAGTAGTAGTAGTAGTAGTTGTAACAGAAGTATCAGAAGCAGGTAATAACCCAAACTACACATAAATGCAAATTCATAAACTATTTAAGTATCCGTTTTCGGTGTCTCGCGCTGGCTGGCAAAACAAACGTGCGTGGACCTGTGCAGCGCGCTTGATGTTTTGTTTCTGGTTTATTTATAGAGCAATGTAACATCCGCTGTGACATCTGCCGCATTAATCTCGTGAGAAAATTTTTGATCCCGATAAAATTCATTTAAATTAATGCCAATAAAAACGCGCTAAACTGACAGCTCTAATATATATACATACATATATATATATATATATATATATTAGAGCTGTCAAACGATTAAAATATTTAATCTAATTAAAAACACAACTGTCATAATTAACTAAAATTAACTAAAAATTAATCATGATTACTCACGTATTTTTTATCGTTTCTGAATTTCATTTTATATTTTTTGTCCTATTTTTCCCATTTTAATGCTCTCGTCAACATGGAATCATGAATCAGTTTTCTATGTGCAAAATGCAAATATTTACTGAAATAATTTCGATTTTCAATTTTACATGAACATTTTTCACTTGGACCAGTTATTCACACATTATCTCTCACACAATATTACTGTCCATCAACAACAGTGACAAAAATATTTTGTCACACAACAGCTGCTTGAACAGCTCTTTTTATGGAATCAAAACAGCGCAATATAAAGTGCACATCTAAGGTAAACTAGTACTTAGCCTATAATTTTTCACGGCCCCCTGAATAGGGATTGTCGGTCAGCATGGAAGGATCTCTCGTTCTGTACTTTTTTGATCATTTATTGGAGCACTTTGCAGCAGAAGTAGTAGTAGTAGTAGTTGTAACAGAAGTATCAGAAGCAGGTAATAACCTAAACTACACATAAATGCAGTAAAAAATTAATATATCTATGTTTCTGCATCACAATGTAAATATGTATATAATTGACATTAATTAATACCTTTATTTAACAATACGTTTAATAAATAATGTAATCAACCCTGATTTCACTATGTATCATTTTCGTCATCATTATTCATTGTTTTAAACGTAAGAAACCATACAACACAAACATAAAGTCGAATCGAACAAAAGAACTACAAGTCCCAATACTCAATCCCGGAAGTGGAGCGCCGGCTTGATTATCCCAAGCTGAAACGCAATTTACTTCGTTAAAACGTCAGATTGCAGACGGACAAACATGACAACTATGCAAAAATGAGCTAAATAAAGACACCCCTGTTCTAGCAACATTTTAGCCCACGCTGTTTGCTTTGAAATGATCCATAGCTGTCGGTCTGAGAGAGGGGGTGGAGTACGGACGTCAGCTGTGTGCTTGGCCATTAAGTGGTATTTCAGACTCGACGTGCTATGACGATAGCTCAGTTTACGACTGCAAAACATACAGGTAACTTTGGTCTTGTCATTGGAACAATCTGGCAACTTTTTAAAAGTAAACTTTCCATTCATAAACTATTTAAGTATCCGTTTTCAGTGTCTCGCGCTGCCGTGGCTGACAAAACAAACGTGCGTGGACCTGTGCAGAGCGATTGATGTTTTGTTTCTGGTTTATTTATAGAGCAACGTAACATCCGGTGTGACGTCTGCCGCATTAATCTGGCGAGAAAATTTTTGATCCCGATAAAATTCATTTAAATTAATGCCAATAAAAACGCACTAAACTGACAGCTCTAATATATATATATATATATGCCAGCTTAAACATACGGCATGCATGCACGCACGCTAAAAACACGTTAGTCAGAGTCACTCTCATTGCCATGTGGCTCCACATGGCGCGGCCACTTCCACGCCCACCCTTCACTGATTGGCCGGCTGCTTTCCCGCACGCCTGGTCTCACTTTGCGGGCCACTTGCACGGCCACCCTTCACTGATTGGCGGGCTGCTTTCCCACATGCCTGCCCTCAGTCACGTCCTCACTCATGGCCACTTACACGCCCACCCTTCACTGATTGGCCGGCTGCTTTCCCGCATGCCTGTTCACGCTCACTTCCGCCTTTTCTCTATATAAACAGCGTGTCGGCTCTCAGTCAGGCTTTGGAACTCGGCTCATACACTAGACGCTCCGCATTATAAGGCGTCCTGTCCATTTGGGAGAAAATTTAAGACTTTTAATGGCGCCTTATGGTCGTGAAAATACGGTATTTACTTTTACCGAGCGGGCCTTTTCCCTCACCTGACAAGTCTGACTCGTACAGGAGGAGGAGCGCAGAAAACAAGAGGAGCTGGAGGCATTAAGGAGGCGTGAGGAGGAGAAGCGAGCAGAGGAGGAAGCTGCGGCGGCCGCTGCGGCCGCTGCCGAGGCGGCGGCAGCGACTGCGGCCGCCCTGGCTCAGCAACAGCAAGAGGAGCAAAAGAGGAGGGAGCAGGAGGCGCAGAGACAACAGGAGCTGCAGAGACAGAGGCAGCAGCAACAGGAGGCTCTGAGGAGACTGCAACAGCAGCAGCAGCTTGCCCAAATGAAGGTGAAGTCGTTTTGCTGGACAGTAACCACAAAGCTTTGTTCGGTGCAGAATGCAAAGTATTAAGACAACAAATACAGTGGGATGACAAAAGTTTGGCTGATCAGCAATTTCTGTTAATTATATCACGTAGCAGACAAACATTGATATTTGGGGGACGGGGCATAAATGTAGCCAATCATACGGGACTGTTAATAATGTACCGTAATTTCCGCACGATAGAGCGCACCTGATTATAAGCCGCACCCACTACATTTTTAGAGGAAAACCAATTTTGTACATACACAAGCCGCACCTGTATATAAGCTGCATGTGCCCACATTAAAACATGTACAAATATTTACGAAGAAAGACGGTACACAGAGAGAGTTTTCAAAGTTTTAATAATATAAGGCGTAGAAAAAAAAGTAGTGTGTTTCCGGTAACCCGACCGACCGAGAATTTCTACCTCGAACAAAAACTTTACGGTCGGCATTTTTTTTCAAACCTTTTACATTTTTGTGTAATAATAATAATAATAATAATAATAATACATTTCATAAGCGCCTTTCAAAACACTCAAGGTCGCTTGAGAGAGAGAGAGAGAGAGAGAGAGAGAGAGAGAGAGAGAGAGAGAGAGAGAGAGAGAGAGAGAGAGAGAGAGAGAGAGAGAGAGAGATAACATGCCACAAATAATAATAATAATAATAATACATTTCATTTATAAGCACCTTTCAAAACACTCAAGGATGCTTTACAATCAAAACAAGAACAATAAAACCACAGACTTTGGCGGCGAGCGGGGGTTTCAATAATAGTAAAAATGTCTCCTTGGTTTATGTTTTATGGGTATTTTGTTTACATTTTTGATGGGGATGTGGCAATGTGGCAGTCGAAAGGAGCACACACGATTGACTGGAAAACACGTCTTTATTCCACGATTGCCAACAAGTGGATCTAACAATTACCAGTTTGCGCCAAAGACATTCACCCGAACACGCCCCCTACCGTATGCCTGCTGGGTGAGAAGCATGGTCCTAGTGTCCGCCACACGGGGCAAAAAAAAAAAGATTTAAAAAAACCGTTGTCCGACCTACCGACCCTATGCTGAAATTTCATGTTAGGCGTAGAAAAAAAAGTAGTGTGTTTCCGGTAACCCGACCGACCGAGAATTTCTACCTCAAAGAAAAACTTTACGGTCGGCATTTTTTTTCAAACCTTCTACATTTTTGTGTAATAATAATAATAGTACATTTCATTTATAAGCGCCTTTCAAAACACTTAAGGACGCTTTACAATCAAAACAAGAACAATAAAACCCCAGCCAAAATTATAAATAATAAAAGGAAAGATGAATTTAGAGCGTTTACATTGGTGCAAACTCTCGCGATATTCACGTTAAATCGCTTGCCCTGTCGTCTGTCAACAACATTGAATCATGGCGGCGGCCACGATCTCCGACAACAGTTTAAACCGCGTTTTGTGTGTTGCAGTCGCATGCTCGCACCATAATATTAAGAAAATAGCATCCACTGCTGTATCGAAAAGATTCATCGGCGGCGGCGACGTTCGACGGCGACGCGAGAGAGGCGGGGGCGGGCGTGACGGTGGGACGGGCGGGGTGGTGGTACGGCGCGCGGTCGTCTACTCTACCCCGCCACGAACACCCAGCGCCCGCCCCGCGGACCGACCCGCGAGGCGGCGGCGGCGCACCCGGCCTCCGAGCCCGGAGCGAGCGAAACCCAAATAGGCGGCGGAGGCGCCGGCCGCGAGCGGCGGGACGACAGTGTCGGGGAGGGGACAGTGTCGGGCGCGGGTCGGTCGGTGCGCTCACTACCCTGCGGCGCCGCCGACCAGCGCGTCCGCGCGCTCGTTGACGTCGACCCCCCGTCCGCCTTAGTCTTACGGCACCCTAGTTCAGGCCGGGCCACGACCACCACGGGCCGTCTAGGACGCGGGACGAGATGGCTCTAACACCCAGCCGCTGGGTACCCAACTCTCGCCGCCGAGCGGTTTCAAGCGGTTTCAATCAGTGGCGATTGCTCTCGGACTGCAAGGGAAGCTCGGCTTCCCTAAAATGTCAAAGAATAAGTGATCAAATATATGAATGTAAATTTTCATTGTGTGTACATGTCATTGACTAAATATGCGCTACAACGTGCTCAACTTTTGCTCAGAGTCAGCTTCTTCATGCCGCAGCTTCGCTGTGCTTTAAACGGTAGTGAGTTCAGGGTAGGTTGTCCCAATGCGTTGAACGGAGACGAGTCATTGGATACAAACTGGTTTTTGTCCCGCCCACGGAATTCGGCGTCTCTGGGACTGGATGGCAGTGGGAGGGTACGGACGCCAGGCTTTTCTGCATCAGATTGGATGCCTGTGTGCCAGTTCGATTGACATTGAAATGAGCCAATCACGAGCTTTTAGTGATTGACATTGAAATGAGCCAATCACCGAGCTTTTAGTGTAGACATTCGTGCGAGCATTTTTTCAACTCGCATTCTGTTCCGAGTTGAGCTGGAGACTTCTCCTAATCATTTTAGCGACACTCTTTGTTGTAAACAAACAACTAGCGACAAATTAATCTTTTATTTCTGGTGGGTTTTATTGTAGTTCCTATAGTTGTAGGACACTAAGTACCGGGAAAAGACGCTTTGTTGGTATGACAGGGTCACAGATCATTTTCTTGAAAAGGAACGGAGCTAGAGTAGAATTCGCGTATAAATAAACGGACACATTTTATGATGTCGACCAAAATTGAGCTTCCCCTCTTTGACAGACGACCATCCGGCACTGGTTTCAATGTCTCCTTGTTTTATGTTTTATGTTTATTTTGTTTACGTTTTTGATGGAGGAGGGAGGGAGAAAAAAAGATTAAAAAAAAAAAACTTTGTCCGACCTACCGACTCTATGCTGAAATTTCATGTTACCGGAAACACACTACTTTTTTTTCTACGCCTTACCGGAAACACACTACTTATTTTTCTACGCCTAACTTAACAATAATAATAATATAACTTTCTTCCCAAACAGTGCCTGTGACGCGGCAGTCTTAATCTTACCTTTTCTACTCGACTGCCCCTGGCGGCCGTTAGAAAAATTACATAAATTGGCCGCATCACTGTATAAGCCGCAGGGTTAAAAGTTTGGGGAAAAAAGTAGCGGCTTATAGTCCGGAATTTACGGTAAATGATCATTGGGCCAGACTAAAGAACGGAGTGGGTCCTACTTTGCCCATCCCTGATTTAATTTCTTATAACCTTAAAAATTATTTGTCAAGTTCAACCAGCAATCTTCCCTGTTTGTAGCTACCGCTGTCATCAAAGTGGGGTCATCAGTCTGCCAACAGTAGCAACAAGAATCAGAACACCTTGTCATTAGCTGAGATCCAGAAACTGGAAGAGGAGCGGGAAAGACAGGCACTCGAAGAGGTAAAACCATCCTGATCACCAGAACGCCTATTATGTGTTGTTTTACTTCAGATCATTTTTCACATGATTATTTTCCCCCACCTTCCACTTGCAGCAGCAGCGTCAGCAGCAGGAGCTCCTGAAGCTTCAGCAGCACCAGGCGCTGCAGCAGGCGCAGCAGGCTCAGGCCAAGCTGTCGGGGTGGGGCCACGCCGCCAAACAGGCTCCTGTTACTAAGTCCCTGCTGGAGATTCAGAGGGAGGAAGCGCAGCAGATGAAGCAGAAGAAGGAGCAGCCGCCGCAACAGCAGCAGCAACAGCAGCAGCAGCAGCAACAGAACCACATCTTCAGCCAGCCTGCCCGACCGCACAACAGAACTGTATGTAACCCATATGATGCAAAAGCACCCCGCTTGTAAAACGAAGGAGTGAACGGCTGTTTGTTGAGGATCTTAACCTACTTGGTGGAAGAGATTGAGATTTGAAGCAAGCAAATGAGTGTGTCGTTCCCGTCAGACATCTCTGAGCAACTCCGTATGGGGATCTGTGAACATCCCGCCCTGCTCAAACTGGGCGGCGGACTCGAGCGGGATCTGGGGGGACACGCACAACTCCAACATGGGCTTCTGGGATGAAGCCGTGAAGGAGGCCGTCCAGCAGCCTCCGCCCACCAGGAAAGGAAATGCGCAGAAAAACAAAGGCAATGCCAATCTCAGGTAAGAGCTGAAGCTGCCAAAACTCATATTAAATGCCTACACACCCTTTCTTTCCCCAAAGGCCAGGGTTTTTATATGGGGGAAAAAATACACCTGCATAAATCACCTTTTAACTGTATGTAAATCTGAAGTTAATATTTTTTCTTTGAGTGGAAGTAAGTACAACTGAGGATGTGGCGGTGTTCAGAATTAACCAATTATATTCAAAACTTGTTATAAATGCAAGTCAGCGCGCGCCTGCCACCATTTTAAGGGCCCCTGATTCACTCCAAATAAAGTTTGGGCTGTTCTAGTAAGCTTTTTCTGGTTTGAGATACACCTGACAGTTTAAGGCGCTACGTTAACTGATATATCTGTTCGGAATTCCCTCCGCATTGTCAAAGCCTTAAGTTCTAGATGGAGTGAGACAACTGCTGCCATCATCATGCTTTACTAAAGGTTGGGTGGCCTTTTGGTGATGAGCAGTGTTATGTTAGCGCCAAACATACCTTTTAGAACTATGGCCAAAAAGTTCCAAATTGGTCTCAGTCGACCGTATCACATTTTTATACTTGCTTTGGTCAGATGAAACCAAAGCTCATTTGTTTATTTTTACTTCGCCTCTCTAAAATATATTTTTCTCAAGTGAGTTGTCACATTAATAGCGGAATAACTTTTGTAATACTTTATCTTGATTTTTTTTTTTTTATTTAAAAACCTGGCATTTGAATGCTCACTTTTAAAATCCAGTCTCTTGTCCCCTAACATGTGAGTTATGCCCATTTTTCTCATTTCTTTGTGTGTCCAGTAATTCCTTGAGTGGGCGAGCAAACAAGAAGGCGGAGGAGGAAGAGAAGCTGCTGAAATTGTTTCAAGGGGTCAACAAGAGTCAGCAGGACAGTTTCATGCAGTGGTGTGAGCACACTCTGCACAGCCTCAACACCGCCAACAATCTGGATGGTAAATAGCTGCGCAAAAAATGGGTGGCGCGGAGACAGAACCGTCATTTGAATTCATGTTTCCGCTCCCCTACACGCGCACTTTTGTCACAGTTCCTACGTTTGCATCGTTCCTGAAAGAAGTGGACTCGTCGTACGAGGTGCATGACTATGTCGGGGCCTACCTGGGGGACACTCCCGAGGCCAAAGACTTTGCCAAGCAGTTCCTGGAACGTCGTGCCAAACAGAACGCTAATCAGCAAAAAGCATCGCCCCCGCAGAACCATCCGCAGGCCCTGAAACAGCAGCAGGTAGTAACCGCTCTCCCTGAAAAGGTTCAAAGCAATTTTGTTAACCAAAATTGCATTCGATTTTAGTTTTTGTTATTATGTAAATTTTTGTAGACTATAATAATGCAGCCATACCAGATATGCGGCACTTAAAATGCACATAGAAATAGATTGACAGTTAACAAATCAGAACTGGGTGCTCAGACCTGCACTCTCTAAATGTGTTGTAATATTCCTTCCCGTCAAGGATTCTGTGTGGGGTGGGACGGGATCATCAACACTCTACCAGGCCAACCACACAAGTGGTCAGCAGAAGCAGCAGCAGCAGCAGCGCTTTGAGACGGTCACCTCAGGGAAGAAGAAAAAGAAGCAAAAGATGGTCCGTGCGGATCCAAGCCTTCTAGGTGAGCGCCAATCACCTCATTGCAGCTCGTCACAGCCTGGGAATTGTCTGAACGCTCTGTTTTACTTTTTATGCCTTTAGGTTTTTCTGTTAACGCATCGTCCGAGAGACTGAATATGGGGGAGATTGAGACTGTGGAGGATTTTTAAGGGAACGCAGCCAAGCAAAGTGGTCACGAAATGACTCGAACCCCTTCCCGCCCTCCACCGCAGCTGCCATACTTTTTCATCTTTTTTTCTTTTACGGCCTTCATTCATTGTCAGACCTTATCTGCCAATAGCAATCCAAAACATCCAAAATCTGACCAAGTGCCCTCTGAAGCTGTGCGTTATTTTTCCATTAAATGGGACTATGAAATACAATCAATGCTTTTTGCCCCAGTCGGCAGAAGTGTTAATTTTCAATTTGGCTTTTTTTCAAGTTACAGAGTTTATATCCATTCTTCTATTTATTGAATTTGAATCTCCCCCACCCCAATAAATTCTGCCCATCTTCCCTTATTTTTGCGCCCTCCCCTCTCCCAACCAATGGTTGTTGGCGCATTAAGACGGCAAAGTTGAGCCCAAGGATCGGTGCCTACTTTATGTCCTGTTTTAAGGACATGCTCCAAGTCCCAAGTAGTTATCTATTTCTTGTAAAATACTAGGCTGTTTAAAAAAAATAAATGAATAAATAAACTTTCAACTTGCACCTGTAATATAATTTATTGAAGACGATCTGCTCGAGTCGAACTTTTTAATACAGCATTGCTCTGTTGTGAAATGTGATATGCTCTTAATGTTGTCATTGTATGAACCTTTTTTCCCCCATTATTTTCTTCCATTTTTGCTGTCTTTGGTATGAGTTGAAAAACTCCCACCCCCCCAAAAAAATCATAGTTAACTTGCATCTCTGATTCAATTTGAAATATATTTTTAAAAAATAATAGAATACATTAGGTAGGGATTGCTTTTCTGAGATGTATTCGTGTTTACTATAGCTTCACTTTTAAAAATGAACTACTAAAAGAAATGAGCTTTGCTATACTGTAAATTGAGATGTACGTGTGTCTAATATGAATTCATGCCTTAAGAGAAAGCCATTTCATGCAGCAAATACTATTTTAAGGAGGTAATTCCACCCTGCACTACCCCAAATGTCACACATGCCAGAAACTGCCTCTGCTCGTAAGCCTTTCGAAAGAGGTTGGAGTGTTGATTGTTTGATTTAGTTCTACCGCAACAGACTCATCCACTCATGGCCTAATATGGGCTAGTAAAAAAAAAAAAAAATTGTCAGTTGGACGATATTTTTTCTCCTCAGACCAAAGGACGTGTCAGATATTCCACAAGTGTCAGAGAAAAAGAAGCCGAAATGGCCGTCAATTGGAAGCGCCGGTGACGTGACCTGGTCAAGGCTGGCCCAGGGCGTCGTGTTTACCTCGCACCCCGCCTGTGTGGCCGGAGGAGCTTGGAGTGGGTGGGCGCTACCGAGATGAACTCACAAAGTCGGCACTGTCCTGACAGTTGGGTAGGCACCTAGTCCCGCCCTTGCAGCCTTCCCGCACCCCCCACTAAACTCTGCTCTTTTTTCACCCCGTACCTTGCAGAAGCCTGCACCTTCGCTCCTCAGATCCTCTCCAGTACTTCTTCGAATCACGGCACATTGAGGACTTGTCGCCATGGTCCGTAGCACCATCTGCAGATTCCTGGTCCTCCTGGGCCTCTTGGTGGTCTTCGCGCGCTCAGGTAAAAAAAATAAAAAATACATCACAGCCATGTCAACTGGGCTAAACACTGTTACAAATGATTATGCAAATAGTATTTCTAACTGATTGTTAAAGTCTGCAAATAGCGTAATTTTCATGTCATCAACTGTTGGAGAATAACTTTGAATGTTTTGAAACGACCTTCCCAGCGATCAAAGTATTTATTTCCAAAATAAATAAAAAATGCCGTTTTTATTCAAATGCGCCGTTCCAAGTTGTGTTGCGCAGCAATGCTTCAAGACGTTCTACACGTCAAGAACGGAATATCGTCGTTTTCAAAACATCTTACTTAATAAGTCATGTTCCACTTTGAACATAGGACCTCTTATGCGATAGCCGCTTGGCAAGTCTTGCATCCATTGAATTTGAAATTTTTTGCACAACTTCTGCTTGAATTTCGTTGCTAGGATTTCAGAATAGCCTTCTGAAATCGCTGTTTGGATTTGAACTGCGAGCACCCTAATCGATCTTTGCTTGAGGATGTGTCAGAGGTTGGGAGCAGGGTTGAAGTCAGAGGGTCGCGGGGGTGGGGGTTGACTAAAAAAAAAACTTGTGTGCCCCCCACACGATAAGTTTTTTTCCCCATAGCAGCCAATGATGTGGACGCGTTCTTTTGCAACATGAGTGTTCAACACTGGATAGTCGAGATGGATGCGATAGTGTTTGGTTGGCGGATGGCCACCATTTTTCCCACAAGGCTGCAACGTCAACATAGAGGTAGCGGCGGCATTTTTTGAGCCGAACACAGATAGAGAGCTTCCGGGTCCCCGAAGGTATGGAAATAACGCCTGAGAAATCTGTTGGGAATTTATGACTGACTACCGGTACTTTCTGACATTGTGTATAATGATAGAACTTTTGCCAAACAGTCATCTTTGCACCTGCCGCAAGAAATCCCTCTGCATCATGGGCTTCTATGGGCGTCAAAGGAGAGAAACGTGGGTGTTTGACCCCCATCGTCGCTAGTTCAGCGGATGTAAGACATGGCAAACTGTTATCACTTGAATGGAACTGGACCTGTCAAGATGTTTTGGGTTGAATCCCACCTCCCAACAAATTCTCTAGTTAACTAGTGTTATTTCCATAGCTCTATCAGCAAAGTCAAATGCTGTTACTTTCAATGCTATATATTTTTTTAAAAAGGTTTTTTTCTCAAAGCTATATATTTGAACACATAGTGAACCAACACCTGTAGACTGATGATACAATAATATGCACGCGCATGTATTCTTTATCCTCTGGGGGGGCGACATCATTGCAGTTAAGTGAAACAGAGTAGCCGTGACTCTTCTTCATTTTTGTTTGTATGACTGTATTATATGAGCCCTGGTGGCCAAGGTAGCCACAGCTTCAATTGAATTAAGTTTTTACAAATACGAAATTATATAGAGTGAGGCTGGACCAGATTAATTGCATTTCTATCCATTTCAATGGGGAAAGAGGATTTGAGAGATGATCGTTTTCCGTTTCGGGCGTGTTAACGAATCAAATTAAATTCTATTACAAGATCCCAAGGCACCGCCGAATCAGCTTTACGTTTTACTACCTGCAACCTAGCCTTTTTTTTTTTTTTTTAGATTTAGATTTTTTTTATTGATTTATTTTTTTAATCAGTGTTGAAAACTGCCCTTGAGAACACTCATGGAAAGAAGTGTCCATGTTCTTGTTTGTTACCCTCTCCAGCCTTTAGCAAACGGCTCCATCAACAAGTTTGTTTAACAAACAGAACCTGGCCGCTGTCTGCTTTGGGCCTGGCCGGTTGTTACCGGTCGCAGGCCCAGCAAGCACAAGCCGCCTTTTGTACATGGGCCTTGAACGCCTCATTGATGACGCTTCTGGCCCGAGGCCTGCGCCTCCAAAAACCTCCCGTCCTGCTACGGATACAGGAAGCTTCTGGGTCAACACAAATACTCACCAAGCTAAAAAGACGCCGCTTGGCATTCATTTCTGCTGAACTACCATCAGATGTTGCAAAAGTCTTCACGCTCTGTATTTAGAGTGGGTCTAAAAAGTCTACACACCCCTCTTCGATTGCAGGTTTTTATGAAATAAAGTGGAACCAACATAAATCATTTCACAACTATTTTTTCAACCGTTAAAATTGAAGGGTGGGGGAATAAAAGTGACTGAGATAATGTGGTTGCAAAAGTGTACACACCCTCCTAGAATGGTGGCGCAGCCACTTTCTCAATTATCCAATCCAAGGTATCAAACCTATGTTAAATTGTAGTCAGCATTAAAATTCCTTTGGTTAACCCCAAATGAATTTCTGATGTTCAAGTAGGCTTTCGGTGACAGTTTGGTTGTCTCCTCTTTCTGCAGAAAGCTTCCACAGCATCAGAGACACCTCATTGTTGAAATTCCACTTCCAGTCAGGAAAAAGATAAATATAAATATACCCTAATATGCAGTAAATATACCCTAGAACACATAAAATGTAGAAAATATGTTCCAAAATATGTTACTGCTTCCTTTGTCAAGCGGGTTGTTAAATTGTTATGTCAGAGTACACACTCTGAAATGGACTTCAACACAAGTCAAATTCAACACCCATTTTAACAACTGGGACGCTGACTACAGTGACAAGCATTTTTGGACGAATTAAGGGGTGTAATGTACAGAAATGGTCTCATATGTAAGGAGTAAAAGTAAAATGTCAGGAAAACAAAAACTCGGGTGAAATACAAATACCTGAAAATCTCTTCAAATACATGAAACAGAGTATTTGCGCTTGGGTTACTTCCCAGCATGGGTCAAATGACAGTACAGAAGGAACAAGAGCAAAGAGTTCAGTGGAAGCATCACAGGCCCGCAGAGTCAATGTTGAACAAGGCCCAGCGTCAACATATTTGGATGGTTTTGTTGGTATGTGTTGCGTCAACGTGTGACTTGGTGTGACTGTATTGGCTTGTGTATATGTGTATGCAAAAGTTTATTTATACGGTTGACTGTATATATACATGGTTTATATGAACATTTTACATGGGTCATCTGCGTTCTAAAAGAAAAAAGTGGCATTTTACATGAGGGGCAAGTTGGGCAGTTCCACCACCAAATCAAGCAAGTGGCACAACGGTGCGAAAAGCTCCTGTTGCCCCACAAATGGCAAATGAAATTCATTTCAAACAGAACGATTCATTCTTACTGAGCATCTTAATCACAGTATGGGTAGTTCATAATGAAGATGGAGGTGTTGTTTCAGCCTGAAGGGTGAACACTTTCATGTTGAAGAACCTCTTCGTCTGCTCTTCTGTGATAATCACCCAGAATGAGGGAGTTTTTCTGCTATCCCGGGAGGTTCTTTGGAACCTTGAAGGAAGGAAAAAACAACATGTCAGGAGGCCACCTCAAGCTCAAACGGACAAAATGTTGCCTCCCTACAAAGGCTTCCTTATACTGCCACTCCGGAGCCGTTGGGGGCACACAGAAGAGACCTTATGGATCACTCAAATATACCAACGATAATCACATTCTATCGTTCAAATTGCTTTTTTTATTTTTTATTTTTTCTGTTTTGCAGAGACGGTCGGCGACTCGCCCAGAGACAACCAAGACATCATGTCCGGAGAGATCCCTGCGGATGTGGCCCCCACCGGAGCCACCACCAAGGAACTCCTCCATCACATGACCGAGCAGACCTTCACGTTCGACTACGAGGACGCCACGCCAGGCCTCGCCGTGGATGAGGAAGAAGGTAATAAAAGTGTCTTTTGTCACCTTTCGATCTGTAGCCAAGTGCAGATGTAAAAGGTTCTAAAATTGTGGGTCCGGTTATTATTTTATGTTAAATGTTCGGTAAAGTGCTTTGTTACAGCTTCACTATTGTCCAACACGACCTTTGAAAAAAGATAACGGGAATTGTATGAAGTTTTTGCTGAAGAAATTAGGCATTTTTGTGAAATCCTCTTTAATCCTGCTTTTCATGCTAACAAAGTGACAGCCATAGGTTTATTTTACAATGTGCATAATTATTGATGTACCGGTATATGGTCAGATACAAATTTGTTTCCTGCACATACTGAAGAATGTACACTGTACAATATTTTTGCCATCCATTGCTCTTCTGTCTCTCAATGTACCGGTAGTATTTTTTGTGTTTGTTTGTATTCTTTTCCAAGTAAATTTGAAGACCTTTAAAAAAGCTACAAAAACATACCTAGCGACTTTTTAATTAGTTTTTAACTACAGCAACCTTGCCCCTGCCCATCTAAGCACAGGATAAATCATTAGGCAGTAGAATCAGTTTTCATCACCCCCCCCCCCCCCAACCCCCCAGCAGAGGACGGCTGTCTACTGAAATACATGTGAAATCCCTGTCAATGTGGGCTCACATTGCACACCTCACGCATTACCTGTTGTCTGGATTTGGTCATGTGGCATCATAATTTCTCGTGTTTGTAGGTGTCTTGGGACCGGGTGCCATCACCGCCATCGTCATCGCCGTTTTTCTTGGAGCATCCGTCCTTCTGGCTCTCATCATCATCATGCTCAGGAAATTCGCAGCCTCCTAAAATGTGTTAGGACGTGTGTATGCGAGTGTGTGTGTGCGTGTGTGTGTGTGTGTGCATTTGTGCTTGTTCTGTATATGTGTTAATTGATGCTGTGGCAGGTCCCCTAACGGAGGAAGCATAGCTGCTCTGCTACACTCTGTGCTCATTTTGCATGTTGAGTTGACATCATTTTCATCAGGATACATATGTATTTTAATTTCACAATTTAAAACATTTCCCACGTGTCTCAATATGTCTTGACATCAAAATAAGGTACATTAAAACAACATTTAAAAAAAGATCAACTGACTTTCAACTGTCTAACCTCGCAGAAATTTGCTTGGACTATGCATTTTGTTACCATGACAACAAGCAAGTAAAAGACTTCTACTTGCAGGTGATCCCAGTGTGGGAAGAAAAATCACCCTTAAAAAAACAATAAAAGCCTTGTCAATCTTGGAATTGAGGCTTTTGTTTTTTATACCTTAAAAAAACTTTACCTTAAAAACAATAAAAGCCTTGTCAATCTTGGAATCGGAGTAGAATGTGTGGGGGAATACTGTGTTGCAGTTTGTGGCAAGATAATAAAAATTTGATCAGTTAATCCCTTCTGATCGTGTTTTTAGTTGCAAAAAAAATGATCACACATTTTATGACCCAATTTATGCAAATTCGTTTTTATATGATTTTTTTTAATTTGTTTTAACTTCATGCCTCAGTCACACATGCCATAGTATTGTCACTGCCTGTCAGTTCATTAAAAGCTGAAAAAGCAACAAGGCAATTTAGTCTAATGCAACTTGGCCAAATTGACATGAAACACGAGGACTTTCCACAAGAAATGTATGCCTGCCAAGTATTTATGCTATCAAAGGTGCCAGCTATGGTATTTTGCAGTGTTAGTATGCTGGTTAAATTTTGGACGCTCTTTCAAGTGAAATTTTATTAAACGTATGCCTGCCAAGAATTAATAACAAATACTTGGCATTTCAACACCTACAATGCACTACATTAGCCATCAGTGGCATTTTGAATTAGTGCCAATCAGGTCATTGTGAAAAACAGCAATTTATAGAAAATGCGCAAAGAATGCACAATGTGGTAGATAGGTCTGAATTTATCTTTTTTTTAAATCCAGAGAAAGTTAATAGTTTATTAAAGCATCAAGATATTAAGTACAGTAAAATACACCAATATTGAGTCACACACATCAATTGAAACAAACTACTGTATTTTTAACTGGGTACAATTGTTGGGAAGAAAATAGACAATTTCAGATGTCATCTGCAAATCTTGGGGAAAAACATCAGCAATAACAAGCTGCAGACAGCACTTTGGTTCCTTCTGATGCTCTTACAGTCTAAAGCCATTTAATAAAATCCAAATATACATGTACACCTGATCATATGTAGAAAATTCACTTTACTTCATATATTGCTTGGTAACATTCAAAATTCATTTACTGTAAACCATCCAAAAATATATGAGGTATGTTTTGTGATACACAGCACTAGTCAACAAATTATTCCGCAAACCAGTGTGCCGCCATTCTATTACACACAAACTATGACAAATGTTTTGTAATTGTGAAGAAAAAAAATTAAGAGAAGAGAGTTTGACAAGGGTTAAAGTGCAGTTTAGAAGTGTAGTCAAGAACTGAAGAGATAATGGCTGTGTCGCCGTTCGCTTTAGGCACACAAGTCAGTAATCACGATGAAACGGCTCTCAAAGTGAATAATTTCCCTGCAGTCGTAATTCTGTATAGCTGGAAAAGAAAACAATACATGTCAGAAACTGAAATTGGACATCCAGCTGGTCAATGGCAGGGTATGAGAAGCTTCGTTCATATCTATGGACAAATCTTCAATATACAGTAGTTCAAAAAGTTTCGAGGCTGAAAATGGAAATCTTACTTTTACAATTTTCTCGTTTGCAAACGAAAAAGATGACGAATATGAATACTATATGTTAATCTTTCTATTTGTAACGTGAAGATTTTTATACATAGGAATCTAGCTCGACAACTTTGCACCTGCCCTAAAAGCTAATTTACTACGTAAATGAAAAGTCAGACGTGGTAAAACCTGTGGCTAAAGGCAACCTTGATTTGCCCGTTGGTGCTTTTTCCGTGGAGGTACGAAAGGGATTTTTTTAAATAAATAGTACCCCCTGGTGGAGGAGTTAGTAGTTACACTCAACCGTAACGCAATCACAGGCCACTTTCAGTACCGCACTCGGCAAACTCCAGTAAAATTGATGACGATAATGACACTTCTGTCTTGCTGAGATTTTTTCACACTTGATGAAAATACTTGTCCTTTTTCCAATTAAGGGCGACTGCAGTTTCTCCCCCCGACCCCATTTCATATTTGTGCAACAACGTAAGGAAGTGAGTTGCATGGATGCTTCAGCCACTCGCGTCTCATCCCTCCATCCTCCTCACTTTCAATGCACACGCTGTGACTCAAAGATTTCCCAGGCTGTGCCCACACTCACTCACTTGGGCAGAAATGAATGAGGCTACATAATCGCTGCAAAGAGGAAGTCTACATTTGGTCATGCTATTTTATGCACACTTCACAAGCACCCAACTCGGATTTCCTGTGACTAAGTGGCACAATTGGTCCAAGCCTGCGGGTACGATACATTTCGCGCCATCGGTGTTGGCATTTGAATTTCTAATACGCATGTGTTTTATGAACCATTAACATGTTATTTTATATACATTTAAGTTCGTTTTAAATTTTACATCACACTTGTATAACATCTAAGAAAAAAAATCAATAGCAATTTCCAACATCTTTGAAACATGTTCATTTTTTTAACCCAGATTTTTTTTTTTTGCACATTTTTGGGGGGAGTTTTTTTACATTGTTTTGAAATGCATTCTTTTACATTAAAAAAGTCAATCTGAATGAATTTTAACAATATATCCAAACTTGGAAGTGTCTGGAATTGACATTTGTAATAAAAAAAACTATTATCATGGTTAAAACCATTAAAGTGTCTTGGTTTTTGTGGGAAAAAAACTTAATTAGAAAAATGTCACTGGATTTTTAAATTCTTTTTGCATGTGGAATTCAAACATTAAAATAATCCTATCAAAAAACATTCATTTTGATGGAATTTTGAAAAATTTTGACAGACTTTGATGGTAAAATTTGGATACATTTAAATTCATCTAATATTTTTTTGCATTACGTTTTCACACAATTAAAAGGGTTTTATGAATTTCGTACACATGGAATTTAGGTAGGAAAATAAAAAGTGGTTGACTCATGTAGGCCGGATGGTGTTTGACACTCACCTGGATCTCCTGTCTGTATTTCAAAGGTCTCCCTTCCGCGGCACATCTCTTGGATGGTGGGGCTCATCTCCTCATTGGTCAGCGGGCCGGTCACCTTCATCACTTCATTGAATACGTAGCGATCCGCTGAGTAAAGCTCACTCTGCAGACCCGATAAAAAAAAAAAAGTCAATCAATGACAGTGTCTTCCATCTTGGGCTCATTTCAGCAACAAGTTTACACAGCAAGATCAGTCATTTCAGTTTCCATCTCAGGTGGCGGCCTTTTTGCCAGCTGCTGTCGACTGAAGATATCAGTTCCTCACAAACTACCAATCAGGGCTCAGCTTGCCAACATCACATGACCAAACTCTCAGGTGAGCCGTATGGCATGACTTGACTCGTGTTATGTCCAACATTCAGAACTTCACTTCTTCCAACACCAACGATGCACTTTCGCACGAGTCCTATCTTGCATACGAGGCGCATCTGACGTGGTCTCACCTTGGTGTTGGTCAGCATGTTCAAAAGGTTGCGTGGACCATTCACTACTATGTTCATCGGGCCCACAAAGCATTTTGACAAATGCGTGTCATAATATGCCGTCTTGCCCTGTCAATAAATACATTTTTAGACATGACAGAAATAAATATGTATGCTACTATTTGAACAAAATAGATCACAAAAATGGTCAAAAAGTGAGGTAGGTGGGCCTCACGTGTGTAAAGTCGTGGATGATGTCATAGGGGTGGTTGCGCCTGTCCCTCTTGAGCACCTTGATGTACTCGTAGTTTTTTTGCAGGGATATAGCCACTTCCATGGTCAGCTCCACTTGGTGGTTATGATCTTCGAACATAACATGGCACTTGAACACCTCCGCTGATTCCTACAGACACACGCGCGCACGACATTTCTTTCAGCACGCGGTACCTTACGCCAATAAGATCAGGCTTTTTGATACGGATAGATGAAATCCATGTGCAGCGTGTGATGAATGGAATCAATGTATAGGATAGGATTGCAGGAAGACGCAAAAGAGGGATGGACAGATGGGTGAAAGAATATAAGGATTGCAGGATGGATGCAATCCATGGGTAGTTGGAACAGATAGCTGATGAAATAATGAAAAAAGTACAGTCGGCTGGAAGAACAGAACTATGGCAGGATGGAGACATACACGCAAATTGTTATCTGTTAAGTTGATGGCATTTTGTGCCGGCAACAAGGCTTGACTGACAGATGAACCGCCACCTGGCAAGTTGCCATCCAACTGGACGAATGGCTAAACAAAAAAAAACAAAACATCAATAAGAATGAGCAATGTCAAGAAAATGTCACAGGATGGAGACATACAAGCAAATCGTTATCCGTTAAGGCGATGTTGGTGTTTTCTGCCGGCCAGAGGACTTGACTGACAGATGAACCGCCAACTGGCAAGTCATCATCCAACTGGACGGATGGAAAAAAAAAACATCAATAAAAATGACCAATGTCAAGAAAATGTCAAAACCAAACGCCACTTGGGTGATTAACAAAACAGATGGTCAGGTAGGCTGCTGCCCTGATGCAAAAGGTACCTTAGAAGGATGGAAGTGGCGGTAGGTGTAGATGGAGCCCAGCAGCAGTCCAAGGAGAATGACCAGCACGGCAATCATGATGACGCACAGGCGGACTGGAAAATACCTCTTGATGTGGGCTGAGGTAGACTCCAGGTCCTGGTCCCGGTCCCGGTCCTGGTCCTGGTCCTGGTGCAGACAAAAAAAAAAATTACCATTGGCCATTTGGCACTTCGCTGAAACTACGGCGGAATATATACTTACAGAAAAGACAAAAAAATGCAAGCACATGGTTTTTGTTTACCCAAGAGTAGATGTACCTCATGAAGCTTCAAGGATTATGAAGCGTGCGATTAGCAACATTTATACTCAACAGGTATGGTGAGCATTTGATTCTGCCTTGATTGAACACCAACATTGCAGCTGTAGTTAATGTCACCTTGTTTACAGTGCTAATGTTAGCTTTGCGTTGTTAGCACTGCTATTTTATCAAAGCCATAGAGCAAAAAAAACAAAACTCAAGCCCTGGATGCAGAATATCATTTCTTTCAGTTGAGCTTTTTTTCCACAAATGTCCCACTTCTCAGCCTTTCTGTGACGCTTCCATTTTTGAAACCCGCTTAAGACACTGATATGCTACATTCCACTCAAAGGACTCATTTAATTCAAACCAGTTTTTTTTTTTGCAGCTCCAACACAAACTATCTTCAGGACCCAGTACTGAGCAGTCACAAATCTAAATTTATAGATGTATTTTTTTAAGATGAAGTGTTTCACATTGGCATTCCAGAACTCACAAATCTGTTTAACTTGAATTCCAAAAAACATGCATGCTTTGTTGAGTATTTTATTTTGACTATTTTTAAAAGATGAGTTTGGACTTATTACAGCATGTTACACTGAAGCGTGACTTGGATCTACTTAAAGAGCAAGTCAATGTTCTATTGCAGTCATGTGTCCTAGGTGGCCCCACAAGTCCAAACATTGTATTAAGCAGTTGTTAAGTTTTTAATCCATCTATTTGTAGCCGTTTTGTCTCTTAATGTCAACTGAAAATGACATCACAGCACCTAATGATGCATTCGAGGGAAGCGATTACTTGGGATTCATCCCACCCAGATTGTCAGGTTCCAAACTCAAGTGTTTGAAGCTAATGCAAACATAAACAACAAAGATGGTTGTTTGTTGTTCTGGTTCATCACAACACATTTTGACCTCCAGCCCAAACTTCCTCATTTTACTTGATTTATATAAAGGAACATCATATCTTCAAAGCATTTCATTCATTTCTCCAAATAACTTAATGCAGGTGTAAGTAGATCTTATCAGTCCAGTCCAAATCTTTTTGTTACATTAAGTTATTTTGAATGGAATTAACTAAATTTTGCCATCCACGGCCAATTCAGGGGCGCCATCGTCGAGTGACGTTAAAACGAAGTCAGTGAACTCAAGCTCCATATTTTTGTCCGAGTTTGTAACTGTGGACATCCCAGTTCAAAGATGTGTGCTAGTAGTGCAATTTTCCAAATCGGACATCGGAAAATTTCAACTTCCGACCTTCCTGAAATGCAGCGTGCAAGTACCACGATTGGTCGTCATCTGAGCCTTCGGCGCTATGATGTCATCAGTCGACGGCAAGGGCCGCCGGCTGACATGGATACAATTCGATTCCTCAAATAAAACCGACGGAAAACGCCCAAAATGTATATGTGTTCAACCAATTGACATCTGTTCAATTTTGTGGGTAGTCACTAATGTAGTCAGGAATTACCACGTGTGAATTGCGTCGCCGAATCGTGAGTCAGGTCGAGAGATCTGACAGACGTAAGATCGGACGGCGCTGAGACTCGCCAGAGGCCCGCCCACGATCTCACGAACAATCTGCCACCTTCGCCGTACTACCGTCGCCATGGCGAGGAGCGGAAGTGGGAGCACCGGGATGCTCTGACTGAAGGCGAAGGCCTATTTTAAGACGTTTTCATCATATTTTTAGACGTGCACTTGTTGATCGATGCGCCTTGACGTCACCCGAGACCAGCGCACCGTGAGATTCGACAGATTCTGGTGTGTACGTGCAATAATCAGCAGGGATCACTCAAGTACTGTACTTTATTAATATGGCTTGCAAGGGAAAAGGCTCATCTTATAAACATTTAGCATCAGATTGATGTTGCGTTATCATTAGACAAAACATTAGGTACACTTGTAGCATCTTTCAGCTAATTAACAGTCTTTACAAGCAATGAATAAAACCCACACGTAAGGTACACAAATAGTACTATATTTTTAAATATTTATTGTGTCTGCCAAAAAGATTATGGGGAAAAAACTCACCAATTAAAATAAAATATTCATAATAAAGTACAATATCTCATATTTAGCAGCGATGAAGAACAATTAACCATTACTCCAACGATGTCAATTATTATGAAAAGTCATAAATACTAAAGGCATACATATAGGAAATTATATACAATTCACAAATACATTGACTGCATTATTATTAATAGCCCCTTGATGTAAAAATGGTCATTACTCAAAAATAAAAGCATAACCATCATCAGATCCCATGGGATTATAATATATATTACTATAAATCAGGAGAATTTAATACTTATACAAATGTCATAATAAAATCACCAAAGCATCATAAAACGTACATAAGGTATCACAAGACCAGAAACTGTCATCACAAACGTAATAATTCACCTCTGTCATCATCACTGTCCCCCGTTTTTAGCTGTCAAGTACAGTGTATCCCACCGCTCTCCTAAATTATTCACAAAATGCATAGAATGACAAAAGTCCTGCGCCTGTGCTATTATTATTATGATTAGCATTGTTATTATCAGTCCAACATTGACTTTGTAGCCAAGCGTCGGAAACAATGATACAGTATATCAAAGTCACTTCAATAAAGAGGGAAAAAACGGGACAACTTACAAGCTCGTTGACAACGAGTTCTTCTCCCTTGTCAGATGAGGAGGCGCGGAAGAATATCCTCACCATTGTGGATGTTCTGTCAAGTTGTTGTTGGTGGTGGGTGGGTTGTTAGAATTTATTCTTCTCTCGGGAAGCACTTGCTGAATGCTGACAACTTAAGTCCGGTTCAGCTTTTATACCCACGAGCGGGGACTCCAGGACGTCACGACAACGTATTCTGTGACGAACACAGGCGAGCGTGGGTATCAAGGAAGAGCTGGCGCGTAACATTAGAAATAAGAGCAACACGTCGACATAACTACTTTGATTTGCCACGGAATACAACCACGTACGATGTTTTTTGTGTATCTTTCATAATATTGTCGAGGATTTCAATCAGTAAATGTGATTATAAGACGTTTTTTGCGTAGTTTCCGCCACTATTAACTTTTATTTTGAAGACACGAGTCAACATATGGTAGTGTTCCGTATTTCACAAACAAACGTCATCATCCGGAACTGCAGCTTTGTTCAAAGTAAACTTGCATGCACTCTTGCTTGATATGCATCCCCAATGCCATCAAATACAGTATAATACTATATAATGTAATATAATATGGCTGCACGGTGAACGACTGTTGAGCATGTCCGCCTCACAGTGCTGAGGTGCAGGGTTTGATTTCGGCTCCAGCCTTCCAGTGTGGAGTTTGCATGTGCTCCACGTGCCTCCGTGGTTTTTCTCTGGGTACTTTTTTTTTTTTTTTTTTGCCACATTCCAAAAACATGCATGGCAGGCTAACGGAACACTCTAAATTGTCGCTAGGTGTCATCATGAGCGCGAATGGTTGTTTGTCTATATGGGCAACCAGTTCAGAGTGTACCCCGCCTACTGCCTGAAAACAGCTGGGATAGGCTCTGGCACGCCCGCGACCCTTGTGAGGATAAGCAGATGGATGGATGAATGCATACGTTATCCATTTATCCATCCATTTTCTGATCCGCTTGATCCTCACAAGGGTCACGGGGGGTGCTGGAGCCTATCCCAGCTGTCTTCGGGCAGTAGGCGGGGGACACCCTGAACCGGTTGTCAGCCAGGCACACAGAGATACAATACAATACAATACAATACATGCTGATTTATATAGCGCTTTCACAACAGCGGCAGCTGTAACAAAGCGCTTAACAAAGCAGTTAACATAAAGTAAAATAATAAACACAACACACAACATAAAACACAAACAAAAAGTAAAATAATGAACACAACACATGACATAAAACACGGACAGTCGTGCAGTCCTAACCACTTTTCCCTCATACGCTTTGTTGTCAAAGCAGTTTGAGATGAAAGAGGAGAGAATCAAACAAGAGGAGCCGCTGCGGGTGTCCGCGCCGCCATCAAAAGAAAAGTTAACAAAAAAAGACAAAATACAAAACAACACATGAGACACAGACAATCGTGCACTCTTAACCACTTTCCTGCATACTTTGTTGTCTGAAGCAGTTATAGATGAAAGAGGAGCGAATCAAAGTGTCCTTTTCACCAGTGGATCAAAGACGTCATGCTGCAATGTGCACACGTCTGCTACAAGCTAAACTTGAAAGCAACAAGAAGCAGTAGCATCCATTAATGAAAAAGAGATTGGCTGTCTTCTCCTGTCCCATGCAAGTCCGCTTCAATTTCAAGCCGCGACTCCCAGTTCCACATATGCATCGGCGCTCTGCGCTGACGCTGCCTTCTTCTCATCGTCGGCTCCTCAATCCATGCATCCATCCAGCTGCAGAATGTCCATCAGCACCAACCTTTTCGCTGAACAAAGCGAGGCTGTGAAAATGCTGCCTACTTCAGGCACAAGACACAAGCGCCCCGGGGATGTCCAGCAACGACAGTCAAATGGCGCCAACATTCCTCCCAATCAAGAAATCAGTGCTGGTACGCGTGTGCTGCCGAGAAGGCGCAACCACCAAGCACAGATTCTTCGACAAATGCCATGGCCAAAAATGCTGAAAACAGTCCACTTCAGGTCCACACGACGTAAGAACAACACCATGTGACAAAGCAAGACAAAAACAACAACAAAAAAACGCAAGGCTCTTGAAGAGCACTTGCCGACAGCTGCCTATCCGGGCGCCATCTTATGGAAATGCGTTTTCCTTATTAACCGACAATTATGTTGTAGCAGTAAGATCTATGTCCCACTGAGCAAAAAAGACGCTTTCTCATTAAGGCCACTTTTATCCTGTCTGGAAGAAATCAAAACCTGGATGGCACAAAATGTCTTGAATTTCAATGAAAAGAAGACAGGTGATAGTCTTTGGTGCCATTGGCCCTTGTACATCCCCTCCTGTAGACTTGGGCCCCCTGTCTCCTTATTTTAAGTCAACAATCTCAAATTTGGGTCTTAAACTGGGCACTGATTTTAAACTTGACCGCCAAATTGGTGCTGTTGTTAAAACCTCTCCTCTGTCATGAACACTTGAGGGGTGTTCACACGGCACACATTTGCTCCGGCGCTACACCGATGTATTTTGTTGCAATATATTTTACTCCGTAGCAAATTTTGTGTAGTGGTCACACGTACAAAGCCACTGAGCGTGTCAGCACCGGCACAGCGTCGGTGCAGCGCCACTTGCGGTCACACGGCAGTTTCTGCAGCGGAGCAAAACGACAAAACAAATGAGCTGTCGTGTTGGTTCTTTTTAAAACTTATACACAACTCAAGCAACTACGGTACAGGCATGTCCTTCTCCTCTGTCTCCGTGCCTTCGAGTGATGTGTCGGCTCGTTCGCGACCCGGTACAAAGAGCCGGTTTGAAGTGAACGACTTGTCATTTTCCTTCTCTCTCTCCCTCTCTACGAGGTTTGGCAGTGGCTCAGCTGCCGTGCTCAGAGAGGTAGACCAGAAGAGAAATGGGAGGGGCGAAGGGCTTGGTAGGGACTGCATGGAGTGCACGCTGAGCACATGCTCCGTCGCGTCTGCGCAGCCACAGACAGACTCAGGAATTGACTGTCACGTTGCGTGGTGGTGATGGACCCCAAAGAGCAGGCAGGAGGGAGGAGCAGGGTGAACTTGACAAATTGTATTTAATAAAACACAGAGAAAACTAAATCCAAAACAAAGTCCAAAGTATCAAACAAAACACATGACTGAAGATAAAAACTCAATAACAGAAACATGACCGAAACAAACCTGACAGCAGCAGACAAATGGCAACAAACAATTATGACAGTAGCCAACTGCAACAATGACCCGACACTGAGTGGTCGGGAGGGAGTCCTTTTAAACGGCTAACGACATAACGACCAACAGGTGTGCAGCTGCAGGGTAAAGCCCCACAGTGCCACCTGTTGGTGACAAACCGAAACATGACACTCAACGTGGACGGGGCTCGGCCCACCGTAGACGCGGCTTGACAAGACAAAAACAGGACAGCGGCATCACCAGCGCTGCCTGAAGGGGAAAAGGGTGTCTGCCGCAGATGTGCTCCGCCATGCACATGGTGGAATAGGGACCAGTTCTTTGTACCTGCGGGGTCCAGGTGGTCGGGTCATTCTGTCACGTTGCGAGGTGGTGGTGGACCCCAAGAAGCAGGCAGGAGGATGGAGCAGGGTGAACTTGACAAATTGTATTTAATAAAACACAGAGAAAACTAAATCCAAAACAAAGTCCAAAGTATCAAACAAAACACATGACTGAAGATAAAAACTCAATAACAGAAACATGACCGAAACAAACCTGACAGCAGCAGACAAATGGCAACAAACAATTATGACAGTAGCCAACTGCAACAATGACCCGACACTGAGTGGTCGGGAGGGAGTCCTTTTAAACGGCTAACGACATAACGACCAACAGGTGTGCAGCTGCAGGGTTTGACTTTCCCAGTTCGAACTCATCCAGAGGATCATAAACACAACGACAAAGACCAACATGGTGAGACGGCACCTGATAAAGGTACCCAGAGAGTTGTATTTTTTCAGTGGGACTGTACTTGTAAAGTTGAGAGCCACTTCAGTCGAAGGTTTGTCATTCCTATTGGTCACCAGTAGACGGCGCCCTTATGTTTCATAAAGACCTTGTCAACACCATCGACGACGGGCGCGAGCCTCTTGGGAGTTTGCGGTCGAATTTTACGACAATTCTTACTGCTGTTAGCTGACATTGGAAAGTGAAATCGGGTTTATTGTTTCCCCTTGCCAATGGCGGGCCCTCTGCTGGAGTTTGAGACCGAAATGTTTCTGACATGTTGATCGATATACAGAGAATACTTTGAGGGGGAAAAGTTATCGGGGCCCTCAGAAAGTCATACGATGTTTCCTCCCCAATCTGAAACGAAGTTTGATTTCACCGTGATCCTTTGGGTTTTGCACGTTCTTCAGTCCCCGGCCCCGTTGGGACCAGCAGAGATAAACCCGCAAGCATCCAGACGAGACTTGCGTCTCAACTATTCCAACGGAGTTGCCCTGATCAACAAAGCATCTTGAAACAATGAATAAAGTTGGTTTGCACGTTTTGGTAGTGTGCGTAATGGGTGTTTTAGTTGCACTTTATTCACGATCGCCAAGAACAAGGGTGTCAAACATACCCGCGAGGGGGTTTGATCAGGCCCGCAGGATAATTTTAAAGTGAAAAAATGCATAAAAGACACAGTATGAATATTTTTAATAAAGTGCAATTCATGGACACACTGTTTTGATCAGAGGAAAAGACAACAGCAGCCTCTGTCACTGAGACAGACCCAACACAGCTATCAAGGACATGTGAATACTTTATTCTTTACACGTATTATAGCACTCTCCTTAGTTTGTAAGGTGTAGGCAGGGATTACATTTAGATTTTATATGTTCGTGTAAATGGTTTAAAAATTCCTTTCTTTATAAATCTCGTTTAATCTTAAAAGTACAAAGACGTTCGAAAACCGAGGTTTGACTATATGTGAATGACAAAAGTAAATTGCACATTTGTCATAGGAAATTTTAGGTGCTTCATGAAATGTTTTGTGAAAGATATGTTCATTAAATTTCACCATTTTCCTAGTGATCTTGTGCATCTTTAGACCAAAACAAAGGAAAGACATGCTATTTTGGTTATTTATAGCAGAGTATGGTATAATATTTAATGGTCTGTCCCACTTGACATCGACCGAGGCCCCATGTGGCCCACAATGTGAAATGAGTTTGACACGCATGCTATACATGGTCGTTTTTTTCGGGTTAAAACGCCTTATTAATGGTCGTTTTTTCGCTAAAAAAGCCTAAATATTCATGGTCGTTTTTTTTCGATAA
This sequence comes from Hippocampus mohnikei, assembly GCA_026261675.1. Taxonomy (NCBI): domain Eukaryota; kingdom Metazoa; phylum Chordata; class Actinopteri; order Syngnathiformes; family Syngnathidae; genus Hippocampus; species Hippocampus mohnikei. The sequence continues at coordinate 18,264,971 of JAKGUB010000325.1, read as the reverse complement.
AAAACACCTTCCTATACATGGACGTTTTTTTCGGCTAAAAACGCCTTACTATATACATGGTCGGTTTTTTTTTCGATAAAAAACACCTTCCTATACATGGTCGTTTTTTTCGTCTAAAAATGCCTTACTATACACATGGTCTTTTTTTTTTGGCTAAAAACGCCTTACTATATAAACATGGTCGTTTTTTTCGGCCCAAAACGCCGTACTATACATGGTCGTTTTTTTCGCCTAAAAACGCCTGACTATACATGGTCGTCTTTTTCGGCTAAAAACGCTTAACTATACATGGTCGTTTTTTCGACTAGAAACGCCTTACAATACATGGTCGTTATTTTCGTCTAAAATTTTCTTACTGTACATGGTAGTTTTTTTCTGCTAAAAACGCCTTACTATACATGATCGTTTTTTCGGGTTAAAACACCTTACTATACATGGTCGTTTTCACTCATTCATTCATTCATTCATCTTCCGAACCGCTCTATCCTCACTAGGGTCGCGAGGACATGGTCATTTTGTTCGGCTAAAAAAAAACCTGACTATACATGGTCGTTTTTTTCGGCTAAAAACGCCTAACTATACATTGTCGTTTTTTTCGACTAAAAACGCCTTCCTATATATGGTCGTTTTTTTCAGCTAAAAACGCCTTACTATACATGGTCGTTTTTTTCGAGTTAAAATGCCTTACGATACATGGTCGTTTTTTTACAGTTAAAATGCCTTACGATACATGGTCATCTTTTTCGGCTTGCTAAAAACGCCTTACTACATGGTCGTTTTTTTCGGCTAAAAACGCCTGACTATACATGGTCGTTTTTTTTTCAGCTAAAAACGCCTTACTATACATGGTCGTTTTTTTCGAGTTAAAATGCCTTACGATACATGGTCGTTTTTTTACAGTTAAAATGCCTTACGATACATGGTCATCTTTTTCGGCTTGCTAAAAACGCCTTACTACATGGTCGTTTTTTTCGGCTAAAAACGCCTGACTATACATGGTCGTTTTTTTCGAGTTAAAATGCCTTACGATACATGGTCGTTTTTTTACAGTTAAAATGCCTTACGATACATGGTCATCTTTTTCGGCTTGCTAAAAACGCCTTACTACATGGTCGTTTTTTCGCTAAAACGCCTTCCTATATATGGTCGTTTTTCAGCTAAAAACGCCTTACTATACATGGTCGTTTTTTTCGAGTTAAAATGCCTTACGATACATGGTCGTTTTTTTACAGTTAAAATGCCTTACGATACATGGTCATCTTTTTCGGCTTGCTAAAAACGCCTTACTACATGGTCGTTTTTTTCGGCTAAAAACGCCTGACTATACATGGTCGTTTTTTTCAGCTAAAAACGCCTTACTATACATGGTCGTTTTTTTCGAGTTAAAATGCCTTACAATACATGGTCGTCTTTTCGCTTGCTAAAACGCCTTACTACATGGTCGTTTTTTCGCTAAAAACGCCTTACTATACATGATCGTTTTTTTTCGGCTAATAACGCCTTACTGTACATGGTTGTTTTTTTTGGCTAAAAACTTCTTACTATACATGGTCGTTTTTTTTCAGCTAAAAACGCCTTACTATACATGATCGTTTTTTTTCGGCTAATAACGCCTTACTGTACATGGTTGTTTTTTTTGGCTAAAAACTTCTTACTATACATGGTCGTTTTTTTTCAGCTAAAAACGCCTTACTATACATGGTCGTTTTTTTTCAGCCCAAAATGCCTTACGATACATGGTCGTTTTTTTTTCAGCTAAAAACGCCTTACTATACATGGTCGTTTTTTTCGAGTTAAAATGCCTTACAATACATGGTCGTCTTTTTCGACTAAAAACGCCTTCCTATATATGGTCGTTTTTTTCAGCTAAAAACGCCTTACTATACATGGTCGTTTTTTTCGAGTTAAAATGCCTTACGATACATGGTCGTTTTTTTACAGTTAAAATGCCTTACGATACATGGTCATCTTTTTCGGCTTGCTAAAAACGCCTTACTACATGGTCGTTTTTTTCGGCTAAAAACGCCTGACTATACATGGTCGTTTTTTTTCAGCTAAAAACGCCTTACTATACATGGTCGTTTTTTTCGAGTTAAAATGCCTTACAATACATGGTCGTCTTTTTCGGCTTGCTAAAAACGCCTTACTACATGGTCGTTTTTTTTCGGCTAAAAACGCCTTACTATACATGATCGTTTTTTTTCGGCTAATAACGCCTTACTGTACATGGTTGTTTTTTTTGGCTAAAAACTTCTTACTATACATGGTCGTTTTTTTTCAGCTAAAAACGCCTTACTATACATGATGGTTTTTTCTCGGCTAATAACGCCTTACTGTACATGGTTGTTTTTTTTGGCTAAAAACTTCTTACTATACATGGTCGTTTTTCAGCTAAAAACGCCTTACTATACATGGTCGTTTTTTTTCAGCCCAAAATGCCTTACGATACATGGTCGTTTTTTTTTTCAGCTAAAAACGCCTTACTATACATGGTCGTTTTTTTCGAGTTAAAATGCCTTACAATACATGGTCGTCTTTTTCGACTAAAAACGCCTTCCTATATATGGTCATTTTTTTCAGCTAAAAACGCCTTACTATACATGGTCGTTTTTTTCGAGTTAAAATGCCTTACGATACATGGTCGTTTTTTTACAGTTAAAATGCCTTACGATACATGGTCATCTTTTTCGGCTTGCTAAAAACGCCTTACTACATGGTCGTTTTTTTCGGCTAAAAACGCCTGACTATACATGGTCGTTTTTTTTTCAGCTAAAAACGCCTTACTATACATGATCGTTTTTTTCGGCTAATAACGCCTTACTGTACATGGTTGTTTTTTTTGGCTAAAAACTTCTTACTATACATGGTCGTTTTTTTTCAGCTAAAAACGCCTTACTATACATGATCGTTTTTTTTCGGCTAATAACGCCTTACTGTACATGGTTGTTTTTTTTGGCTAAAAACTTCTTACTATACATGGTCGTTTTTTCAGCTAAAACGCCTTACTATACATGGTCGTTTTTTTCAGCCCAAAATGCCTTACGATACATGGTCGTTTTTTTTCAGCTAAAACGCCTTACTATACATGGTCGTTTTTCGAGTTAAAATGCCTTACAATACATGGTCGTCTTTTCCGGCTTGCTAAAAACGCCTTACTACATGGTCGTTTTTTTCCGGCTAAAAACGCCTTACTATACATGATCGTTTTTTCTCGGCTAATAATGCCTTACTGTACATGGTTGTTTTTTTTGGCTAAAAACTTCTTACTATACATGGTCGTTTTTTCAGCTAAAAACGCCTTACTATACATGATCGTTTTTTTCGCTAATAACGCCTTACTGTACATGGTTGTTTTTTTTGGCTAAAAACTTCTTACTATACATGGTCGTTTTTTTTCAGCTAAAAACGCCTTACTATACATGGTCGTTTTTTTTCAGCCCAAAATGCCTTACGATACATGGTCGTTTTTTTCAGCCAAAAACGCCTTACGATACATGGTCGTTATTTTTGGGTTAAAACACTTTACTATACGTTGTCGTTTTTTTTCGGCAAAAAAAACCTGACGATACATGGTAGTTTTTTTCGGCCAGAAAAAACACCTTACTATACATCAGTGTTTCTCAAACAGTGGCTTTCAGATGATTTGTGTCACGCAGCGTGGTGGTGGACCCCAAGAAGCAGGCACGAGGGAGGATCACGGTGTACTTGATGACTTGTATTAAATGAAATACAGAAAACTAAATCCAAAACAAACATAGTCCAAAGTATCAAACAAAAATCATGACTGAAGATAAAACATAACAGTAACCGAAACATGACAAACCTGATGGCAGCAAACAAACAGACATGACAGTAGCAAACAACAGCAACAATGACCCAACACTCAATGCTCGGGGTGGGAGTCCTTTTAAAGCACTCATTGCCAAACGGCCAACAGGTGTGCAGCTCAGGGAGAGCCCTGCAGTGCCACCTGTTGGTCCCAAACCGAATCATGACAATTTGTATTTCTCACATGAAGCCTTATTTCAAATCCAAAATTGGCATTTTAAGTTGTGGTCTGGTAAAATTCCATCAAGAATCTTTTTCTGCACCAACTGTACAAACTGTCATAGTATTGTATTCTACCACTGATCACTTTAGCTCTGCTTGAAACTATGGTTCACTTACATTATGAAATGTCCTTCCATACCTATTTGTCATGTTCTTGTTTATGATGATACTAATGCAGCGTGTGTACCGGAGACAAATTCCTTGTGTGTTCTACATACTTGGCCAATAAAGATGATTCTGATTCTGATTCTGATTCTGATCTGGCTCTGTAGCGCAACAGATAGCGTGTTGGACCTCTAGGTTGCTCAAAAAGAGGTGAATCAAAGGTTGTGGGTTTGACTCCCACCAGAGTCGACTTAAAGATGATTTGTACTTCGAGCCTGAAGCATGGCATTTTAAGTTGTGGTATGGTAAAATTCCAACGAGCATCTCATCGAGCTCTGTGGCGCAATGGATAGCGAGTTGGACTTTTAGGTTTCTCAGAAAGAGGCAATTCAAAGGTTGTGAGGCCCAAAACGCCTTACTATACATGGTCGTTTTTTCGGCTAAAATACCTAACTATACATGGTCGGGTTTTTTTTCGGCTGATACTGTCATGATTCGGTTTGGGACCAACAGGTGGCACTGCAGGGCTCTCCCTGAGCTGCACACCTGTTGTTCGTTTGGCAATTAGTGCTTTAAAATGACTCCCACCCCGAGCATTCAGTGTCGGGTCATTGTTGCTGTTGTTTGCTACTGTCATGTTTGTTTGTTTGTTTGTTTGCTGCCATCAGGTTTGTCATGTTTCAGTTACTGTTATGTTTTATCTTCAGTCATGATTTTTGTTTGATAGTTTGGACTTTGTTTTGGACTTAGTTTTCTGTGTTTTATAGTGATGGCAAAATGAAGCCCTATAAAGCAGTGAAGCCCTGCAGGGAACTGCTTCACACAAGATTTGGGGCTTCAAGATGAATCATTTCCTCGACCACGCCATCATGTGGACAGGAAAATGTATAACATGCTTGGTGCATGCAATAAAATGGTGGGGTGTAAATCATGCTCTGAACACAATAATATGTATTTGAGGAGTGTTTTTACATGAATTGTTCTGTTTTACTTTGTCTATGTTTGTGCCTATGCAACAAGTGAAAATGTGAAATAAGGAGGTAAAATAAAGTGCGTATTCGTTTTTAATTTAAAAACAATATCTAAAGTTTTTGGACTCAGGCAGTTTCTTTTTTGCAGAGAATTTCACCTGGTTTTGAACAAACTCTTTCATATGAAGGGGAATCCATAGCGTTTCTATGCCGCTTTTATTTCGAACCACAGTCGAACCGATTGCATCATTTCCTGAATCAGTCACGTGATACACCCCCTTCGCGGGGCTTCAAGCGTCACCACTGATGTCACCAACACGCGCTTCGGCTCCCCATTCATGAACCACTCATCTAGATTACTCGGCACACGCTTCAGGGATTCGACCCGTGGAGCACATCACTAGTGTTTTATTAAATACAATCCGTCAAGTACACCCTGCTCCTCCCTCGTGCCTGCTTCTTGGGGTCCACCATCACCACGCAACGTGACAGAATGACCCGACCAACTGGACCCCGCAGGTACAAAGGACTGGTTCCAATTCCATCATGTGCCTGGCGGAGCACGTCTGCGGCCGACACCCTTTTCCCCTTCAGGCAGCACTGGTGATGCCGCTGTCCTGTTTTCGTCTTGTCAAGCCGCGTCTACGGTGGGCCGAGCCCCGTCCGCGTCCACGTTGAGCCGAGGCTCGTCACGTGTCTGTTCGAGCTGAGTCACATTCTCGTCGTCGACGACGAGCCGTGCCACATCTACGCCCACGTCAGGACAAGCCCCTGTTCACGTCCGGCAGTCCCATGTCCCCCGCTACGTCGAGCTCCGTCCACGTCAGGCCAAGCCCAGCCAAAAGGTCGCCGTCGCTTTTGTTCCTGTTCCCTGGCGAGGCGAAGGTCGCCGTCGCTTTTGTTCCTGTTCCCCGGCGAGGCGAAGGTCGCCGTCGCTTTTGTTCCTGTTCTTCGGCGAGGCAAGGGTTGCCATCGCTTTTAGTTCCTGATCCCCGGCGAGGCAGCCTGTTGGACAACTTTGGGACGTCTGGGATCCGTCCCTTGAGGGAGGGGTACTGTCATGATTCGGTTTGGGACCTACAGGTGGCACTGCAGGGCTCTCCCTGAGCTGCACACCTGTTGTTCGTTTGGCAATGAGTGCTTTAAAATGACTCCCACCCCGAGCATTGAGTGTCGGGTCATTGTTGCTGTTGTTTGCTACTGTCATGTTTGTTTGTTTGCTGCCATCAGGTTTGTCATGTTTCGGTTACTGTTATGTTTTATCTTCGGTCATGATTTTTGTTTGATACTTTGGACTTTGTTTTGGACTTAGTTTTCTGTGTTTTATTAAATACAATTCGTCAAGTACACCCTGCTCCTCCCTCGTGCCTGCTTCCTGGGGTCCACCATCACCACGCAACGTGACAAATACCGCCTTACTGTACATGGTCGTTTTTTTTGGCTAAAAACTTCTTACTATACATGGTCGTTTTTTTCGTCAAAAAACACCTTCCTATACATGGTCGGTTTTTTTTCGGCTAATATCGCCTTATTATACATGGTCGTTTTTTTCGTCTAAAAACACCTTACTATACATGGTCGTTTTTTTCGGGTTAAAATGCCTCACGACACATGGTCGTTTTTTCGGCTAAAATGCCTAACTATACATGGTCTGTTTTTTTCGGCTAATAAAGCCTTACTGTACATGGTCGTTTTTTTCCGTCTAAAAACGCCTTACTATACATGATCGGTTTTTTTCGGCTAATAACGCCTTACTGTACATGGTTGTTTTTTGGCTAAAAACTTCTTACTATACATGGTCGTTTTTTTTCAGCTAAAAACGCCTGACTATACATGGTCGTTTTTTTCGGCTAAAAACGCCTTACTATACATGGTTGGTTTTTTTTCGGGTTAAAACGTCTTACTATACGTGGTCGTTTTTTTCGTCTTACTATACATGGTCAAATGTTTTTGACAGTTTCAGGGGTTGATGTGGGTATTGGGAGAGATGTCCCCTTAGATATCAGGAAAGATTAATTGCAGTTTTCTGACATCAAGTCGCGTTCAGCTTTTTTTTCTTCTGAGAGCAAAACACTTATTGCCCATAAAACCCAAAATATAGAGCGATTGTTTTGACATTTCCAGAGATAGATGCGCACATGAATTTTGGTGATGATTGGTTCGATAATTTTTTAATATGGTAGTGAACGTCTATCGGGAGAAAAGGGCTTAATGCCTATAAAATACAAAATACCCTGGCGATTGTTTCGATATTTTCAAAAATTGAAGTGGGCCTGGGGAAAGATGTGCATTTGATTTTAATAACAATTTGTTTTACATGTAGCCTTTCCCCAGGTTATTGAATTCAGGGTACAGATTTGCAAATTGAAGGGGGCTTACTTACACCCCCGTGGCTTTTTCGCCCTATTCATATGTAAATCAGGCGTTATATATACCTAGCCCATGTCTCCCCCTACAGTGGCAGCACTAAAATTAAGCCAGGTCTGTTGGCCGAGAGCAACTGTCTCTCCACTGAAGAGCTCTGTCTTTTTTGGGGGGGAGCTTCGAAAGACAATTTCAAGGTTCTCGTCATTTTATTTTTCTTTTTTGGTGGCAGGAATGCCCCCCACCCGCAAGCGCACACCGACTGACCACTATACAGGCGGACTGAAGTCTGACAGAAAGGTAATATCTTAATTATTATTACTATTATTCACCATGCGGTAAAAACGATTTATTGGAAATGTTATTGTTTTTGGTTTCACTAATAATAATAATTATATGCGTCCAGATGAGGAAACCTCTAGTCGAGAAGAAACGACGAGCTCGAATCAACGACAGTTACCACGAACTCAGGGTTCTCATGGCGGATACGGAGGTAAGCAACACATCATATGTTAATTTTTAACAGGCCAATCGTTTGCTTTTTTAAAGGGGAGATAAATGTGACTAATAAGGTGTGTGCGCGCGCGCGCGTGTGCGTGTCGCGTAGCAGTTCCATTCAAAGATGGAGAACGCCGAAGTGCTGGAGATGACGGTCAAACGGGTGGAGAGAATTCTGCAAAACCGGGCTCAAGGTAAAGATGAACACCATTGATATTCTAGGTTATTCTGTAGTGTTTTCATTTTAGCAAGCTTATGACCGTAAAAAGCAAAGTTTTACTCGAGTTTGCCTCGCTTCTGCTTGGCAACCCGCTGCCCAAATTCTGTCTCAATGCTGCATTCAACAACATTTGGGAATGCAGATGATCTCCTATATCCGACCGGGTAACTAATGACGAAATGGCGTAAAAATTCCAGTTAGAATGACGAAATGTGGGCTATTTAGTAGAAATTCTACTTGAGTTTCGACTGCCATCGTTTACATTAATGTTCGTTCACTCAAAGTACAATGGATTATCTAATTTTCCAATTTCACAAGCGCAGCGGTGATTGGTAGTTCCTCTGATCAGCGCATAGATACACTCACTAGGCACCGAGGCTGCAGGTGTACCACTGCTGCACGTCCTTCCGCGAGGAAGAATATAGATCGCAACAGGTCGCTTTTAAACCACTTTTTGTCCCCCCCCCCCCCCCACACACACACACACACACAAATCGTATTCAACAGAATTCACCTTTACTTATTTTGACCACAAAATGCCAAAGACACACAATTCTTACCACAAAGTGGATCACAAAGAACTGATCCTATGATCAGTTTTATTTAGCCTCGACTTTCTGTCTTTACCTAACACACTATTTGAAGCTAACAACAAAATACGAACAAGCTGCTTTTCTTTCCAGTGATTTTTTTCTTTTTTTTCCAGTGCAAAGGCCCGCCTTGCAGAAAAATAATTATTCAAGGACGGCACAAAATGGCTGAACAGCAAACAAACATAATTTGTAAAAGCACATTTTTGATTTTTTCCTCACAAAAATCAACTACTGCTTGTTCTGCAATTGCAAAGAAAAATAATAAGCCTATTCACATTGTATTGTAGGGCAGTTTAAGAGCTGATCTAAGTACAACTAGGACATGTCTGCCATCTAGTGGTGAATGGTGATATTACAACTTAACTTCAGTCAACACCTGCATACCTCGGGTCACCACCCATGGATTAACATATTCTGAGATTAATTGATTTAATTATATTTTCAATATTTGTATATATATATATATTTATTTTTTTAATTTCTTGTTTGTTTCTGTTGATTCCAGAGGTGGACACCATCAATCGAGAGGCGTGCCAGCGTTTTGCAGCTGGTTACATCCAGTGCATGCACGACGTACACAATTTTGTGTCCAGCTGCCCGGGGATGGATCCCACGGTGGGGGCCGAGCTGCTCAACCACCTCCTGGAGAGCATGCCCTTGCACGGCCAGGACCGCCTCAGGGCCACGCTTTTGGATGCAGACCGCCATGGTGGCCCATGGTCCCCGCCTGCCCCTAGTGCCCCAATGGCCCCGGGTTCGCTTGTGTCCCCGGCTCCCTCTTCTTCCTCCGCCTCCGGCGACGACCTCTGCTCTGACCTGGAGGACACCGACTCAGAGCAAAGTCAGGGTTCCTCTTCCGAGGAATCGGAACAAAGTCAGGCTTTTTCGTCTGAAGAATCAGAGCCGCAGGACGTGTCGGGATGTGTGTCCTTAAATGGCTCCAAATCCGTTTGGAGACCCTGGTAGGTTGAAGGAGCTGTACACGTCGATCAGATATCTTAAAGCAGTGGTGTCAAACTCTGTTTCATATTTGGCCACGTATTGGGCGTTCCGGGTTGAAGCGACAGGGAAAAACCTATAAAGGTTTGTGACAGTCACACCATTGAACAGTCAAAGTTAAAAAAAAATAAATAATATATATATATATATATATATATATATATATATATATATATATATATATATATATATATATATATATATATATATATATATATATATATATATATATATATATATATATATATATATATATATATATATATATATATATATATATATATATATATATATATATATATATATATATATATATATATATATATATATATATATATGTATGTATGTATGTATGTATGTATTCGGATGGGCGAGTACCAAGGTATTGGGCTTGTGCAAGCCTTATTTCGAGTTACTGGGTGCTCAAGGAGGATGCAGATACTAGCCACCGATACTTAAGAAGAAAAAAAAAGAATAAGTCTTCCTTGCAATTAGTTGGTGCTACACTCTGGCCGTTTGACATATCTCTGAATTATGTATGTCAGGAAGACATAAAGGTATGTGTTCACAATTACTTATCATTCTGTTAATTGAAAATAGTGTTCGTGATATCGGTACTTGGTATAGGGGAGTACTCAAGAGGGAATACTCGTACTGGTATCGAACATCCCTTATATATTTTATCTATATTCTAATTTACTATTGCGGTAGTAAATTCAAAACAACTTGGGCAATTATGCTGTTCGATTAACATAATTTTGTATATTTTTAACAGCAAATAAAATTTGAAATCAAACGTGATGCAAATTAGTGACAACCAAATATTGACAGGAAGTATGAAACTTTTGTTCAGTTTATGATGAGTTATGTTATGATGCGGTCGGCCAGATCTGACCCTGAGGGCGTCGAGTTTGATGTCTGTGTTTTAATGTTATGCCCTAGCGTGGCATAACATTAAATCGTGTAAACTAAGTCAATCTTTTGAAATGCAAATCAGTGATTTTGGAAGCATAACTACCTCATGTAGAGGGCAAATATACGATATTCTGTATATATTTACTTTGAGCAGTGTTTTCCTTACCTTTATTAGACACATATTTTACATTTGAAAAACATCTCACGGCGCACTACCCCCAAAAAATGTCACACCAGAATTGTGTAAATTATTCCTTATATATTTTTTTGTTTTTAATGTCTATTTATATGCATGAAACGGCAACAGAGAACTTTTACAATAAATGGCTTTGTGAAAGTTGACTTTTCATGGAAGTTTGTGTCATCAATTTTTGTTCCCGTTTCCAGGATGTTAGTTGAGATTCTACAATGGCCGTTCATTTGCGTACATGTCGTGGGCACTGCAGAGGTGTTGACGATGAGTAAGCCCCTCTCAGAGGAGGAGGAGGCAATAAAGCTTTGAAAACAGTTAACCGCCGGTGGACATCCTGTATTGGTCAGTCACTCGTGGAACCTTTCTGGTAATTATAATAATAATAATAATGTCACAGGTTGTTGCATTGACAGTGGCAAAAAAGGTGGACGCAAAGCAGGAGTGCAGGACAATCTCTTAACAAAACCTAGTTCTATTCTAAACTTAAAACTAAAAGGCAAACAACACAACATAATATGTAGTGAATCCACAATACAGACGACCTAGTAAGCAAAAAAGATCATGTTAATAGGCCAAAGTCCCACACGGGGGCCCCTCCTCGGTACCCCATGGGGACCACAGACATTCTCCCTCCCGTCCTGACTCCTGCGGCCGCATAATAAAAGTTAAGGGTGCGCTTGTAATGACGACTCTGCTCTGTGATGTGCGTGCAGAGTGTCGTTTGTCACACCGTAACACTTGCGAGTGAGGAAAGGGTAAAGATGGTACTCTTTAGCCATAGACTGCACGTTTTACTACGGAACAAACTCCTACGTGTCATGCTAGCAGTGGCAAATGTTTGGAACGATGACTTTGAGGCCTTTTTTGGTCTACTTTTATGATCTGATGTGTTAGTTGGAAAGATGATGTTCCATGAGGTAAATTGTTTGGAGGGGGATAAGATAAATGGATAGTGTGCTGTCATTTACGTTAGCTAGCAAGCTAACAGGCTTAATTTGTCCGTTATTTTTTCCAATTACTCAAATACTCGGGTTTGGTTTGTAACGTCATAAAAGTGTAAAAAAAATTTACCTCGTTTTCCGAGGTAAAAGCAGGTCGTTATAAAATACGCACATATGATCAGATTTTCGATTAAAAGGCACATTTTCTGAGGATTTGGACAATTTGAAGTTAAGGTCTATAAACAATCGATTGTCATCATCGTCATTTTGGATCAATTGGAGAATTGATTAGTGGTTGCACCTGTACAAGCTAGCCATTGTAAATATTTACTGTACGAATAATTCAACCAATCCAGCAGTATTGCGATCTTCTCGCTTGATTTATCCTCCTCCTCTTTTGGATTCATTTTGATTCTTTCAAAATAAATCTGAGAGAATTAAAAAATATATATATAAATCTCTTGGCGGACAAATTTTTCTCATCTTTTTCAGTTCACTGTTTGCCACTGAGAAGTGTACTGGAGCCTATCCTTTTTTAATCTGTAAACATTTCATGTTATTTACTAGAAGTCATTCTGCATGCATTGCCTTGCGCTCAAATCTAATTTTCAAACCTGAAAATTTTTCAAGGTCTGAAAATGACCGTGGTTGGCTTTGCAGACGCCCAAAGGGTGCAAACGGGCCCCTGTCTGCAGGGGGGCGGCTGCTTAAAGTTCACACCTCATCCCGAGGTGCGAAGATGAGGAGGACGCTTTGATCAGACATGCTGAGTCTGCAGGATCTGACCCCTCCAAAAGAAATTTGCATTTAGAAGGCCAACCTCCACAGGACTTTTCTTTTGGGGATTCCTGGATTGAATGCAGGGATTTGCAGATGAGTCAACCTAAAAAACACTTTTTTTTAACAAAAACACGTTTCACCTTACTGATTCTTAAAATGTCCACTTTTAAACAGAGGCGTCGCACATTTGGTCAGCCTCTCTCATTCCTTAGGCTTAAATAAAGTCATAATAATAAAAAAAAAATCACTGCCATCATCGCTGCAAACACTAGTTAAGATTTACACAAGGACATATTTTTCCCACATATTCTTCTAAGTGTTTCTTAAAATTTTTGAAACAAAAGTCGTTCATTTCACTTGAATAATCACTTTTTTTTCCAAATTTGGACAATGTTTTTTGTTTTCTGGTTGCCCCCCAAATTGGAAACTTTCTCATGCATGAAAATGATGGAGGAGAAAAAGAGCAAATTTTGGCTTTATTTCTCAATAGTTTATTTCCATACACATTTTTGACGCCAATTTAAAAAAAATCCCCCACGCCGCCAAAGGGGTTTTTGAAATATTTGCCGTTTTGGTTTTTAAATTTGACCTATAAAAGCTAGCCTATGCATTTGATCACGTGTTGGAATTTATAGCTAGGCAAAAAAAAAAAAAAAAAATCCACCTGAACCTAATTCATAAAAGACTACTACATTCTATACTATATTGCAGTATTATTCTAATGAAAACCTGATATGTGAGAGAGAAAAAAATGCAAGAGCTAATTCAGAATCAATGCAAAAAAATGACACTAGAAAAATGTAGTTGCAGACTGATTAACAAAATATGAACAGCTCAAAGTGGACTGGTGTAATCTGTGAAATCATCCCTCACGAATGACAGTCCCATTTTCATCGCGTTGAACCCTTAGCAGCTACTTGAAACGGCTAACAACGATATGACAGCATCCTACCAGGGGTTATTCAAAGCCCGCACAATGGTCAGCCCTTTCAATTAGGTCAACGTCACATCGCTTAAGTAATCACTCATTCAAGCGCTTGTCGGATTTAAACTAATACGAACAGCTCGTCACGGTGCCAACGAGGCTCCAAGTGGACATTTCACGGTGGTTGATTTGGGGAAACAAAATGAGGATTCCCACATTAGGGATCATGGGGGGGGCGGGGGTTAAGGGGGGGCAGGGGAGGATATGGGGGAGGGCAGTGGGGGATCTAGATGAGCTTCAAAGTGGAGGAAAGGCCTCGTTGTCTCCTTGGTGGCTGCAAAAACCCTAAAATGTCACCTTGTTAAGCAGCGGGCGGGTTGCTGTCACCCACATTTTATAAAGGGGGCAGACAATGGCCAACGGACACTAAAAAGAGAAGTCAACTAACACAGAGGTGCATTGAGCAACATTTTAGCAGCTTTTGTCACAGTTTGCATCAGTTGAATCAATCAATTGACATTGTGCTACCGGCCAACTTGGCTGCGTATTAAAAATCGGTTGTGGCGTGTTTTATATTAGGTGGTATCCTATATTTGGGACCTTACGGTAATTCTCTTTGCTTTATTTTCAGCTTTACAGTAAACGATTTGGGATGCATTTGAAATCAGTCACTCGCTCCCTGATCACTATATGAGAATTTTTATTTTGACATTTCAAGAAGTATCGAGATTCCCTTTTTTTTTCCAGCGACATATATACATTTAAGATTTTAAACGGGATTGAGGGGAAAAAAAATACTGCTCGGTGGGCTGTAGACATCAGCAATTCACTGTCTTTATTTCACATTATTTACAATCAGAGTGCAAAACCAGAAAAAAAGAATGATAGGGCACACAGCAAAGATGGCCTCACGATTTCTCCTTTGACGTCACTCAAAAAAGTGCGCTTGTGCATTCCAATGACTTTTTCACAGAGGCAGCAAGCAAGAGCCATGTGAAGTAACAGCAAATCACCAAAGACTTTTACATCAGGAACCACCACGCACTCAAAACTACAGTTAGGTCCAAAATAAGCCAGTCTGGGTCAAATATAGACCAAGACTTGGGTTAAATTGACCCCAAACAACCCGGCAATTTGGGTCAAATTGACCTCAGCAGCTGTTGTAAAAGTGCTACATAAAGAAAGATGGATTGTACTGCAAGTAGTGAATTGGTCCATTTTTTTAAACAAATAGGATTATTGTTGACCTGACTGTTTTCAGCGTGCGTGACCACTTTTTTTTTTTTTTAACCTCCTGAAGCTCGTCCCGGTGTCTCTACTTCAGTGCTTGACAAAATCGGACATAAAAAGCAGCACTTTAGTTTTTAAATAAAGCCAGGGAAAAAAAATATAGAACACCAACAAGAAAAAAAAAATGGCAGTCTCCACTCATCCCTTTCACTCTCCTGTTGTGTTTCCAGGTCAAATTGAGCATTTGTATGTTTTCAAGTTGAGTTAAAGACATTTTGGATGTATTTCGATAATGTGGGAAAATGCCCTGCATTTAATTTTTAATTTGGCTGTGGAAAATGTGAAAACAATTTTGGGAATGTAAGAAGATGAGTGAATAGTTTGAAGTTGGAAGGCGCTTGACTCGGACAAGACACATGGAAGGTATTGGGATTAATTTGGAAAAATGTGTCATTGTGGTAAAAGTGAAAATGTGAATACTAGTTCCTGAGTTGAACATTTGAATCAGGTGAGAAATTAGGAAGGAAGAAAATAAATAATTGGGTGGCCCGGTGGTCGACTGGTTCGTGCGTCGGCTTAACAGTGTCGAGATGTGGGGTTCGATTCCAGCTCCGGTCTTCCGATTGCGGAATTTGCATGTTCTCCAAGTGCCTGCTTGGGTTTTCTCCGGGTATTTGGGGTTTCCTCCCACATTCCAAAAACATGCCTGGCAGGCTAATGCAACACTCTAAATTGTCCCTAGGTGTGAGTGTGAGCGTGGATGCTTGTTTGTCTCTCTGTGCCTTGCGATTTGCTGGCGACCAGTTTTTTCAGGGTGTACCCCGCCTATTGCCTCGAAGTCAGCTGGGATAAGCTGCAGCATGCCCCGCAACCCTTGTGAGGATAAGCAAATCAGAAACTGGATTGATGGATGCATAAATGTTTGGGAAGAAAACAAAAATAGGATTTTTTTTTCTTTGACAGCAGGGCAATTTGACCCACAAAATGACAGGAGGGTTAAAAAAAAAATTGTCCAAAAATTATGAGACACATTCAAAGTCTTATCAGCAAGAGGTAGACGCTTAATGTTTTGGAATGAAGAGCGCCCCCAAGCTCCCCTGCCCAGAAAACAACAGATGGTCAGTCACATGTTAAAAAGTCTTGATTTTTTTGTGTGCGTGTGCATTCAGTCGACTGTTTGTTTCCGTCTGAGAGCATGAAGATGTGTCGATGATGTCAGAGGGGTCCACAGAGTTAGGGGTCCTCTGGCAGCCCCCCTCCACCAGGGCCTCCTGCTCGACCAGATCCAAGTCCGGCAGGTCATCAGTGGACGGCGCGTGGATGGCACCGTCGCAACACGAGCACACCTGGTTGACGACAACAACAACACGTTGGATGAATGAGTCCCCCAACGCACATATTGGCCACTTCATTAGGTACACGCTGCACAATGCTGGGAGATCAGATGCGAGTCTGATCCAAAGTCGTCTCAGTAAAAGTAATACAAGACGAAAAAGAGAGAAGAACTGCTTCTTCTTATGCATTCCAATACAGGAGAATAGACAATTAGAGCATAGTTGCACGCCCTAGTGGCGAAGTTGATCAATTACATGCTTGATTTTTTTTTTTTAATTAAATTTATTTTTAATTACCATTCATTCATTCATTCATTCATTCATCTTCCGAACCGCTTGATCCTCACTAGGGTCACGGGGGGTGCTGGAGCCTATCCCAGCTGTCTCCGGGCAGTAGGCGGGGGACACCCTGAATCGGTTGCCAGCCAATCGCAGGGCACACATACCAAAGTTCAACAGCTTAATTTAAAGTATTTTAATCCATCAGTGCTGGTTTTTACACTGGTTTAGACATTGTTTCTAAAATATTAATACGAGAGTCCATGTGTGAATATAGCTGCCGCGGCAATTCATAAATCTCCGGTACGTAACCACCCGAAATCTGACCGTGCAAATTCAAAATGATTTTCTTGAGTTACGCAGCGCACCTTGACCTCCAGGACTTTGGGCAGGCCGCCCTTCTTCATCCAGGGGTGCACCTGCATCAACTCCTTCTTCTGCTCCTCGGTGAAGCTCGGCTGACTCTTCTGCATCAGCTGCAGCTTCTCGCGGTCCTCCTTAAGAACCTTCTGGATGTCGCTGTCAACAACAACAAAAAAAGCAAAAATCACATTTCATTCCGCCGAAAACGTTTGATCGAGTGATGTCCCGATCTGATCACGTGATTTTCTGCTGAGCCAGTATCGGGTGGAAACAAGGGTTTTTAAATATTTAAATGTCACAAAGGTACAAAATAATACATATGTGCAAATATCTTGCCAAATTGAACTCAATTTTGCAATGTTATGTATTTCTTTTTTTCTTTATTTTAGTAGCACAGACACATACGTCTCTTCCGCTACGCGCAGCTCTCCTGCAGGCAGAAACAGAGCGGTGGATTTGTATTTATATATTCTTTGGAGAGAGAGGCATGCCGAAAGATGCTCCTAAATAGGGCTGCCTTCCCTCTTCAAGTAAAGAAGCCTCCCCGCTAAACGGCATAGTCAAAGAGTTGAGGGAGCCGAGAGTGTGACAGACAAGCTAAGCGATTGTGACACGTCCAAACGACATTTCTTCAAATAGAAGTTTCACGAGTGTCAATTATTTAGTGACAAGCACGCTTGTTCCCCATTGGTTGCATTTATAAATTAATAGTGACGTTTCGAGATGAGCGAAGACACGCACGTATCCACTTGGGAGTTTCAGTACAAAAAAACTGACGGTTCGGTTGTTGGGGTTCGTCCAGAGTTGCAGTTCACGCTGAATGTCACGAGGGGGCAGCAGGCCGCCATACTCAAATGGGGGAATTGCTTCTCTTGGGCAGAGTTGAAATTTGCGAAGGTGCATTCGTGTGCTGAATGACCACGTATTCGTATTTACACAAAGTTTCCATGACAGGGTTCGGGTTTCGAACTCCTGCTCAGGTTTCAAAGGATTCAGGGCTCAAAACAGGGTTCGGGTTTGAAAATTCTAACTTGGGTTTCAAATTTGGGTTTTAAGATAAGGGTGAAGGGTTTCAAGCTAGCATTAATTTCTCAAAATAGGGTTTAAAGCTTACGTCAGTTAAAACCTCTAATATTGGTTTCAAATGCAGCTTTTAGACAGGCTTATTGTTTCAAACGAAAGTTTACTTTTGAAATTAGGGTTTCCAGAAAGGGTTAGTGTTTCAAAGTAGAGGTTTCAAATTAGTTTCAAGGCAGGTTTCGGGTTCCAAACTCCAGTTAAAATTTCCCAAGACCGTTTTAAGACAGGTTTCGGGTTTCAAAGTACAATAAAGTTCTCAAATTAGGGTTTCACGATAGATTTACAATTCCAAATTAGGTTTTAAGACGGGGTTTCAAATAAAGGATCCGTCCAGAGGTAGGGTCGCAAATTAAGGTTTCAAGCTGAAGTGAAGAGTTTTGGGTTTGAAGATAGAGACAGTTTGAAATTGGAAGTGTGCGCTCACCGCGAGGGCAGCTGATAGGTATTCATGACTTTGTCATCGGCCTTGGCCATGAGGAGCCAAACGGGATCTTGGAGGATGTAGTTGACGAAGCGCTCGCTGGGCTCCATCTCGCTGCCGCTCGAGTGACCTTTGACATTTTGGCTCTTCTGCGACGAGTCCACGCTGCCAAAGTATTTGCTGCTGTTGCTACCTGAAGGCCCAACACAGGAGTACAGTCACAAGTTAATCAAGGTCATATAGTCAATAATTCAACGCAATGAAAAGATATACATGCTTCGTTGCGAACAAATTATCTTGTTGGTGGCAAATGATAGGAAGTAGGATCATTTGGGCCAAACCCAGAACCCACCTTCCACACTTGCGGAGATCCCGCTGGCCGACGCTCTGCTGTTGGACGTCCCGCTGGCCGAGGTCCCGCAGCCGTTGGAGTGAGAGCGCACGGACCCCGAGGTGGCCGAGCCGCTGCCCGAACACGAGTCCTCCTGCAGGATGATGTCCAGCATGTCGCTGGAGGATGAGTTGTTGTCGCTGTTGTTGCCGTCGCCGCGAGAGCTCGCCTAGGGACACACACACACACACACACACACACACACACACACACAAAAACACACGGATTGGTCAGACGCTGAGTGACAATGTTGACATCTCGGTGCTGCATCCTAAAATTACAAGCCAATGGAAATACGTACTTTGAGTGCTGCTTTTAATGTGTGTGTGTGTAAAAGGTCCTGAGCATCCAGCAAATGTGAAATTAAATGAATGTGTGCCCACATTTTATTTATTTATTTTTGATAGATGGGACATGATTATTTGGAGATGAAGTATTTCAAATAAACAAAACAAAAAAACATTTAACACCTGTTTTAGATCACCGGATCGTCTGCAAGCTCTGCAGAAGCCGGATAATGATCGTGATCACTTGAATCAGGTGTGTTGGAGGAGATCTTGAGAACCGGTCTTGGGGTCCCCCCCTAAATTAATTTCTGCATTTTAATTTCCCAATTTTAAGTGTGGGGGGGGGGTACTACTGAAAACCAATGCAACAAATACTTTATACTACTGGACCAAATGTAAATGCCCAGTGGGACAGATAAATACAATGGGGCACACACACACACACCATTCATTTGCAGTATGGACGCAGAAGCGTGAACATCTCCAGCGTCCCCCCCCCCCCAAAAAAAGCAAGATTTGCATCTTATCGCTTTCTTGAAATGTAGTTGCCCACCTCTCTGGTTGCATTAACTATTGGTGGATCTGCAAAATTAATTAGCAGTGCGGACGCAGAGGAAGTGTAAACATTTCCCGCTTTAGAGTCTCCGTGTCTACACAAGTCTCCAAAAGGCCCCAAATTTGTTGCTTGTCACTTTCTTTGAACGGGTGGATTGGAGTGGTGGCTTTGCGCCGTTCATTTGCAGCCTGGATGCCGAGGGGGTAAACGTCACCTGCTCTGAAGGAAGTCTCAGAGTCTTCAATGACACCATAAAAAGTCACTACCGTATTTTCCGCACTAAAAGGTGCACCTTAAAATCCGATGCGCCTAGTGTATGGTTATTACGGTAATATGTCAACCCCAAAATGGCTCCTTGTTAAAGACATGCTGACAACGCAGAGTTCAAACTTAAGGTGATCGGGTTACGCAGTTGAACACGGAAATAATAGAGCAGCGGCAAGAGAATTCAACATTAACGAGTCAATCTTATAACTGGCTGTTGGTTAAGTGAACTGTGTCGCTGCTTTATTAAATAAATTGTACTGACATTTGATCGTTCTGTAGCAACACCACTCAACACCTAAGCTATCTTAGCGTGCACAGCAGAGAGCAGATTCATTCAAGTGGCATTGCTACATTTCTGTTGACATTTCCTTGATCGTAGCTCTATCTAGTGGATGCATTGTAGATTGCGTCTTGTAGTGCGGTGCGTCCAATATATGAAAAAAAAATTACAAAATGGGCCATTCATTGCAGGTGTGCCTTTTAATGCGGAAAATACGGTAAGTGTTTTACTAGTAGAACTTAAAATAAAATTAGCAAGTAGTGCGTGACAAAGAAAAACACATTCATGCCATTGTTCATAATAACAGCACTGAACAATAAGTACCTGACAAATAATCTACAGAGAAGGGCATTCCGTCCCTGGGACGGAACGGTCCGTCCATCTGTCCTGGACGGATGCCCATTCTGGGGTTGGAGGATGAGAATTTTTTTTTTTTTTTCAAAAGGACGCACTAAGCAAGGACGGAAGTGGGTTTTCATCCGGCCCTTTATTCGTCCCTCACCTGCTTAAGTATGTGGTGTCGGGAAGCAAAGTAAGGCCACAGTGTAGCCAACCACTAGATTTTCATATGTGGCTATGAACAGGACAACACGAGTTTGCACAGTCGACTCACTTAGTGGCTTTTACAGAACCTTCCTTTTTCATCTCAACAGTATTTCTATAGCAACACTGCCACCTAGTGTAAAGTCAGAGAACATAAAGTATCTACAGACACCCATTTCACAAAGCTGGCTGTGCTGTACATCTCTTTGTGCCTGACCACCCAGACCCCCCCCCCCCCGGCAGCGTTTTAAAATGACGAGCGCGATGACGGGAGGGTACCCAGTTCGCAGACGGAGGACGGACCGGCAAAATAGGATAAAGTGCCCATCTCTGATAATCTACAAGCACAAAAGTGCATTTCTTACCGTTCGGACATTTCTAAATGAACACTGTCAGAACATTTTAGCAACAAGACAAGTGCCAGAGATGCTAATCTTCTTCATGGCAGTTTACCGTCCCATGAAATGTCTTCAACTATTAACTCATTCAGTATCAGCCAATTCTAGACCAAGTCTGAAAAGACGTTCAAAACCATCTTTGGGAGTGAATGAGTTCAGGGGTTGTGGGGCATAAATCAAGAGTTTACATAATCACAGCAGAAGTCAACAACGTTTAGGTGATATGGGCAAAAGCGATATAGTTGCGAGCTTTCACGGACATATGGAATTTGAGCGGGAATGGGATTGGACAAGGATGGAAGGTTTTCGGACGGTCAGCCTACCTCACTGCTGCAAGCCCTCAGCCTAGAAGAGAACATGCCTTTATCCCAAGACAAACGCTCACAGACATGGATCGTGCCCTCGCAATACAACGGTCCAGGTGGACCAAGGAGACTGAGAGATGGCTAAAGGGTGTAAGGCATAATAAATCATGTGTTAACACCCATATGGAGCTCGGGGACCAAATTTGGCTTTTACACAGCACAGACAATTGACAGTCACTTCAGTGAGAGGCGGAAAGTTTCTCACGGGCTCAGCAGGCCCAACATTGGTGACTTGCAGGCAGGTACATACACACCAAGAATGGCTACATACAGTGTTCCCCGCTATATCGCAGAAAGATGCGGTTTGAAGTGACTTTTTGGTTTAGGGCTCTTTACAGTTTACAATGTGGTTAAAAAGTGAGTTTCAAGAAGCCAAAATATTTTGAAAGCATGTGAGAGGGACGGAGCAACCCCCCCACCCCGATATGCTCAATATAGCAGATTTTCCCCTAATGTGGGTGGGTCTGAAAAATATCCCCCGAGATGTAGCGGGGGTAACTGCATTGAGAGAGTTGCGGAGGGGAAAGTTCTGCTGTTTCCTTACATACCTGATTCAGTTCTTTGGCCTGGGGGGCCCCTGCCGCCCCTTTCTCCCGTTCGGCCACGTTGCCGCCTTGTCCCGCGGAGGGCAACGTTGTGCCGTCCTGCCGGTCCCCGGAGAGCTCCAACTCCAAGAGGTTCAGAGGAGAACTGCAGCGGGACTGGAACAGCGGCGGCGAAGCGGACTGTGGCGTGGAGGCACGAGACTGGCCCCCCACCACCGGGACCTTGGGAACTTCTGAAGTGGCCGGGGGGAAGTAGAACGACGGCGCCACGTAGCCCATTTGAGGGGTAAAGGGGCTCTGAGGGTTGAACGGGGCAGGAGTCATTATGGTCGCTTGTTCCGGAAAGGCGGGTTGGGCGTAAGGTTGGGCTTGGAAGGGGAAAGCATTAGTCCCTGGGTGGTACGCCGGCTGCGGAGGTCCGGGGCCCAAGGCTGGGTAAAGGTAGTTCGGCAGCACAAGAGCCATGATGGGAGCCACCATCGGTGCGTGGAAGGGCGAATGAGGGACCCCCGGTGGGCAGGGAGGAGCCCCTTGTTTGTCACCAAAACTTTGCAGAGGGGTGTTCACGTGGGGGGCAACAGAAGCGTCTCTGGGGAAAACCTGGAGGGGGAAGCCCGGGTAGGCTACGGGCAACATGGACTGCGACGTGTCGGAAACGGACCAGGATGTGGGGTTGAGGGCGTGGTTAAGCGGGGGACCTCGCGGCTGCTGGTGCCTCGGATAAGACGCGGTGCTGTCCGAGGACTCGGTCTGCTTGGCTCGCTTGGATTTGGTCTTTCTGTTGCGGGCGCTGCGCCGCGCCGCGTTGTGCTCAGACCCGAGGCCGCTTTGCTTCCTATGCTGCGCACCTGGGAGGAAGGAAATCAACAGCCCGTCAAGTTTTATTTGTATTTTTTTTAACTATAAATGCTCATACGTCAGCTCATTGAGTGATGCTTGATTTTTTTATTCTCCATTTTGGTTACCATCAGTGTTCTTCTCTCTCTGCCGCTCCAGGTACTGCGAACAGTTGGCTTTGAGGGCGGTGAGCCTGCTCAATTCCTTGAAGCGAATCAGGAAGCTCTGCTCTTCCTTCTGCGTGTGGGCTGCCAAAACCTGCTTGGTCAAACCCAGTTTCCTGTACGACTCCCTTTCTTGGCCCTGAGGCGAAACACCCCAAGATGGAGGCGCCTGTGCCGGGTTGTGACTGCATTCTGCCACTTCACCCGCCCCTGACACATCCTCTGTGATCTCTACGGATGACAGAGGACCAATAACGCTTAGGGAGTCCAGATAAGATCCAAAGAAATTCACTGATTGAGTTAGCACGCACAATAATAGCAGACTGGAAGACAGTGGAAAGAAAGTTGGACACAAAACTCAACCACAACTTAACTTGTACGCATGCACACACTCAGAGAGACAAGAGAGAAATCTGGAGGAAGCACAAATGCATAACGTTGATCCTGTGATCAGAATATCTGCCGGACGTCATATCGTACTCAATGTAAAAATAGATTTATTTCTTTTCTTCTTTCATCCTCATTACCCTTACTCCTTGGTTTTGATCACATCATCAACATGCAAATGTGCAGTAAAGAGTAACAGAAAATGCAGATGCATTTACAGTGCTGTGAAAAAAAGATCATCTCCTCGCTTTTCTCATGTTTTTGCATATTTCTCTCGCAGGAGCCGTATCGAAAATGGCCTCTTTACAAAGATGAGAATGCCCGTTGATTATTATTATTATTATTAGCTTTTTAAGAACCATTAAAGTGGCGCCTTAGGTTAAAGTGACCTGTGTTGCTCCGCTGATCTTGGTGGCAGTGAACTAAATTTGAAAATGTGACAAAAACAGGCTTGAAACTGTTTATTGCCGCTCGCGCTTGAAGTATGCTGTCAAGCTAAACATCAAACAAAGCGCATCGCGTGTTGTGCTCACAGCGAATTAGAACCCAAAAAAAGCTAAATGCCATAGATGGGCTAACAAATAGCATTGGGGTCAATGTTTTTTAACATTCACAGTCACAGATAAACTGCCCTCTATCATTTTTGGCAAGTGCATTTATTCAGTGGAAAACAATCCCATATGAATAAAGAATTATTTTACATCGATCATTGCCACAATTATTTACAGCCCCAATAATACTTTACACTAGCCCCTTTGCCAACAAATCAACACCTACAATTTTCAAAGTGAGAGTCTGCTTCTGCAATAAGAAGTGAATTTATTTTAAGTTTTTTAGCACTTCTTAACAAGGTGTGGTAATAATTATGGAGGGATCTTATATTTGGACAGTTTGTGGGGAAACACAGGTAGACAAGTAAAAATACTCAAGAGGCATACGTTCTTTATCCTCTGCAAAGAAATAATACCGCATTACTGCAGATTACTGAGTAGTAGTGACCGTCTCCTCCCCACAGGTGACCAAGGCACATTCCAGGGAGGAGCAGAACAATGCCCATTAAAAGGAGACAAAAACTTTAAATTCGATTTTATATATATTACAGAGGGCTATTTTTAAGATTGGGAATTACATTACAAAGATTTTTGTTGCGTATTTTAGGAAGCTGCATTTGACTACATTTCAAAGAGGAAAGGTAATTGGAGATTTTTTTTTGGGGAGCTGCCAACGAATGAAACTCAAGACGCCACAGTACGGTCATGAAATAAACAATTCAAGAGATTTGAAATATTTAATAACGTAAAATAATTATTAAGTAATGAATTATTCAAAACGAATTATATTGATGAAAAAAAAGATTGTATTCTAATTTAAAAATAATTAGATGCTAATGCAATACCATTTTATAACGTGTAATGTATTTAATAATAATTAATAATAATGATGATCTAATCAATTATGAAAGGATAAAACGCAATAAGAGAGGAAATATGCATCAAAAGAGAAAAAAACGACAGGAGGCTGATCCTTTTTGCTGCACTGTACCTGATTCTTGCTGAGGTTTCTTGTCCCCAACATGAACTATGGTGCTACTGTAGCTACACTGGCTGGTGATGGACACCACGCTTTCTGGCTTGTTAGGTAAAGGTAGGGGCAGCGAAGTGCCCACTACCGCTCTGGCCGCGTCACTGGACTTTTTATCGGAGTCATCCAAAGTGGAGAGACCGTGCTGATCCTTCAACAAGGCCGGTTCTGCCAAAGAGAACAGAGGACAAAAAAAAAAAAAAAAAAAAAAAAAAAAGAAAAAGAAAAAATGCTGATATGGGACTGCTGTTTTGGAGAGTCTGAGAAAAGAAGAATCTAAAGCAGGGAGGTCCAAACTTTTGCTCCTCAGGACAACGTACGGGTAAAAAGGAGGGAATGAAGGTGAGGGGGGCAGGGCTTCCACATGTTCAAACCAATTCAAGATGCTTTAGGGTCAACGTATGAACATCAACGCCATCCGTTTTGTTTGGCAAACGTGAACATGTTTAAAGAAAATCTCAATCTTAGTTTGGTGTACGAGGTGAAAAAGCAAAGATTTTTTTTTTTGGTGTCATATTCCTTAGAAATGCATTTTGTCACTTGTTGCGACTGAAAATGACATCACGTGTGCTCAGGGTTCGGATAACGACCAATCGCGGCTCAGGTCATTACCTGAGCCCCGGGCACGCGTGATGTCATTTCCAGGCCCCCGGGCCATAGTTTGGACACCCTTGCTTTTAAAGTAAGGCTGTGAAGGCCTTTAAAAAATGACTTTTTAATATATTGGCATTGATTACTCTGAATTCTTATGGAGGTAACGTAGTGGGACATACCTTGAGAAGCCTGTACTGTGGCGCCGACTTTGTGTTTGTCCTCGTCAGAGGACGTGGTGTTACAGGAGGATTGACATTTCCTCTTCAGAGCGAAGGGAACATTGCAATTCTCCAAGTACCTGCGGTTGGATTGATCATAATAATTAGAAAAGAACCGATATACTATCGGCACCAGAATCGATATATCAATAGTTGTCATCTGCTGTCCGTACCTGATAACACCATCGAGACAGCTGATCTGCTGGTAGGAGTAGACCGTCTGGTCATTGAGTGGCATCTCCTCTTGGGAAGAGGATCGGTTCTCCTCCATCGGGGGGGCGCTCTCCTTCCAGCTGAGGAGGGCCGACAAGTCCTTGGGCCTCACCACTGCCGGGTTCTTCTGAGCAGACTCGACTAAAGTGAAGGAGTTAAGGGGTGAACGCAAGGCAGGATGGGTCTTAGTGCCCAAATAGAACAGGTCGGGGTTCTCGACTTACTGCTATTGATTTTCTTGCACTGCTCCTGGTGCTTCTGGAGATGGATTCCTTTACAGATTTCCTGGAAGGTTCGCTGCCAAAAAAAGGAAAAAAGAAAAGTTAGTCACTTTGGTCCACATTATTTTAAGTGTTCCGAGAGAGCGTGGCATAAAATTCCTCAACTTGTGATCAAAACTATTGCGTACAGCTGCCGAAAGATGGCACCAATGCAATTAGGATGACATAAATGGTTAATTTTGAGCATCCCTCTTAAAAAAACAAAACAAACCAAACTATTAATCTTGCACTTTCATGAAAAGATTGAAGCTGATGTTTCATTTAAAGTGTTACCATACCTTGCCCAATGTGAAGCCTACAAGACCTTAATCCTGTTCCCATTTGGGTCCACTGTGTAAAATAGACATAAACTCACCGGCCGGGCTTTGCTGCTCACTTCTTCCTCCTCATCGTCCTCTTGGTGTAACTTGGTGCCATTGTTGAGGCTCTCGCTAGAGGAGGTCATGCCCAGGAGGTGGTCGGTGCTGTTCAGACTCCTGTAGCCGCTGGACCCACTGTTATGAACCGGCTGAAGGACAGACAGAGCCGTCATAAAACAAAGGACCTCATGTAATGTACAGTAGCTATTTACTTGATTTAGCTTTCCTACAGGACCGGCAAATAATTTACATGTAGAGTGGACCTATCATTGAGACTTGTGGACCACCAGTAGTTTCACCACAATCCCAGGCAATTTTGACATTTGGGTAGTGCCCGTTGTAAAAATCAGAGGACTGAGTAGTCATCCTTGTGGAACCTCCTTATCGTTTCTCACCTGCAGAAGGAGCCTGTGGATCTGCTCAGTGATCTCCTGGATGTCCGAGTCCATGGTCTTTGACTCGGCTCCAGCAGAGAGCGGGGCCATGAATACATCCTCATTTACAGGGCCCCTGGGGGTGTCCAACAAAACGAAAAAAGTTTTATGAAACAGATTACCACCTACAAATCGGTGACGTATTTTATCAGTGATGGAAAGTAACAAAATACAAATACTTTGTTTATATCATTGACAACGTTTGTAACGTTATTTGTTTTCCTTATTCTCAGTATGAGCACTTGGTGAGGAAATAAAACACACACAAGGATCGTACTTCTACCTTGACATAATTGCAATCTTCAAAAGGCAAAAACTCACATTCGTACTTTGTGTCTCCCGATCACAAAGGAGACCTTGCGACTCCAGGGGTTGACATAACTGGACCAGCTGGTATCCAGTATGACGTATTCACCATTACGTGCGCAGAACCGGATCGACGAGTGATCGAACGGCTGCCCGGCATACTGGAGGACTGGTCGTGGAGAAGGCAACATATCACATGACTTTTGGGCAGATTTTACAAGACTATCTTAGTTGATAGATTAAATTAGATGTATTCACAGGTACACTCATACAAATACAGAAACAAACAAACGAGTACAAACAAATAGAAAGAGCAGGCTGGAGGAGGAATTTAAAAACGATATTTTAATCTAATCTAAAGATGAAAAAACGTGAAGATTAAGATGTTGCTTGCCGGTATATGGCAAGTAACCAATAGTTTCATTATGCTACAGTAATATTTGTGCAATTAGTCCAAATTGTAAGAAAATAATTTTTGACAGTGACAAATCATGACATCATGATGACATCCAATATGCACAGTGTGTGAAAGTGTTGCATTAGGTTTTTGACGAATGTCAAGCACTCACTCTTTCTGTGAATGGCCAGCATGATGGGTCTGTCGTTAGGATGCAAGTGGAGGAGGACCGATGTGCCAATCAGATCCTGGGGCAGGTAACCCAGGAGAGGAACGGCTCTGAAATACAAGTGCACAGCACATGATGTACACTTAAAACTTAAAAGCTTCCACGAGACAGGCATCAATGTGATGAAAGTAAATACCGTATTTTCACGACCATAAGGCGCCATTAAAAGTCTAGTGTATGAGCCGAGTTCCAAAGCCTGACTGAGCGCGCTTCTGGCCGACACGCTGTCTATATAGAGAAAAGGCGGGCGTAAGTGACGTCAGGCATGCGGAAGTCTGCCAATGAGTGAAGGGTGGGCGTGCCCAACAACACGGTGCGCCGAATGGTCGTGAAAATACGGTAATTGTTTGTCTCCATGTGGCAGGGTTTACCAAAGTCACCTGCCACCCAATCAAAACAAAGACTATCCAAAATGGATGCATGCGTAAAACAAAATTGGTTCAAGTCAACCTCTGGTCAAAGCCAGGGAGAGAATTCCGACTTACCGTTCATCCACATCCTGGAACACGCAACTTGGAGAATGCGTGGTGGTGAAGACGCGCTTATCTGTCGGAATCCGGGGTGCTATGGAAAACATGGTGACAGTTACTGCGCAGTAAAACACAGACTTTGATTAGCAACGCTAACCTCTATTAATAATGAATGTTTTTTATATTTGTTCCATGAACTCATATTCATTCATTCCAAAGAATTTGTCATGTTTCTCTCAGCTGCACTGCTTCCACTATGTGTGCTGGGATGTTCCATTTTTGCCCAGTCAGATTTCAGTGCTGCCATTTCAATGTAATCTGCCCTTCAGTGGACCACAAGTCAAAAAAAAATGTGTGCACTTCTGTCAAAGTCCTTACCATCATAACCCGAGTGAACCCTCTCGGCCAGGAGAAGGCAGCAGAACTGGTCCTCGGCGTGTGCTGCCACTTGGACCTTCATCAGGTACGGAGTCATTCGGAAGGGATAGTACTGCAGGTCGCCTTTGCACTCCTTACGTCCACTGAACCAACACGTTAAAAAAAAGGTGGGGGGAACCAATATGAGCAAAGATCATGCCAAACGTCAGCTATTTGTTGTTTGTCATCGCTGGTTGTAAACAAGATTACAAAAATCATAATAATCTTGGATTTCTCACGTAAAAAATCTGCGCCGATTGGTACGTGTGGAGCCCAAACAAAAGGATGGCCTTGGCACAGAAAGTTTGGTTGTATGTGTTGTTCAAAGGCTGCAGCAAATTATTATTTTTAGAATTAATACATCTTGAGTGTTTTGTAGATTAATGGATTTTTAAAATGTGATTTCCGTTATTTAATTACGGTATTTTGATTTAGTTCTTGGTTTGGTCCGCAACGTTAGAAAATAGCCCAAAAAATTGCAATATTGTATTACAGTCTGCATTCATGGAGGATGACAGATTATTTACTTCTGAGAAAATGAAATTCTGAGGATTTGGATAATTTTAAGTAAAAAAAAAAAAAAGGGATCTAAACGATTAGATCATAATTATCAAAAATAATTGATGAGATAGTCAATTAATTGTTGCACCTCTAATTTGGTATATGTATCACTGTAGCACAGCCTGTGAAAAAGACGCATCTCCATTTTTTGTCATTTTTTAAAAAAAGTTTTACGTTAATGTGCAGTCGTAGACATTTCAAATATGGACACGCGTGTTTTTTCAAAGGACAGCAACGATGGGCAAAGTATCCGATTAACGGTGACGCACGTATGATGTCAGAAAGCAAAAAAAAACTAACAAAAAACATGAATAAAAATCACGAGCGGCAGATGGTCCGCTTGCAAGGCCGAGGCGGCGCCCACCCACCTGATACGGCAGAAGAAGGACTTCTCAGGCATGCAGTCAGGCGGCAATGACTCTGCAATGGGAAATGTTTTCATTCAGCAGTAAAACAATAGCGCACAACTGCTCTTGCTCCCCCCGGGGTATGTGCTTGGGTTTTCCGGAATTCCATGAATGCAAAGTTCTTTTCTTGGATCACGGTGAATTAAATGAGAGTTTGGCGGTTGGTCGTCAGGAAAAACAAGCAGCGATGGAGTGGGGGCGGGTGTTCCTTTAGTCACTTAAATGTAGGCCACCAAGATATTGATTGACTTTTGATTTCTTTAAGCGCAACGGTGACCTAATTTGCACTTTTAAAATAGAGGAATGGGGCCAAGCCATTTTAGATGAAGCAAACTAGTGAACACGTGTGCATCAAACATGTCACATAGTATATTTTCAAAATGAAATAATAATTGTTGCTCATTTTAAAATTGTATTGTCATTTTTAAAAAATTAATTAATCAGTTAACTATTCAATCAAAGAAACATGTTACATGTAAAGTACATG
This sequence comes from Hippocampus mohnikei, assembly GCA_026261675.1. NCBI lineage: Eukaryota > Metazoa > Chordata > Actinopteri > Syngnathiformes > Syngnathidae > Hippocampus > Hippocampus mohnikei. The sequence goes on along the minus strand of JAKGUB010000325.1, from coordinate 18,234,736 downwards.
TAAATTACATTTTATTTATAAAATAATTTTTTAAAAATACCTACATTTTATTAATACAAAATTCATACTCAAGTTGCAGTTTTTATAGTGAAATGTAACTGTATTCATATAGACAATTAAATTTAATAATAAACAAATTAACACAACCATGCCACATGGACATTTTTATGGATAAATATGTTTTTATGTACATCGTTTTTATTTACAATTAATCAATTGACAAATGAATTAATGATAAAGAAAAATGTGAATCAATTTGTAGGGATAAGAAACTGTGATGAGAGACGCATCCGTGCATCACATTCAAACAGTGTGTGTTTGTGTATGAAGTGCTGCGTCCACGAGTGAAAACAAGTCTATTGTCATTGCCACAAGAAAAGCTCGAATCCACCCGTCCCACCAGACAATCGTGTCATAAAAATGTTGCACCTACCAGCCCCGGTGCACATGCTCCAAGAGGGCAGGCGGTATGGCGTGGTGAAGCTGTAGAACATGCTGACATCCTGCGGGATCAGGAACTCCACAAACTTGCTGTTGTTGAACACGTCCCTTTTGCAGTTCAGGATGGAGGCAGCCTGGTCGGAGATGTATACGATCTTTCCCGTGATGAGTGACACGGCCACTGCGAAAATGTCCTGCAAATAGGGGACCACAACGACATTCATTCACGTGGATTTTTGGTGATCACGATACTTGTCAGAGTTGTGCCATGTTCACCGACATAGATGTGAGGATTAGTGACTTTTAAGGAGCAGCTCTGCGATACGTCTAGATGTGCTAGCTTGCTAGCCAGCCAGCTGCAATTCGTTAATTTAGCAGCTAGCATGCATCCCATGATTCCCGGCAAGCCGGGAAAGCAAGGGAGATGGGTGAGTGCTCGACCAAGAGGCGTGTACGGTTGGCAGCTACTCCAGCTCCGTGGTCAGATGTGCTCGAAGCCATTTTGACAATGAAGCAGATGCGAAGAGGTCATCTACATGCTTTATCGCGATCGGTCTGCGGAGTCCTTATCGATACCATAGGCCAATTTTTACCGTCTGCCGCATATACTGGAGCATGGAGTATGACGCCACAAACCTGACATGCCTATCTGTGGTCATCGAAGCTCATTTTTGAATGTGAAATAAATGAATAATTCTTTTAAAAAATAAATGAGTGCATCCTCTTGTCAAAACCTGACGAATATATAAGTAGTGGTGTTTTGACTCTGGGATGGACAGTTACAAAATGTCATCTTTCTTATTTGGACAATAAATCAGCGACTTACATTGTTTTTGAGGGTGTATTCCGACATAATGCTGTCTATCTCGTCAATGGTGTATGAAGATACATCCAGGCCGGAAGGTTGACTGTCATTGGTCATCAGCAACTGGTAATACTCCTCATTGGCTGCAAACAAAATTAAACATTGACAGTAAGTCTGATATACAAAATGTATACAGTATATTAAAAAAAAAAAAAAAAGGCTTCCAAACCAACCTTTCCCTATTGCCTGTTGTAAATGTTCCAAATTTTTGTTAGAGAACAGCAAGTTTTGCAAAAAGTACTCAACTCGGGATGTAACAAAAACAAAAACTATTTGAATAGGAAAATTGGTTTTGACTTCAAAGATATTGGGGAAATATGGCTTTGAAGGACATGCCACACTGAATCCAATCCAACCGAATCATTTCACTTGAGAGAAGAAAACGTCCTTGAATTGTATCACACCCCATGTACCAAGATATATATATATATATATATATATATATATATATATATATATATATATATATATATATATATATATATCGGATCTTCTTTTCTTGGAGAAAAAATGACGCCACTAAATGAAACATGGAACATTTGGACATGTGCATCCAAAGTTTTGGATGTCTAAATAAGTCCACCAGTAAAACTCATTGTGTATTATTGAATCAGAGAAAGTTCAGTTGAAAAGATGAAATCTGAAAAAAGATTCAGTGGCCTTTACCTTCCACCTGCTTGACGCAGCGCAGAGCGTACTTGAGCGTGTTCAACGTGGAGGAATTGCTGCCTTGCTTCTTCTCGGCAGGCAGGTACAGCTTCAGCTCTTTCAGGGTCTTCAGCACTTCCTTTTGAGTCTTGGCTTTAGCCGATTCCTGACTACTGCAAGAGGCACAAGGTACATTCCCGGCCCGTCAGATATGCAAATAAATAAATAAACAAATTTGGGGAAGCTGGTTTACGGTCCTCGGGTTTACGTACCTGCAACCACTGGTGGAAGGGTTGTCCTGCTCGGAGCTCAGCAAACTGAAGGCATTTGAACTACTGGGGGGAGATGGACTGTGGGAGTTTGAGCTGAAAGGGGGACAGAGAAGGAAAAATAACTTTTATGACCGAGTGATGTTATAAACACGATCATACTACCATACAATACAGCTTTATTGATATAGCGCTTGCACAACAGCTACAGCTGGAACTACAAATGTTTTGTTCCACGGTCTGGCTTGCCAAGGAATAAGAAAAGAATCATTTTTAACAGGTTGCAGATCACGGTAGAAAAATGGCCCAAAAAGTATACACAGCGCCAATAAAAATATAATGAAACGTTTAATTTTTTTAAATGAACTGGTTTAATAGGATGTTTTACTGTCGTATTTGTGCTTTGGGTATGTGCCTTTTACATTTCTGTGTGTGACTGTTTGTCAGAAAGAAATGAATAAAATACAAATAAAAGACTGAACAACAGCTTGTCATCTTAAATCATTAATTCTTTGCCTCTCTTTGAATTTTGCCTTGTGTATGAAAGGCGTCGCACAAAGAAACTTGCCTCCAATGTGGATGACACCTCCTCTCACATTGAGCAGCAGATGTTTCTTTCTGTATTCACCCAACAACAAGGACGATAATTTCTTTGACATTTTGGTATTTTTCATAATAGCCGTCAATCAGCCAGGTGAGAAAAAGCCTCCAGAGGAGCCCTGAAGGAGGCCTTACGTAACAATGAGCAAAAATGGACGTGGTGGATCTTGCAGTTTGCACTGTGGTTAAGTTTGACCTGAAAAAAAGAGCCGCCGCTGTTGACGCCTTTTGTGGAAGACGAGTGGAAGACGGGGGGGGGAAGAAGGGTAATGGGCCACATGTGGCGTTAAGAGAGGTGCTGAGAAAGGATGAGGTGCTCTTCAATTGTCAGCAGCTCCTTGTGGAGACGCTTCACCAGCTGGCGCCGCGGGGAAGGCGAAGAATTGGGAGGACGAGTGCAACTTTTAAACATGGCCCGCATGAAAAGCCATTCTGGTTACACTCATTGCAATGTAATGGATGTTTGAGTGGGATATCGAGGTCTAGATATAGAGAAGAATTGATAATGGAGGATAACGAGATCCATCTCGACAGCTAGCGAAATGATATCTGTTGCTCGCTTAATCTACATGTTCTGTACTACAGGGCTGCAACCAATGATGATTTGAATTCATTAGTTAGTCAATTCTATTGCATTTTGTCAATTAATTGATGAATCCGATTTTTGATTTAAAAAATTTCAATTTCTATCCATTTATAAAAAATAAAGACAAATTGACAGCGCAGAAAAAGCACAAATTAATTACAGATCAGTTACTGGTCTCGACCATGGCAGAAAATTACACAAAATGTTTTGATGTTTTTCAAAATAAAAGTAGCTCTTTGTACATGCTTATCTTTGTGTTGAATCAAAATAAGCGAATCGGTTTTCATTAGACAAATCTGAGAATATTTATTGTCGAGAGGCTGAAATTCCAAAGATTTCAGCCATTTTCAGAGGGGTTTCAAGAGGGTCTCTAAATAATGAATCGATTGTCAAAAATAATGATCAATTCCCCCATTTTCCGCACTATAAGGCGCATTGGACTATAAGGCGCACCTTCGATGAACGACCTATTTTAAAACTGTTATAATGAGCACCGCATTATAAGGCACAAAGAACAGAAGATACAATAGTGACTGGGGTTGCGTTATGCATCCACTAGATGGAGCTATGCTAAAGGGAACACAATACAACACAGCTTTATTGATAATAATAATAATACATTTGATTTATAAGCGCCTTTCAAGACACTGCTGCAGCTGTAACCAAGCGCTTTACAGAACATTTAAAATACGACATCCAATAAATCTGAATATTGATCCACATATAAGGTGCACCAGATTATAAAGCGCACTGTCGGCTTTTGAAATAATTGAATGCGCCTTATAGTGCGGAAAATACGTTAATTGTTGCATCTCTCTTTCTCTGTAAATAAACACAATGACATTTTTGTGTTATTTTGACTTCAAGATGGCGCCGCGAGAGTGGCTGTCTTTCCAGCAGCTCCTATTCATTTTGTTCTTCTACTTCTTCCTCTCATAACTCTGCTGCTGTGAAGTGGGAATTTCTCCATTGTGAGACTACAGTATTAAAGGTTTTCTTATCTTATTTTATCAGACACTCCCTCGTCAAAATCTAATTAGAAACGCACCGCCTGATGAAGTCTAACTGTCGAAATTCAGAACTCGAACTGACAACACTAATAGAAACACTGCAGAGGTTTAACCTGAGTAAAAAGCCCGGGAGAGTATCCGTGCTTGGTTGGCATTAACCCACAAGCCTAACGAGGACCCGGTAAACCCAAAATGGACTCTGAGGCGCTGGCTCATCACAACACAGGTGTACTTAAATAGCAGGCTAATCCGACTAAGAATAGAGCAGCACTGCTACAAATTGCAACCTTTGAGCAGAGGACGGCTTCAAAAATACAATCGCTGGTTTTAGAGTGCCCAACGTGTACTAGGCGTTGACAGGAGGCTAATTGGTATGCATTGCATCATTGCAGACTTGAGAGCTTTGGTTTGTGTCTGCTTTAATAGTCCTGTGCCTGTGGGAAAAGCATCACATTTAGTTTTCTTTGTCGTTATAAGGGCAAGATATGTGTTCATGTTCCAAATTGGTGATAGCCAACCACTGGGCCGAAGCGCATTCGTGTGGTGTGGGAAATGATCCAATTTCACTCCATTGGTTTGAGACTTGACAGCACAAAATATAATTAAACATTCTATGGATGAGTCTTAAGTATGAAGGAGTGATGCAATTAACGAGAAAAAAAGATGAACTGACTAAGAAGTGCAATTAACCGATATTAATGTGCACACAAACTTACCTTTGTGGCTGACACACTCCCTTCTGGGACCAAGCGTTAAATAATTGATATTTTGCCAAACAGGCTGACTCGAATGTACCAGTAACCAATTGATCATTTTGACTCAACATTGTCAAATAAAAGCCAGCCTTTCTATCTTGAGGCGACATAATGCTGCGCGGCTTCTCAGTCAGTTTGTGGCCATGACTTAACAGATTTGTTCAACTCATTAAATTGGCAGGAATAAAAGATGCTCAGAGAGACGACTAGTTTCCACCCAAGAGCGACAGTATGCCATTTTTTTTTTTTTTAACAACCAACAATTAAAGAGAATATTTGTGTATGTGCTAAACAAAACTAACGCGATTTTGCAAAATGACTTGAAACACAGGATGATACGATGACCCAAATAGATTGTAAAAAAGCCTTGGGAGAAATAGCGGTCAGATTTCTGTCATTATATTATTGTCAGTTTTAAAAACCCAACTGTATTTGCCAATTAAATTACATTTAAACATAGGAGACCTTCTTCAATATTTCCTGGCCTCCCAGGGATCCGATTTGGAGGTGTGCTGTACACTCTCATCAACTTTCCTTTTGATGGATGCTTCCCAGGTTCTTAATAGGGTTAAGGTCAGGGGATGCTGGTGGGGCCGGAAGATGTTTTTCTTTGCGACATCTTGCAGGGCAATTATTCTCCCGAAGAAGGCGCAGTTTTCACAGCACGGCAGAAAATGCTGAATGAGAACCACTGGATATTTTGCGGATTAGTTAACAGTGCCAGCGATGTCCTTTCCATCACTTTTTTTTTAGAACATCTGACAGCGCAAAATGCTCACCCAGAACTATTAACATCTGTCCGTTACGGTGACTGGAACTAAAACGACTCTACTTAAGCCACTGAGAATAGAGCTGCCTTTGAGAATAGCATCTCAAGTGGACTTGGCAGCAGCAAGTAGGTCAGATAAGACAGAATAAGCTTAATGCGGCGTCTCTGTTTTAGTCTGGACGACGGTTGAAGATCAGGGCAAGGTGGCTCGACAGAGATGGCTCAGGATTCTTTCTGCCTTTGTGTCGTGTCCTTTACAGTTTTGACGGGTAATTCCCAAACACAGCCGGGGGAAATGATCCAATTTAGCTCAATGGTTTAAAAAGGATTATTTACTTTATTTATAAATTGAGAGATCTTTTTTTTTTTGTAGGGCTTCCAAAGTATACTTTTGTGATCTTTGTGGTTATATTTTACTGTGACATTTTTCAATAGCTCATGGGAGCATTTGACACAGCTCAGCAATTCTAAATTCTTAACAGAAAAAAAAGAAAAACTCGAATTGCTTCGAAGCCAGACGCAAGACATCGTATTTTGTCCGAGAGTACATTGAGTAGCTCGCTGAAATGACAAAAGACTTTCCTCTCCTGTTCAAAGCTCATTCCTGTCTCTCCCTGGGGAACAATCAGAACTTCCTACCTTTGACACAATGTTGTGTGCAAGCTCACGTTGTACAAATAAACTCTCATCCTGCACAGGAATGTGTTCATTGTCATGAGGAGGGCTGATCCATAAAGTGAGGCTGGCTGTCCCCTTTGCCTGATATTGTGCTGCTTGCCTGTTTGTACAATACAATCCACTTTTATTCAAATAGCGCTCCCACGACAGCAGCAGCTGTAACAAAGCGCTTGACAGAACATTTCACATCAAATGACTACAGACCCAAATAAACAAATCTTGTATTCCTGCAAATTGAAAGCCATGATCTAAAGTTTGTGTTCTAACGTATCAAGACTGAATGGCAGAATTGTTAAAAGCTACCTTTGAGGAGGGATAACACAAAATTGCCTGATTCTTTCATCAGTGAATTAGCTTAAATATTTTTTTTTGCAATCCAGTATAGGACATTTGTTAAATACAGTTCAGTTGTATTTAACACTTAACAGTACATTAGCATATTAGCTGGCCAAAGACAGCTGGGATAGGCGCCCGTACGCCCCGCGACCCTTGGGAGGATAAAGCTGATCAGACAATGGATGGATGGATCAGTTTAAGACATTAGTTAGAGTTTTAAGATAATGTTTTGTTGTTGTTGTTACAGTGGCTAACAGTGCTGCATGATGTGGATTTTGGCGGAGGGAATGGGGCGTGGGGGGTGGGGGTAGAATATCAATGCGACCATTAGGCCAATTATCGACAAATAACCCAAATGTAAATCCCAAATATAATTTTAGGGAAGTAAAAGCTGATTTGTTTCAGATGAACACTTTGCCTTAGTGTATTTTAATGATTGTCAATGGTGGTGGCTATTCGACATGTTAAGTATTTTCCAAGGTGGCAATCGGTGGAAAAAGTCTGAGAAGTATGATACTACGCCTATTTTGTACCACTCCCTGTTTGGACATCAAAATGTTCCAGAGAGAGGCGAGGCAGACAGCTAAGCGCACTAAAACGCGAGAACGTGCATCAGTGTTCAATCTGCCCGGCAACAAACTCAAACAGACAATGCGTCGCCATGGTGATAAACGCCAAGTTAAAAAAGGCATGACACAGCCCCTCTGATGTTGGCATAAAGCCAAGTGGCTGGTTTGCCGGCTGACATCATCGGGCTAGACTTCCCACTGGGAGCAGCCATCGTTTAAAAAAAAAAAAATTCCCAGCAATCCAGATGAATTCCGACTGCCTCCTGTCAGCAGTGAATCACAGCTGCGCTCGTTTTGACGTCACGCTGCAGATGCATTTCAGCCGTTTTATGGACTTTTGGAAATATCCCGCACATATTCCATCGGTACTGAAAGTATATTTAGTTGAGTCGTCACTCAAATTACATGTTGTTAACTTAAAGAGCACACGTTCAGCCAAGTTTGTATGACAATGATGATGGTGTAAGTTGTGAGCCGTGCAGAACGTGAAATGATGATTTCTTTCAATTTAAAGTGGTACCTCTACTTACAAACGTCTCTTCATACGAAATTTTCAAGTTACGAAAAGCGTCAACAGGTAAATATTGTCTCTTGTTACGTAAGAACTTTCAAGATCCGAAAGGTAAAAATACAGTATGGGCTGCCACTCACAGCTCCGAGTTTCCTGAACACAACATACTTAGAGCTGCTCTGCCATTGGCTATTACCGAGCATCATCCTGGCATCCCATTGGCTAAGAGGAACATCTACCGTATGTGTCTGTGCAGCGTCCTCGTCACTCGAGGACGCCATGAGGCGTTCCGATAGTTTTACGTAAATTTGAATCACCCAGAAAAAGTGTTCACCAGTCGGGCGATTGTTCACGATGCTGATGTTTACCCTGGACATTTTCGAAGGATTGTTAAAAGCCGACAAAAGCATACGTCCTGGCATCAGTTCTTTACAAAACGCCAGGCAAAAACACTTCTGAGAGAGAACATGGACTTAAGGGGGCAAAAAACGATGAGGACGCAGTTAAAAGTTAAATGACCATCATTTGTATTCTTTACTCTATTCTTTGTTTTTTACATTATGCACAACTCTCATTTATTGTGCAATAACCTCATTGCGACATGTATTTGTTCCATATTTTGATGCATTTTTATGCTTGAGGAAACATTTTTGTCCGAATTTTGGGGGGGCATGGAACAGATTAGGGCATTTACATGGAAAACGTGTCTCTACTTACAAAATGTTCTAGTTAAGAAGTTTCTTCCGGAATCAAGTAATTTCCTAAGTGGTGGCACCACTGTATTTATAATTTTTCACAAGGCAAAACTGCTCTTGAAGTAAAACCAGTCTTGACTGACTGACCTTGGCTATGAATGTCACTGCACGTTAGATGCCCGAAATTAATTTCGTTCAAATAGGGGTAGTGAGGTCAGAAAGCTTACCAAGTCAACTATTCCTGTTCTACCAGCAAATGATGTTGCTTAAATGTTGCATTGTTCTCCTCGCCTTTAAATGGAAACATCCCTCAATAAATACCTCTTGTTGCTTCCAGAAGACTCCAACAAAGCGGAATCTTTGCTGTTACTGTTGGAGCTGCCCGTCGACTCGTGACCGTTGCTCTCGTGGCCATGGCTCTCGTTGCCGTGGCTCTCGTTGCCGTGCGACTCGGTCCCGCTGCCGCAGGACCCGCTGCTCTTCATCTCCACATCCTCCTCCGGTCGCGAGAGGGAACGGGAACTCTTTCGAAGTTTGCGCGGCCCGGCAGAAGGGGCGTCATGGCCGCTGCTATCGCTGCCCTCCGACGGCAGGCCGAGCTCGGGTCCGCCTTGGCTGTAGCTGCTCATCCGTTGCAGCTGCGCCATGGAGCCGCAGCCAGAGGCCCCCCTCGGCACGGAGCCGCACAATGTGGATGCTCGGCAGCTCGAAGTGCCATCTTGGTCCTCCGGTACCGAAAAGCAATAGTGCTTGGAATCTGAATCTTCTGCCATCAGGAAGATGAAGTGAATTCTGATCTTAGGTATTGAAGTTGAGTAGAGAGAGCGTAATCACCCCATCGTCAGTGAAGGTATCCGAGGGATGGAACAGGACTGATCTGCAAAGAAAAGAATGACAACTCTATGAAACACACAATCTTATGCTTAAATCTCTTGGCACATCGTGAGCCATGACGTCTGCGAGACAGAAGCTGAGCAGTACTGTTTAAGAACTATCCTACGTTTTTTAAAGACACAACAAGCATTTACGTTATCTACGGTCCTGTATAAAGTTACCGGTACATTTTGTTTTTGTTTTTTTTCCTAAAATTACCAAATTAAAATATTTTTACTAATTTATCACTTTAATTTGTTGTAAATGACAAACGACATATTGTCACATCTCGTCGCTGTCAGGCAGAAATCTTGCATGTCCAAATATGGTCAATCCCATTAATTTTGTTCCCCATTCGTTCGCTACTATTGTCCCCCACATTGTCTTGTTAATTTTAAGCATTTTTTAAACACTTGAAGTGTTGAAAACAGCGTGACAAGAAATCTGTTACCATTCTGAAATGCTCAACTATTGTTGTAAAAGTCCACTTTTACACACATCTAATAAATCACATTTGTGCCCCTGCATTTGATCATTAGCAATTTTATGATAGGGAACACGTTTTGATCAGAGGTCGAGGAAAAACTGGCCGGGGGGATTTGAGTTTGACGCCTTTACATTAGATTGCACGGGCCTGTCTAATTTGGGATGCCTCAAAAAACAACCCTGAACTTAGCCATGTATGGATCTCAAACACAAACATCCCATTTTATAGACATGAAAAGCTCAACAAATGGCAGAGTTCGTCTTCTGACCTGGAAAAAAAAGCCACTCAGTAGGGGCTTCTCTGATCTACAGTGAAAAGGTGAGCAGGTTCAAGCTGTGTTGGCTTTTAAAAGAAAGGCTGTGCACCATCTGAGCCCCCTGACCCTTTCAAAAGGATCATCTATCACATGAAACACAAAACATTTACTTGAATGCCATGTTAGGTTGCAGCGGCGTGTTGTTGTTGTTGTTTTTGTTTTTTCGTGGCCTTGAAGCACTGAGGCTACCAAATATGACAAACTTAAAAGAAGATCAAATGGTCTCTTCTACTGTACAACCACACTGTGGATCTTTCCAAGAACATTTTTTGCGACAGGAATGGACACGTTTTGCAATTTTAGTAGTTAAGAAAAAAATACAGTTGGGAGGGAAAAGTAGGTGGTCACTACACCTAAAGACACCAACCCCAAAAACAACCCATCTTTGCTTCCACTTTAATTAATTAAATGTTTTAAATGATTTATTTTTAAAAATGTACATACGGTGTGGAAAAATAGAACTGCGTCCCTTCTGAGAAGCTCATTGATATATACACAGTGACATTCTGACTTGGCATTTAAATGGACTGTTTCCACTTGTGACTAAAGATTAGCTCGACCCATCTGGGAGGCCAGCTCATTCGTACGCATATTCATTCGGGACTATTAACTAATACCGTCTTCATGACTTGTTCCGTCCTGCTGAAGAGATGCAAGCAGATAGTCTTTAGTTCATTGAACCCGGTACACAGTCTATGCACTCTGTGCCGGATGTAGCAAAGCAGCCCCAGGAAACAACTGAGAGCAAGGTGTGTGACGCCAAGCAGCACAGATCCCTCCTTGATGGTCTTGATTGATTTCATTTGACTGAGCATAGATAGATTCAAAATCGAGCCTTCCATGAATTTTACAGTGGGTCCAGTGTTCTTCATTTTTGCCTTTGAGCCATTTCAGTGATCACCGTGGCTGTTTGCTTTTCCTTCATAGAAGCACAGCAACAATTTAGCCTGCTCCGTGCAAATGACCACAATGCGTGACGCCACCTCGACACTAAAGTGCAGTTTAATACAATTCCCATCAGAGTGCACGATGGCTGGCAGGAAGGACGAGACCAAAAAAATGGCCTCCTCCATTGAGAAGGGAACAGAGAGAACTCACCATGGATGGCTAATTGGATCAAACAAAGTAAATAAAAACAATACGACTCATCCCAGGCCATTTCACTCATTTAAATGTGATCACAAGTTGCTCCAGGCAGTCAAGGGGTGGAAACTGCTTCCCGTGGGAAACGTCTTCAGTGTGCCCATTAACAATCAGTGAGAAATAAATTCTAAAGTGAATGAAGAGTGTTGAGGCTTTATCGGGTGAGGAGAAAAAAAAAATCACAAATTTTGTATGATTTTTAAAAATCTCAATTTATGTTGGTGGAAACTAGATTCTTGTATATTTTACAAATGCATTCTTGTCAAAACTACAGAATGTTGGTGGTACTCAAGTTGTTTGCTTGACCTACATCTACAGTATGCTCAATAACATCCTCGATGGACCTAATGGATCAGATGCACACTGCCCCACACACATGCACACCGGGACCACGTAACGCTTCATCCTTTATCCCAGAGTGGCTAAAAAAAGGGACAGGTCGCATCATGACAAAAACAGAGGAAAGGGAGACACCGAAATAACAGGACAACTTTAAAGTCCCCTTCTTATTGAGACAAGATGAAAATACTCTGCCCTTGAAACTGCTCTGATTGCGGTATCCAAGCAACCTGTGAATCACCACAGCTTGAGGTTTTCCTACTTCTAATTCTTCACCCTGTGCTCTCAATTCAGTTTCTGGCAAAACCAAAGCGAGAGGCATAATTGCATTTCTATCAATTCCATCTGTTCAAGCCACAAAAACTACTGATTATATCGTGATTGATTATTACACCAAGTGTTTAGTAGCATATGCGTTGTTAAAAGTCGATTTATCCCAAGTATGATTTCATCCACAATTTAATGTAGGAACTCCCTCACAGACAGCATCTTTCAGTTTCTTCTACAGATGGTCCATAAGATTTAGATCAAGCCTCCTTAGATTAAAAAACTCATTCACTACTAGCCAATTCTAGACCAAGTCTGAAAAGATGTTTAAAAACGTCTTTGGGAGTGAATGAGTTAATCTAATGTTTAATTCCAAGTCCATTGTTAGCTGTGGTGTTTTAACTGTAAAGTGACTGTTAGCAGAACAAGCTTTCTGACACCGGACAGTACATTACACTCCAGAATGCCCCGACAGTCTTGGGATTTGACACCGCGTGTCAGAGGTACTGTAGTAAAGCAGTGCCAGAACATTTCGAATATTCTGCTTTCTGATACCAAACACTGAATAATCCCTTACACAGTTTCAAGACAACCAGGGCCAGAGGTAGCAAAGCAGCCTTGGGACATAACCAAGACAGCCCATTTTGCTCCAAGTTGCCAACACATTCTTCTGATGTCATTGCACCTTGCACGGCTTAAGATACCAGATGTAGCAAAGCAGCCTTAGAAACCAAACAGTAAATTTATCTCCAGAATGTCAGAAGATTACACTCTACAAGCACAGATTCAGGACACCCTGTTTTGGATTTACCAAAACAGCCCCAACATTACAGAGACAAAAATTGTTTGCGCCAGAAAGCAGGTTTTATTTGAGAATAGCTGAAGAATCCATTGCATTCCGACAAAGACCCAGGCATAGCACAGCAGCTCCGAGACATAATTGAACCCAAGCTTTTGAACAACAGACAGCACATTTTGCCCAACAATATCTAGATATAGTTGCACGGAGATGGGAAAACATGCAGGAAAGCGGCCCTCCAGGAATGGAGTTTGAGCCCCCTGTTAAACAGGTTCAAATCACCTCTCACACTTCATAAGTAGCTACAGTGTTGTTTTGTGCTTGATTTTTGGCTCTTGTCTATCCACTGTATCAAAAAGTACAAACCATTGGCCCTTAAAGCGTAAAGGAGACAAAGAGACTTTTTTTTTACCATTGTTATATGCTGTATGTAATATGACAGTATTCTGTATATATTTTTTTGATTGAAAAAGCACACCTTGAGTGTTTGTCTAGCCTGGATTATGTTTCAGGTAGACTGAAATAGTTGACTCGTAAATATATCCATATTTTTTTAACTAGAGAAGCAGGCGTTCCGAGCATCATTCACTAATCGCTACTGCATGACAAACTCCATCGACATGTGCTGCACTGCACTCTTTATGTAAGGTGCTGCGTTTCACTTTTTATGCAACGCCAAGTCAAGTACGAACGCGATGTGCTTCTTTTTTTCCCCCTCCAATTCCCCTGAAAGTAGATTTCGTTTTTCACGAAAACGCACACACCGTTGACATTGGCAACACTAACAAAGTTAACATTTTGACGTGAAAGCCCAGACGCCGAATCAGCTGATCCAGTAGTCCACTGACACAGTTATGCAACTTAGACAACTGTCATCTTTTTTAGAGTATGGTTATTGCGTATGAAGAGCTCCACGTACCGTCAACACCAAATGAGCCCGGTCCTCGTGTAGACGCTGAACTAAAATTTTGAATCCAAAAGTTGCACGTAGATATCGTTCTATACTGCTCGTGACACAGTTCCTTTCTCGGTCAGATTTGTACTCGCACTGCGTGGTGGAGCTCCAGCGAAGGTAGTGACCTCATTCAGCGCAACTCCTCCTTTTTCGTTTTTATTGGCTGCCACGGCTGTCAGTCTTACCCTCGGAGCATTTCCAGCCAAGCGACTTCATTTTTCCGGGTACGGAGGCGTTCATGGAGACGACGCTTTACTTTTATGATTGGCCTGTGCAGCTGTCACTCTATTTATATAACACGTCACCGGGTGCACGTGGGGAAACTAGTGGCGGGAGGCGTCGCCAGGAAGGTGTGGCCAATCAGGAGGGAGCAGCTGTTGGTGAATGAAGCGCCTGGGATTGCTGTTGTATAAATGGTTATACAAGGCCGCGTCAGGGCGACTGTACGGAGTCCTCCACATGACATTAAGAACAACTTGTGCACACGCTGTAACTTTTATCTACGCCCTAGAACTACTTTCTGGCCACGGAGTGCTGCTTCGTGTGCATGGACTACTACAGAGAAAGTGCTCACGAAGTAGTTGTTCGTGCGCGTTAATTAGCCGTGGCCCATCACATGAATAAAATACTCGAACGCACCTTTCAAAGTTGACTTGGAGGCCGGGATCGATTTTATTGTTCTGCAACTGCAACGCTCTGGGAGAGATCATGGTTATCGGAGGATGTACAGTATACGAAATGAAAACATTTTGTCATAATATCACTAATGAATCTTGGAATTATAAAAAACGTCAGATGCAAAAATGTGTGGGATTTTGAAGTCGCTGATTATCTAAGTGAGAAGCGAATCAGTGAAGGCGTGCTCAATTTGTTTAACCTATTTTTTCCAATAAGGGATCAGCGCTATTACATGTGTATGCTGTAACTATTTCATGCGCAGGAATAGTAGTAGAGCAGAAGTAGTAATTAGTCTGCACGAAATAGTAATATTAGTGTTCACAAATAAGTACCGTAGTTTGTGTGCCCATATCAGTAGTTCATGCGCAGTTTTTTTTTCTTTCTGAAACGTCACGTCTGGGGCTCCGTACGACTGCGCATGCACGGAAGTAAAAAAATTGGCAGCACGTCAACGTTGTGATATAATACAGGGTTGCTTGAATAACCAAATAATCAGAGTGATACCTTTTAGATCATTCTTTCATTTAGGTACGGCTAATTGTACCTTTTGCCCTCTCGTGAATGTTCTGCCTATTACTATGTGTTGCTGGCATAGTTTGATAACAAATGATTCATGATTATTTTTGGACCAATGAAGTGAAACGGGGAAATTTAACATTTAAGAGATCCTGGCTCTCACCCTCTCTCACACGCAAACACAAAATGAATTTCCAAGTGGTCACATACTTTTTCCTTTTCCACACAGAGCCAAGTAGCTTTGAAAAGTTTTTTTCCTTGCTGAATAAAATCACCACTTAAAAAAAATACTTGATTTTTAGTTGGCTCATCTTTGATATTTACATTGGTTTTATGATCTTGACATTCAAGTGGGCAAACTATGCAAAACGAATTTGAGGAGGGATGCAATATTTTTTTCATGGCACTGTGTATGAGTACTGATACAGGAAAGCGGGAGGGGGCGGGGGATGTATTTCACAACATGAGGTAGCGCCTCACCATCTGCTTCAAGCAGAGATGGCATATATTTAGTCAGCGTTAATTAGCATAATCAAAGCTCACTTTGGTCCAATTTGCATTCATCTGGTAATGTAATTCCTTAACAAAGAAAAACAGATAAGAGTTGAATATATGGTCGAAATAAATCAGACTTCCCACTGCATTTTTATATTCATTAATCATGACTGAGTAACTTCAAGTGTTAAAGTATTGTGATGCATCATACATTATAGCGCGTGATCTCATTAAGTGTCAGAGAAGCGGGGTACGCCCAAGACTGGTCGCGAGCCAATTGCAGGGCACTTTTAGACGAACTAGCTTTCAAATCTACACTTATCGATATTTTTCGAGTCTTCAACGAGTGGCTTTTCTGCAGGGATCTTATGGTGAGAGACACGGCGCGACATTGCAATGTCGTGGAATGCAATTTGCAAAGCACAAAGGCTGCAATTTGAAAAACAAAAACCTCAGACCTGCGCACTGTGAGGCGGAATGGGCTAACCAGTCGACCAATATGCCACTACAAAAACCAACTTTCAAGACCCAATATCCATAATAAATCTGATATTGCTTGTCATACAAAATTAATATATTGCTTGACCTTGAAAAAATACATATAAAGTCACAATTGCGATAATGAGGCAATAAAATCTCAATTTGATTACTTTTCAAAATTGTCCAGTCCTAGTCTGGTCACCCATCAATCACAGGGCACATAGACGAGCAACCATTCGTCCTCCCATTCACACAAATGGACAAGTTAGCGTTTTCAATGAACCTTTTTGGTGTCAACTCCACACACAGATGCTCCAAAAGAGATTCAAAGGTTCAGGCATGCCAAACACAACGTCACCATGCTGCCTCATGCCACACTGATCTATTTGAGAACACGCATGTGACAAATCTTCCAGTTTCCTGACATGCCTCACTGTTTGCTCCAGAGCTATCCGGGGGTTCCAGATGGCTGAGAGTCTGTCAGATATGGTGCCGCATAAGGACTGGAGCGTACAGATGCCAAAATTCAGTACGGTAGTCAGTTTTTGAAAAAGAAGCAACACTTGAAAATTGCTTGCCTGCACAACAATTTTAAATGGGGACATCTAATGGGAAATGGGCTTTTTAAAAATTTGTATTTGTTTGCATACAAATATTTGGGTTTCTGGGATGCCTTACCACCCACTAAGTCTGAAATTACCCCCCCAAAAAGTCATTTTGTGGAAAAGGCTCATTGGTGATTTGTCAGGTTTGAGTTCAGATTTGTTATGGCCATTGATACAAATTTTTGCTATTTGTGGACTGGCCACAAACATTTGTATTTAGCAGTGTGCGTTAATATTTTATCTAAAGCATGATGAGGACATGTTAAGACACATTTAAGTGGGGTGGGGTGCAAAATAAAAACATTTTAAGACTGCACAATTAACATTGTACTTAATCTGAGAGCGATATACAGTATGTCTTGGATGTATTGGATTTGCCAGTGTTGCCAACTAATTTTCAGTGGGTGTTGCTCTACTCCCCTTATAGGGTTTTGAGTTTCTACGTGCTCGGTTGGGCGGTTCAGATCAGGGGATGGCTCTAATTTTTGTCAACTGTGAGTTTGTGAAGCGCTTTATGACTTTTTTGTTATTTAGGGCTATACAATTAAACTTGTCTATTTAGCATTATATCACAATTTAACGTCTCAGGTCAGCAAATAGGTTTCATTTTTTGTGACGGTGAAAATGTTGCCACATTCAAAGGGAAAATGCATGCATGCACTTCAACATTTGAGTTACAACTTTAACATGAGCTACATTTCTTGCTCAGTGCTTTATGGGCGGTGGGTTAGGGGGGGGGGGGGGCTACTTAGGTCGAAAAGTTGCTCAATCCAGCAACCAAAGTAGTTAAATTGCTCAACTTGCTCAATTTACACCCCACATGAAAAAAACAAAAAGAAAAACAGCTGTAACAAAGTCCTGTACAAAAGATCAAACATAAACTTAACATATAATAAAACTGAAACATCTTTTCTCAGTAAAATATACAAGAGTTCCCTTTACGTTTAAATATGACATATTATGGGATGACTTTTATTGCTTGTTGCACAATCTTCACTAGTTCAGGAACATAACGTCTCCACTGACCAACATGAGGGCGCCACACTACAAGGAGTCTAGTTTCCGAATCGACAAACTATGAACTATGTCAGTGACGTACACTGAACTATTTAGATCTCGGAAACAAAAATATTATCCAGGAAAAGGCAACCATCCACAGTTGGAAAGACAGATGACGAAACAACATAAATGAATCACTCGCCGTCGTGTGAAAATGACAAATCGGCATGCGCGGTGAGGAGAAAGGCATCCTTGGTGTGAGGGGGCGGAATGAGGGAGATGCCATGGCACAGGGGAGGCCGAGGTGGCTGTCATCTCTTGCCAATTATGTGAATCTCTCATCCAACAAAACTAAAACGGAACACTTAAACAGAACTAATGAACCACATGAGTATTTACTTTTAACTGGAGCACGTAAGAGGGAGCATATAAATTCATATAAATGCATATAAACTCCAATTCTGGCGTCCCTTTCCTGGCTGCCTCTGTAATTTAGAATCTTAAAATCCATATCCTTTTGTTTCTTTTTTAGGTCTCAAACGGGTCTTTATTCTCACGCTAGCAAAAACATCGAAACAAAAAACAAAACTTCTTTGTAAAGACGAAAAGGTCAAGAGATGGCATCATAGTGTGCAACATATGCTCCATGCTATGATGCTCAACCCCTAAAAACGTTTTGGAGAGAGCCAGGATAGGCTAGTAAGAAATGCAGGCAGACGACAGGATGCTCAACTCCTCCTCACGAGGGGAGGATGCTTGCCAACGGAGGCTATGAGCAAACAACTGTAATTATGGCAGCCGGAAGCTGACGTTAGCGAACAGAAGGAGGCAGAACCTCACACGTTAGACTTGCAGGAACCAGCCTGACGTGTTGACTCGTGGCGTTGGTGTTGCTTGTAAATGTCCCTTCTAATTATATTATCACCCATTTGTCCTGATACAGACGAGCTTATCCCAGTTGATCTTGGGTGATAAGTGGGGTACCCTGGACTGGTCGCCAGCCAGCTACACATATAGAAAAGAAAACCTGTCAGGTATACTCATATTCATACCTATCGACAACTTGGGATTTTTTTTAAGCCATTCATTTTTATATAAAAGGGTAAGAGGTGGCTTTTTTTTTGTACTCGTGGCCATTTTCTTACGCTCCTCTCCAAAGGCCCACGTGGCTTCACTCTCGATGCCACATTAATTAATAGTAGGCCTACTTGGAGCCAGATCTGCCTCCATCTGTGAGCGCACCCCCTCCCACACAGAGTTTGTCAGTTTTGTGTAGGCAGGTGTCAAAGCCTCCTCTGCACAAGCGCATGTGAACGTGAGTGTTCTCGCGCTGCAAGACATATGCCGCAGATGGCGTTGGACCGACGTCAGAAGGGAGAAATTTCCACACTGCCCGCCACCAAATGACTAACTGCGTCACTTGCGCTCAGTGAAGTGAATATGGACTCTAGCGGGTTCGCTATAAAAAGACCAAGAGACTTTTTTATAATTGTTAAGGGGGTTGACGTTCTCAAAACCTTTTACACCAAGTAACACAGAAAATGTTTAGCTTTACAAGAACCACCGACGTGACCATTTATGTAAACAATGTAATGATTGGAAATAAAATGGAAAAAGTCCGTAACAAAAATAAATACATTCAACATGTTTTATTGGACTACACGATGGGTCAAAACTCTTTACAACCATACATTACATTCTTTTACATCATTTTTTTGCATCAATAAATAAACGTTTGCCGAGCGGCAAGCTTTGCCCATTCAACGATCGAAGGAAAGAAGATACTAATTACTTGAATTTATTTTTTCGATCAAGTATACAAAACACAATCAATACCAATGTGGGAACTGTACTTACTATATCGAGTGAAGGAGGAACCTAAAATCATTCACATATTTCCTTCCACCACAAAAACATGCAAATCCATTTCATTTCACAATACAGCCCCAATGATTTCATGATATATTCTTCATAAACCCTTTGAGGCGCCTTGATAAGTGAGTGACAGGCGTTTGACTCCAATGCAAAATAGCAGTGCTGAAGAATCAACGTTCTCAAGCAGTGGTTCCAAACGTTGACTGGATGACAGTGACTGATTGGTGAGCTGCGTTTCCTGGCTCAATAAAGGTTGCGAAAGCGCTCTAGAGGTCCGTTGTGATAACTGGTGTGACTCCGTGGATGAGCAACGTGGGACCCAAATCTTGACTCAGCAGGTCCACCTGACGCAGGTAGGCCCCGTAGCGGCTTTTATCCGCGGGCGGGTGCGGCAAATACAGGAAGCGCACAGCCGGCGGGGGGGCCCCGTGGCTTCGGATCAGATCGTTGACTGCGTGGATGTACTTATCTGTCAGCTCTGCCGCATTGCTGGGAAACGCTTCATGACGTCCATCATCCGTTTTCTCACCTCGCCCCTCGTCTTTTTCCGTTCCTCGCCTTAGCCAGTGCAGCGCCACCACCTGGTCCCAATCCACCGTCTGAACTTGCGCCGACATCCGGAGCTCCTTGAGCATTCGTCGCAGCTTGGCCTCCTCCTCGTCCCGCAAACTCCCGCCGGCCTCCACGCACAGGAAAAGGCGCAACCTGGCCTGGCTCCAGGCGCGGGTTTCGTGAAGTACACAGGCCAACTGAAGCAAAAACAGCGAGCAGACGTCCACGTAGCCGCGTATGTCCGGTTGCAGCAGATTCAGCGGCCAAATGTCAACAAACGGGCCCTCCGTGCCTTGGTGAGTCTTTGTCTTTTTCCCCAATCCTAAAACTTCTTCCCTGTTGAACTGGCTGAAGTATCGGGCAAGGGTTACATTCTTGCCCATTTTTATAGCGTCATTAATAATTGACACATATTCCTCTGCCTTGATGTCTTTAGGTTTATCTGTATCACGTACATTTGGGAAAAAGGGGAACGGAGGTTCTCCCGGGTCTTTGTTAGGACACACTGCATCCAAGCTGCAGTCTGGAGGTAAAATAACTTTGTCTTGGAGGTGGTCTTGAGGGGGGCAGTCATCATAGAAACCTAAGACAAGAGTGTTTGGCCTCATCCCACCTAGGAAACGTCATAATACTGGCTTCAGCTTGAGTCCAAATAGAGTCACATTCAAGGTCATGAAAATGAAGACAGTAAACCGCCCCGCCGGCATATTGGTAGCTCGGGCATTTTCAAATACACCTATTCTCTGACTTTTTGGGGAAACTATCCTCCATTACAGTATTCACAGACAGATGAACCTAAATCCCTGTCTAGTATAAAATAATTGTTTTGAAGTCATTTTGTGGCATTCACTGTAGGTGCCAAGGAAATATGTTGAAGCGAGGAGAGGGGCTACATTTAGTCAGGAAATACATATATCTCTTTTAAACCTATCCTCATTCCTCACTGATTTTGATACTTTTCTTTTGCTCTTTCCATAACTCCCCACAAAGCCACAAAATGGTGCCAAAGCACAAGCTAAAAGGAAAATGGTAATTGGTGTCACAGCATATGACGTATGAGCTTTCAGAGAGTCAGAAAGCTAAATTCAGAGAGGAGCCAAGTTCAGCCAGGTTTGTTAGTTTTGTCCACGTGTGTATGTTTTTGCTGGTGCAGCTTGTTTTAATCTGAAATCATTTAGCGTAATTTTGTTAGAATAGTATTAAAGTTTTTTTGGAGGTTGGGGGTATTATGGTTTGTTGTATACTTAACATTTCTCAGTGGCGCATGACATTTTTCGACAGCGTCAATTACTCAAGTTGTTGAACTATTTATGGCTCGGCTGAGTTCCTCGGCACCGTGAATAGAAGAGGATTACGGTACAACAAAAACACGTGCACACCCACCAAAGCCTGTGATGAAAAGAAGGTGCTGAACTCCACGTCGAACAGAGTCGGCTAATGTGAGGTTAACAAAAGCTTTGATGTTCAAATGGTCCACCAACGACAGCCAGGAGTCGTAACAGCTCTGCAGAGGATCAGACGGCCTCTCGTCTGCAGAGACGGGGACACAAAGTCAAATGACGGTTCCATCCTCAGCTTCGATCCATGCGTGGAAATGTGAATCATTGGGAGGAGGCATCATTCAAACGCAGAAAGAGTTGCCCCCCCCCACACAAAAAGAAAAGGTAGAAAATATTACCTAGCAATCCCAGTTTGACATGACCCAGTACATAAAGGCCACTCTTCTTCAGGTCATTAGTGAAAGTTATCAGACCCACACAACTGCGGGGGTTGGCCACGATTAGGAGCACTTGAGGCCTCCAGAACTTGACGTGGTCCTTGCGCACGTCCAGCATCAACAGGTACTTGCGGACCTGAGCAGGAACAAGTGGTAAGGTGTAGAATTCAAGATAAAAATGCATTGAAATATTTTTCTATTTTTTCTTTAAAAAAAAAATCAAACATTTGAGTTTTTTTTTTTTTTAGAAGATTAGATCAAATGAGGTGACTTAAAAAAAAAAGCCCTGACTGAAGATGGAGTTCTGTGTGTGCGCACCTGGTGGAAGATGAGAGCCTGGCTGATGTAGCCCCAGTTACTGATGGGGCCAAGATAATGAATGAGCATTAGGAGGAGCAGCATAAATGCGATGCTGGCAAAAGCATAGATGGCGTTGATGAGGAACATCATGACGAGGCAGCCAAGGATGCCCAGGGAACAGGTGTGCCACGTGAAACAACGGAAGGAAGGCCTCAATGCGGGGAGGACAAAAACGGGATATTTTCAGCCATTACCAACATGAAGCATGAATAAAGATTCAAGGCGGAAAGTGTACACCCTGCATTCCAAATAATACACATAGAATTTAGGTTAAATAAACAGTTTTCGTTTTTTAGTCTCCGCCAGGTTTGATCAATTCCCAAATGTGCCCAATGAAAGGGATATTGACAGAAACATAACAGATATCTGTAGCAGTTATGTAAAAAAATAAAATAAAATAAAAAAAAAACAACTAAATAATTTGGAACACAGTGTAGACGAAATCAACTGCTCAGTCCCTCCCCGTGCCCTACCTGAAGTTTGGCGCAGATGCCCACTCCAGAGCCAAACAGGCAAGGTTGACGGTGGCATACACCAACAAAAAGAAGATGGTCACAATTCCGGCAATGGTGTTCAATTTCCCAGCAAACAGCACCATCTAGTGACAAACAAAGCACCGTTTTCACCTGACGTTTGGGACAGTTCCATAATTTTGTGATGAGGGCTGGACGGACCTGCGTGCTGTAACGCATTTTCAAGATGAGTCAGAACATTATACAATGACAAAAAAAAAATGGAGGCAAGAACACTCCACTCCACTGTAAATAAGAAAAAGGATGGATGAGTCAAATGATGTGCCAATGATGAGTTTCATAATTTGTTTGCATCTTATTAGTTGGATTCCCATTTTATTCCTTTTTAATCCCTCAAAAAGCCTTGAAAATGTAATTTGCATTAATCATAAATATTTTTTGTGGGTAGTAGTGCCATGAGATACCAGGCACACGCCATTGTTTGGAGGGATTTTGCTACATCGTGAACAAGTCTTCATTCTTCTTCAAAAAAAGTGGCTTGAATCAGTTTAATGGCCTTCAGTGTTGCAGTTTGCTTTCAAAATAAACAAAGACCTCCAACGTGCGTTTCTAACCACACACTAGCAGTGCATTTGACTAAATGCGAACAAACCGAAGCACCAAAGACGATGTTTCAAATCGTTCCGGCAACAGATATTTGAAAACAAATGGTGGCGCAACACGTCCATGGACAAAACAACAATTCTCACGTTTTGCTATAATAAAGTTGTACTTGACTTGATATGGACTAATATTCCTGCATCTTAGTCAGTTGTGAAATTCTTCTTTATGTGTAGATGTCTGTATTATACCGAATCCAGGTGGCCAAGGCAAACGTCAGAATGAGCAGCACAATGTCCATTGAGGCAAAAACTCCCAAAATTGACATTTCTTTACAGCCTGTTGAATTATGTCATGAATGAATGATTGTATAAAGTATAATGTCATACAGTGTTACTTTTCTGACTGAAATTATTACACTTTTTTGGGGCTTTTTGCAAAAGGGATTTTCATTTATTTCAACAAAACAGGAAGATTTTAGATTATTTTGTTTTACGAAGTCTGATGATGAGTTAAACTTTTGAATCAAAGCACCACTCTATAGATACAGTTGCTCTTGGGCAGATTCCTTACATGTCCAAAGCCATGATTTTCAGGAAATCTTTAAAAAGGCATCTTTTTTTTGAGGAGTTAAATACTGGATCATAAATAAGAACCCATGTGGGGACTGAACAATAGCATCATTCATTCATTCATCTTTCGAACCGCTTGATCCTCACTAGGGGTCGCGGGGGGTGCTGGAGCCTATCCCAGCTGTCTCCGGGCAGTAGGCCGAGGACACCCTGAACCAGTTGCCAGCCAATTGCAGGGCACACAGAGACGAACAACCATCCATGCTCACACTCACCCTTAGGGACAATTTAGAGTGCTCAATCAGCCTGCCATGCATGTCTTTGGAATGTGGGAGGAAACCGGAGCACCCGGAGAAAACCCACGCAAGCCCGGGGAGAACATGCAAACTCCACACAGGGAAGCCGTAGCTGGAATCGAACCCGGTACCTCTGCACTGTGAAGCCGACGTGCTAACCACTGGACTACCGGGCCGCCCTGAACAATAGCATCAATATATGAAAAAAAAAATGAATCAAACATATTTACATAGAAAGGTCAGCGAATCACCACTACCCTTTTACCTGCACAAGCAACCAAGAGGCAAGCACCGAGGCCCAGGGGTTGCCACTGCGGGACGTCTTCCTTGCCAGAGCCAAGACACCACCTGGAGCCGTTTTCAAAAAGCACAGTCACAAAGGCAAATCACGCCTGTCTGTTGCCGCTCATGTGGTTCTCAATGAGACAAACAACTGAGTCACGCGGCGCTGGTGCTTAAGCAAAACACACTGTGATGGGATTCGTGTTTCTGCAGAGAAAGTCAACACCGCCAGCCATCTGTTGTCAAATGACGCATTCCAAACTAACACGGCATTATCGGGAAAACAAAACATGAAGTTAATAACTCGGTTTCATTGCTCACAGACTGCCGGCTAGGAAAATGCTTTTCACACAGGGGTCAGCTGGGGTTGAACCTTAGCAGTGAGCGACACCTAAACTTTTGACGAGTCGTTTTATCCTTTATAACTGTCAGGGGATGAATCAACTCTTGTCAAATTTGCTGCCACATGCAGTACTAAAGCAGACATCTAAGAAAGGGATTCTCAACCATTTTAAGTGTGTGTGTGTGGGGGGATCTTCATGGGAAAAATTGATTCGAAGGACCCTATCATAATCCAAACTAGTCATCGCCTTCTATTTTGTTCTGCTCGCAATTTTTTCTATATGCATGATTTTAAAAGATCCAACGCAATTTATTGCGAATTATTTTACAGACCCTCAAATTACAGCTCAGGGAGACCCCAGATTGTAAAGCCACAGATTTAGGACACACAAAATGGTTGTCTTACCGAACAAGTCATCTTTAGATAACGCATACAGGACTCTGGAGGCTCCGATTAGGTTACTCATGGCGGCAGACATGGCCGACGAGTAGATACCAACTGTGACCAGAGGCGGCCAAACGTTGATGGCTCCAAGGAAACTGTAGTCTCTCTGGAGAATGGCACTAAAGATGCATGGATAGAATTCATTGTGTGACAATCTGGAAAGACAATTGGTAATATACTTTATAGTATAGAACACTATTACTGCTTTAAAGATGGATCAAGTTACTTTGTATTTTCATCGATTAAAAATGTTTACTTTTCAACTTCCGTGTCATGTCTGCTCCCGGGTCCTAATTCCGTCCCTCGCGTGACAATTTTAAAGTCTTGAGGTTTTAGTTTGTGAAATAGATGATCTATAGATATGTATAAAGGGGCACGTCTGTCCTTATTTCCCTTTTTTTGTTTCTATTTATTGCAAATCTAGTGAATAATGGGGTTTACACATCACGCTCCTATGTACAGTTATTTTGAAGATATGTAAAGAGAAGCGCTGTTTTTTGTTCTTATTTGGGACATGTACTGGTACAGATTTGTGAATAGCCTATTTGAGTATTTGCCTGGAATCCTGATTATTAGCAATTTATAGAGAACAACAGTTACTGTATGACTAGATACGTTTTTCTCCTTCTTACTCCTTGTGAGCATATAAGCTGTACTGAACCAATACATTTTTTCTTTGATTTTTTTATGTCTTTCATTTTGCATTTACATGTTCAATAAATCAATCAATAGTAGCAGTCACCGTTGGCAATCACTGTCCCTATGTCTTTGCATACAAATGACACGTATAATTTTATCGACAGACATTCTGAACTACCTTTGTATTGATGTTTTCAAAGTGAAGATTTCACGGATATGATCTGTTTCATCCCTACCGAGTTAAAATGTCAGAGACTTCAAAAAGAAGAAGGACTTGCGGTTCAGTCGGCTCAACACTGCCGGCTCTCTCTCATGAGGAGGAGTTAAGGTTCAACTCGTTATGGTTAAATCTGTTTGAAATTGACCTGAAGACACTCTCGAGGCACCATCTTCCCCTGACTGCGGACTTCAGGCTCAGAATACGGCTTGTGATTTGAGCATATTTCGCTCATGGTGATACGAACCGCTCACAAGATGAAGCAGCCAGCAAACTTAGCATGTTGTATGTGACAAATGTTGTAAAAACCGCCGCCAAGGTTCCTCTGGGGATGGAAAAACTGGGGTTCTTCAAGTCACCTGGCGACACAAATACAGAAGTCATTACAATCAAACCTTGGAAGTGTGTGTCACAATCATGAGTAAAATGTGTTCTTGGAGACAATGAGGAACGCCATGAAAAAAAGCCAAGGGGTGAGTCAGTGTCGCTTTCATTGTTGTATATCAGTAAATAAATGACACACCTTACCTGACATGTTGGATCCAGCCATGATTCCAGTACAACCGTTGAACATGACTGCAAATACTGTAGCAAAGCTCATCATGGTTCCAGTGGTGTAGTCGACGTTGTAACTCGCTACAAGGAAACACATTCATTCAGTTGGGCTGGTACGAGAAAAAAAAATCAGTTCTGGCTAGGTTATGAAGAATTGTTATGGTCATCATTCGGACATACGGACACACCCCATAGGTTGCCCTCCAAGGTGTGTACTCGGAGGCCGGTGTAGTTGGCAGTGATCTGGGTGGAAGCGTTCATAAAGGAGGAATCTGGAAGCATGACCATCCTGGGATCCACAATGAAGAAGCTGCCAAAGATGGATGTCAGGGCAGTTGTGACGATGACGAAGATGACAAAAGTGGCTTTGGCGTAGATGTGGGCGCCTATCTGAAAATCACAAGTCATTTTGACATGAAATGCAAATTGAAAAAATAAGTATGCCATATTGATCAGTGGAACCTCCACATTCGACCGTTACATCGGTTGTTGGGTTTAGAAAGGGACCAATGTTTTTTTTTTGGAGAGGGGATATCGTACATCAACATATAAAGTCGTACATCCAAATAAAGTACATCATACATCCATATAAAGTATTTTTACACTGATAATCGTAACCCCGCCCTCAAAAAAACTCCACTCTCAGCATGTTAAGTCAGTAAAAAATATTAATTGAAAAATAAGAATTATAAGGACAGTAGGAGATGTTTTTATCCTTATTTATATATTTGAATTTCCGTAGCTTTTACAACGTCAAATCATCCGACCAGTGATACAAATAACTTACTAAAATTAAAAGCCACATCAGGCACAAAGTCAACAGCAGTTAACTCATTTCACAACTGTATGGCCGTCAAGTTACCGGTAGGTTTAAAAAAGTGCAAAAGGTTTTGACAGATTACAATTTCCATTTTTGTGCAATCCAAATAATTCCAGTCAGTCAGCATCCCATCAGATTGCATTCAACCTTCAGGATTCTACTGAAATGACTGAATGAAATCACATGGCATGTTGTTGTGTCTCACCAAGCAAACAAAGAAACAAATTAAAAGCAGCGCAGTGCCATAAAGCAAAGACCACCAGTATCCTGAGGGCAGCACCCGATGGGAGGCTCCAAAAACCGCCACGGGATCTGACGCTGGAACGAACGTGAAACAATGAGTTGGTTAGCCAGACATTGCAATGCCCCTGAATGTGACGTTATTTTGACAACAACCAACCTTCAGGCACGCCAAAAGCAGACATGATTGCTTCAACCAGACCTAAAATGTAGAGAGCACTACCGCACACGTTAGCAAAGAAAAACATGATTCCAATGCTGCCCCCAAACTCTGGACCCAGCGCTCGACTGATCATGTCTGAAGGCCAACATTAAGCAATTGTAGGAGTCATACTTTGAAAAATTGACTTTTTAATTGATGTAGATAAAGAGTTGTGTCTCTGGAGTGCCTGCCCATCCATCACGGGTGAAATTACAAAATAAATGCAGAGTATGTCAACTCAGAGAGTAAAAATCCTGAACGGAGAGCAAGCCTGACAATTATCAGCAGCACTCAGGTTACAGATAACCACATTAGCACTCAAAATGCAGATTTACTCAAGGATACAGTAGGCCCCTCCTGCATCCAAGGCTCCATTAGTTGAGATGGCGCAGATGGAAAAGACTGTCATTGTGATGATGATGTAGGCCACCAAGAACATTGTGAAGGTCTGGTACAGGCCTGCTTGACCCACAATAAATCCTGCAGGGAAATAAGAATGAGTTTGAATGTACAGTGAGTAACAGTGTAGAAATCCCACAAAAAGGAAAGGCTCCTGTCGGGTTGATACTGGAGAAATCAGATTGGTAAATCTCAAGATGACGCAGTGCAAGGGGTGTACCTCATGTATACTTCTGCATTAGATATATTGTATGCACTGTATGTACTTCCAATGAAGTTAAAAACAAATATTGTCAAGGGTAGTTTTGAAAGATTAGTTTGATATGATATTTAAGCGTTTTGCAACCATAGTTAAGGTATATTTAGGGTTTAAACAGGTTACATAGGCAATAATAAACATGGGGGGGTCATTATTTTGGTTGAAAAATAATTTCCATCCTGCTATAATCATTGTTTAATTACAGACTAATTAATAGTAGAATCATTAGCTTTCCAGGAACAATCATTCATTTTGCTGAAACTCTAAATCACATTTGTCAAGGGTAATTTATCATCTTGCTTTAATTAGTCCGCAGGAAACAACAGACGGGATAATTACTTGAGCAAATTATATTCAAGACCGCAACTGGGAATTAAACAAAATAAAGATAAAACGACAATTAATCATGAGAAAAAAAATATGTTGACTCAAATTGGTTTGTCATCTGACTATAACGTTTGCTTTTTTTTAAGCCAACTCTAAAAATGTTAAATATTGGACGAGACCTTATTGTCGCTTTCATATAGTTTTAACAAGTAGAGCGTTGTTTTTTTTATTTTTTATTTTTTAAACTTACCAATTCGCAGGAATACGACGACACTAAACATTGACAGCAACGTCGGAATAATAACTCCGAAAACTACGCCGAGCTTTCGTTCACTTTTGGAGGCGAATCGACGACCGCCACGGTCTCCGCCGTGCTTGGGCCGACTGTTTGCGGCCTCATCCTTCGACTCCGGATCGGTGCTTGTGTTGAGTCGATAATTGTGAAGAGGAGCCTTCTCGGACATTCCAAGGATTAATTGCCCCCTAATGATTAAAATTTCTCTACTACGGTTGGAAATTTGAACCGAATGAGCAGCACTCGGTCGCAGCAGGTGAGCAAGGTGTGCAAATGCTAATAAGGCTGGGAATGTGACGTCACTTCCTTAAATGCTGTCCATGACGTTTATTTTTTTTAAACTAATTTTCTATTTCGCTCCACGAAGCCGAAAGTCAAATAACAATACTTAAATGGGTATTTGTAATATTTTCCATCATATAGCTACATGGCTTCAAGTCACCCAATGAGGATTAGGGTTTGTAGAACATGGATGGCTTTTAAAACGGCTGTTTTTTGCTGAAAGATAGACTAAATTTAGGATAAAATGAAAAAAACCCACAAAACAATGTTGCATGTCTCCATGTTGCATGTCTACATGCTGAAAAAAAACTTTATTGATTGTAAATGTGATATTGTCAAATTATCATTCATATAAATTAAGAGAATGTTTTTAAGGATGACTCATATCCTCCTGACTACCAGGAAGAAAAAATGTTGTCCAATCACATTTATTTTGAAATTCCCCAATCTATGTGAAGTAATTGGACTACTCCAAAAGAAATGTTTTGAAATTCCACTCCAGAGGACATTTTTTAAACACTTGAATACTAGGCTCAAATACACTTAAAACAACTAAAACAACACTTTAACGTGTTCATAAGAGTCTTATAAATAAAATGCCAACAGCATTTCAAGACAAAATGCGTTTGATAAAAAGTATTACTTTTCCTCTTCTCATAAAAAGTGCTTGTACTGAGGGAAGCCATTTTCTTCTATTGAGAAGTCAAAGTAACAAAGCCCCACCCCCTACAAATTTGGTATCATTGGAAAGCACTGAATGTCCTCTTTAGAGCACAAAAGGAGTGCGATTGGATGCACTGGGTGGGAGATATTTAGGATCACAAATGTCCTCTATATAGCACAAATTTGAACTACTGGTAGTCAGGAGGATATTAACATAAATAAAAGAAGTCCACCGGGAATACTTTATACCAGAAACATTCTCTTGTTCTCATGTTTGTGGGTTTACAATGATTCCGCGTGTAATGTCAGGTTTATTTAGCTCATTGTCTATTCGACATGCCAGTTAAATTCACTGAAAGCGTCAGTCATGCCTGAGTTTTGACAATGTCATTCATTGTGATTCATTTAATTAACTTTCTCACTTATTATGTCTGCATTTCTGCAAAACTACCAGATGGGCTTAATATTTGATTCAATGACGCATTGATCATTAACAATTCTGTCGATTCGGTGGAATTCAGTCTTAAAGGAGACATATGGAAAATTGACTTTAAAATGGCTTGTATACAAATAATTGGGTCTCTGGAGTGCCTGTCCACCCCTCAAGTGTAAAATTTAAAAAACATGTAAGTCTTTTGTCATCTGCTTATTTCTAAAAATGTGTCTATGAGTGAGCCTTTTTTGATTTTTTAAAATGTAAATTAGCTGAAGTGTAACATCACAAATGGCTTGTTTACATATTACCATCCCTTCGCGGAATTTCAATGCACATGACATGATTAGCTGGGCTAGGTGAAGATCTAGAGCCACTTTCAGGCAACCGCCAAACTAAACTGTCTCAAACACTGTTGCGCAGAAACACCTACATCCCCGTAGACGCAGTGCTGTCGTGTCGAAGCCGAAAGGTAAGCAAAGCTGCAATGTTGAATGCACAGATTAGCCAACGTCGCTTCTGATAAACGGCACAAGTTATTGGGGTATTGGTGGTGGTAATATGGTATTTGTGTGGTGTAGTTTTGAAGCCGCTTGCTTGCAGATTCAGTCACATGTTTCCACTACCGGTTGTCATTGTAAAAAAACAAAAAAACAAACCTCCACACTTGCCATTTGCCCATATTTATATGGGGATGGGCATCCAGTGGCTGGCTCGCTTCCCTGAGATAGGACCACCCACTGAAAATGGGCTAATTTCAACAAGGCATGATAAGGGTGTGTAAAGGGTGTATAATTTTGCCCCTTGGTGTATTTATACGCATGGCAGACATGGTATTAATAAACCTGGGAGCTGTTTTAAATGGCAGGGGGCAAAAAATACATCAAATGGCTTCTTTAAAGACAGTTGAACAAAATGGAGTGCATTAATTGGCTACAACCACTAGACAGTGGCTGTTTGTTAGTTATGCAATTCAGTTGACTCAACTAGTTAGTCCGAAGAAGAACAACATGCCTTCAGCTCTGTGATGAGCAACATCCTCGCAGATTTCCAATTCTGGATAAAGCTCCATTTTTTTCGCAGTGTTCATCATTGGGGCTTAACAGATGAAAAGTTGTTTTGCTGGCGATGCTCCTCTCATGACTGGAGAGTACATTCGCTTTCCAGGCTCATCATCAACCGCTCCAGTTTCCCCGTGATGAGCCGCCTGTAGCTGAGCAGCAACGTGCTCAGACTGCGAGTACTTCGAGGAACACAAGACGATTCCGTGCTTTCCACTGCCCCCTGCTGCTCCTAACAGGATACACAACAGTCATGAGGGTTAAAATCACTTTCTCACACCCAACATCACAGTATTATCTCGTTGACAGACATCTAATATTCTGGGCTTGGCTGACTTTGATCACAAGTGAAGGAAAACACATTCTTAACACATCCCAAACCACAGGACAATCGCTTAAAATAATCTTGAGAGACATTTGGTAATCTGACATTTGCTGACTTTGGTAGGAAGGAGGGAAACATCATTCTTCAAATTCCCCGCATCCCAGTACAATAATTTCAAGACATCCGACAATCAAGCCTTTGCTGGCGTTGATCGGAAATGCTCAAATTCTGCCCGATTGTTGGTATGTTTTGCTTTGCTTATAAGCATAAAAAGGGAATCATCAAAAGTGACACCTCTAAATTCAAACAATTGGTATAATTTACATACATACAACAGAAGTCAACCGTGCTTATGGAACAGATTTTGTTTGACTCCGCAGACTTCACTCGCGCAGATTTTTCAACTACATAAAACAGAGTAGAGGACGTTTGGATGAAACTTTCAAGAGGTCTCATGTGGAAAGTATTCACTCCTATCTTTGTCTTGTCCTGAGGAAGGAAGCCTTTTGGGGTTGCAAAACATTACCCATCATCGTTCCCAGAACACCGGTGAATCCGAAAAGCTTGGATTTACCAGAAGCCCGGATGTTTCCATACCTTATGAAACTGATAATGTCTCTGAATCCGATGCAGAGCACAAAGTGAAACCCAGTGACACATAATTCCCTTGCAGGCTGTGTGAAAATTGTTTTAATCAGTACTCAATGTGTTTGT
Organism: Hippocampus mohnikei; assembly: GCA_026261675.1. NCBI lineage: Eukaryota > Metazoa > Chordata > Actinopteri > Syngnathiformes > Syngnathidae > Hippocampus > Hippocampus mohnikei. The sequence continues at coordinate 18,202,107 of JAKGUB010000325.1, read as the reverse complement.
ATGAGTGACAAAATGAAGGCTGGACTAGTAAGCAATGATTTTGGTGATGTGAGGTTACACGTGGAAATAATTTTTGTTTTATATATATATATATATATATATATATATTTTTTTTTTTTTTTTTTTTAATAATATGTTCGCTAAAATTGTAAACATCGTCTCCAGAGCTGGACAATCTGAGTGCATTTGACCAACAAATCACAGAATGAGTGCTTAGTGCTTTTCGTGACTGCAATTATGTCACCTTGACAACCCCTTACACTCAATTGAAGATGTGTGAGGATGAGAAGGTAGCTGTTGATGTTACGTTCCAGTCTCGGCAAAAGCACTGAACCACATTCCGCCTGGCCGATGGGCCTCGCAACCTTGACACTCTCAAAAAGATGCCTCAACGATGCACTGATGTCTTGCCTCCTCTCGTGGTGCTGTGGAAACGGACACACAGATAAACCACATGTGATTATAGGAGGATATTATTGAGAGTGAATGAAATAAATTGAATTATCACTTGACTGATGGGTGCACTAACATACGGATTTTCGTTCCCAAGATGCTACGTGGAGCTCTGTGCAGGGCAGTTGAACTGGCGTGGGCAGGATGGTGGAACTGTTGCAGTTGTTCTGCCAGGATGGAGTTTTGGAAGTGGAAATACGCACCGGTGAGTTTGAAACGAAATACAATTTGGGTAAAACCGCGCGGCCGTTCTCCGCAAGATGGATGATCGAGCGGCCGTCTTAAGAGTTGTGGTTCTCTTATTGAGGGTCACCTAGAAGCAATGTCATCAGGAGGCAGCCAATAAAAAAAAAAGCGCCACCAGAGCTATCTACCGTATCTGTCTGTCTCTCTCGCTAGCTACTCTTGCCGTGACTTCTGATTTCAAATTTAGTTTGTTTGTTAAGAAGATACAGCACAGGTGTCAAACTCAAAGCCTGGGGGCCAAATCTGGCCAGCCACATTATTTTATGTGGCCCGCGAAAGCAAATCAAACATGTCAACTTCCATGATGCTTGCTAAAATCTCATATTTAATAAATAAGAGACATATTGTCAGCAGTTTCTTGCTACCAAAACCCTCATTACATTCATTTAAATAATGGTTAAATAAAGCGTAATTATTGACTTTTTTAATGTGGTTTCAGTTCAAACGGCCCTCCAAGGGAAACAGTAACTAAAATGTGGCCCATGACAAAAATGAGTTTGACACCCCTGATATTATACAGTATGCAGTATAACAAAAGTCCAATGTTGGGAAGTAGACCATTTTGATGATTTTCACAGTAATAATGGTCCCCCCAGGGACTGAGAGAAATGATGTGGCCTGTGAGAAAAGTGACTTTCAAAAGTGGCGTTGTCACACAAACACCGAAAAAAAAAGCAAAAAAAATAAAAAAGCATGAGCATAACAGCACAATTTATATTTTTGATCCAGATTTGAGCAAGAAACAAAGTAGACACAGATGATTTGCTTATTGGGCCACATTAAATGATGTTGGGGGCCGGATCTGACTTCTCCCCAACTTCCCCACTTTGTGTTTTCCACCTGTGTTTTAATGGGTTACTATTAGCAATATAAACTTCTATGATAATTAAGAGTGTGAAATATTACTCAGAAATTGCTATTCATAGGGCTTTTGAGATGGCTAATTTGACTCTAGAAATGATTCTTTCCATAAATATTGATTCCCATAGGAGCATTTGTTGTAATCACAATTGACTGGTGGTTCAACTGGACCCCAAAGAGTGATATAAATGTGTGAAAATTCAGCGAGAAGCCTCACCAGTGCAGTCTGCATCTCTGCCACAATGTTCATTGCTCTCCTTGCCGATCGGCTGCACACAAAGTCAATGGGCTTGCTTCCGGCATACGACACTTGAGAGGCTAGCACACATAGCAGCAGGAGTCCTGGGTGAACACACGAAGACACACTGAAGCCGAATCACAGCAAAGCCCCGAGTCCCGTTGAGCCCGCATCGTACAACTCCCGTTACTCACTGCTTAAAGCCATGCCCTGCTTTGCCACGCTCGATAAGTCCACATTTGTTCCATTAAGAAGATGAGTCAGTTGGAAAATGTCCCATGTCCACAGCGAGGTCTCATAAAGAGGAGCCGCGTTTCCTTTTGTGTTCTCCCCTCTTGATTTCCAGCCTTGTTATTCAGCAGGGGGGAGCGCTATCTTGTCTGAGAACAGGATGCGCTCCAATTTTCCAGCATAACTAAAACCGTATAGAAGCAAAACTGGATTTAAATTGATATCGTGTTTATTCTTGCCACCCACGGAGCTTTTTGGTCCTCGCAGAACTGCCCACTGGCTGACTGAAAGGTTAATGATTTATGATTGTGAAAGACTCCATTTGCACAAGTGACATCAAATCATCAATGCTGGAGGCTATTTACCTTTAGTCGAAATGGCTAGAAGAGGAGAGTTTGGATTCTACATGCGTGTGCATCTATCAAGTCGGTCCAATGCATAGTCTTTGAGAACACAGCCCTTGGCCAATAGTTTGACTCCCTTGACCGGCAATCAGGGCCACACACAGCTGAGATGCCCTGCCTGTTTCCTCCCAACGAGGAGCTTCTATGTCAGCTAAAGCCTTTCTGTCTTTGCCTTTCTACTTTCCCTTCGTGGAACTTTTTATCGTCGGGAATGACTTATGCTTCTCTGTTTATATCTGGAAACCGAAAATTTGCCTTGTGATTTGTTTCAAGTTACAATCAAGGACCACACACACACGCACACACAAGGATTTATAATTGTAAATGTTGAACATGTTCAACATTTATGATAGTCGGCTCCGATTGGGCATTTAAAAAAATCACTCTCAACAGAACCCACACAACAACATCATCTTTCTGATCATCATCGCAAGAAGGGCAAAATTCTTCCATTTGGCTAAGTTGTCGATATGTAGAACCCTGAAAAATTGGAGTCGACGGATCGTCCAAACTTGGTGTTGATACCACACTGGAGGATTTTTCTGTTATAAATATCAAACGATATTTACTGTCATTATGATTCATCCATTCATTCATTCATTTTCCGATCCGCTTCATCTTCACAAGGGTCGCGGGGGATGCTGGAGCCTATCCCAGCCGTCTTCGAGCAGTAGGCGGGGGACACCCTGAACCGGTTGCCAGCCAATCGCAGGGCACACACAGACGAACAACATCCACGCTCACACCCACACCCAGGGACAATTTAGAGTGTTCAATCAGCCTGCCACGCTTGTTTTTGGAATGTGGAGGAAACCGGAGCTGTCATAATGATTTTACTACTAAATTTGTGCACAGCTTAGTTATAGACTACAGCTTTCCGACTTTTTCCCACGATTTGGGGTTACAAAGTGAGCTCACAAGTAAAGTGAACATTTTGTTCTCCATCAGTCCATAGGACTTTCAATACCCCAGTTCAGGGTGTACCCGACCTGTCGCCCAAAGCCAGGTAGGATAGACTCAGGCTTACCACCGTAATGAAGACCGGCGATATAGAAAAAGAATGGATGGCTCCTTCATCTGTGTTTAGATCATATAGTTCCTGCCATGTCGTATCCTCTTTGTATTTCACCCATCTATTATCAGTCAGCATCCATCAGGTTGTTTTGTCTCAGGTGCCACAGCTGGAAGACAGCTAAGATGTAATGTGATTGTCAGCTTGAAGAGCTATAACCCCTCCCCCCCAAAAAAGAAAAAAAAAACATGCAGCCAGGAGAAAACACTCGGGGGTGTGCCATCCATCCTCATTTTCGACACCCGCGTTTGTCTTATCATTAGTTTGGCTGTTGACTGCGCTCCCCCGCCCCTTCCAAGCTGTTTGTGGATTATTGAAACATATCATGCCTAAATTTAGATCTCGTTGCAGTGGTGGGAGGTGACGGTCAGCAAGGCCTTCGACTGCTGGCCAAGGTTGTGTTAAGAGATCATCGACTATGCATTTTGTTGGGGGCTTAAATATGCGGGTTGTTGAGAGCGATGGTGTAACTGGCGCTAACATTATTTTCAATTGATTGCTATGATGACTAAAATCTGTCATTTTTGTTTGAGTTTATTCATTCATTCATTCATCTTCCGAACCGCTTGATCCTCACTAGGGTCGCGGGGGGGTGCTGGAGCCTATCCCAGCCATCTCCGGGCAGTAGGCGGGGGACACCCTGAATCGGTTGCCAGCCAATCGCAGGGCACACAGAGACGAACAACCATCCACGCCCACACTCACACCTAGGGACAATTTAGAGTGCTCAATCAGCCTACCATGCATGTCTTTGGAATGTGGGAGGAAACCGAGCACCGGAGAAAACCCACCCAAGCCCGGGAGAACATGCAAACTCCACACAGGGAGGCCGGAGCTGGAATCGAACCCGGTACCTCTGCACTGTGAAGTCGACGTGCTGACCACTGGACTACCGGGCCGCCCTGTTTGAGTTTATTCTTTTATAAATGTGTATTTGTTTCCACATAAACCTTGATATTCATGTTTCTCTTTTCCATCTTTTTAAATTATGATGTGCAATAGTTCTGAAAGATCACTTTTTAGGCTCATCTGGTTGATTGTATTTTCAATTTTGTGTTTTCACTTTGTTCCATAATGGAAGCGAAATAACTGATTGTGGACATCAGTACGGGCGCTGTTCTAGACAGGAGAAGATACTGATGGATTTAAGCATTCTAATGTGTGTGAAGCATGGCTGACATGTAAAACATGCAGCGGTCATCTGAGGAATAGTAGCGAAGAGTAAAAACGTTGGACATCAACTTATTGATGTGATAGAGATCTGGAAAGGAACCCATATCAGCTCACAACCGAATAAGTACTGTACATGCAAATGATGACTTTTGTGTTCATTGTTGTTATGTGGCTTTTGTACATGGAATTAAATTGAATATGGTTTGTCTTTGCTGAATACTTACTAACCGTATAGTTCTTCTTAGCCAATAAACTGGACAGGAATTGGCTGAATCGTGTCACATTCTTGCAAATTTGTGAAGACTTCAAAATGGTGGCTCCTATGAGCGACTAGGTACGATTTAAAATGCAATACGTTTTGATGTTCCGTTCCCACTAAAATGAGCAATGGGACCGTTTCTTCAACCTATCATAATTCACATCTGTCCACACACTTCACGATGTCACATTTTTCCATCAATTAGTGAGCAAAATCTTGTTAGAGCCAACTTGTACTCGTAAGAGGAGATTTATAGCGATCTGCACACATAAATAAATGTAATAATTGGCATCTCTGGTAGTATGATCAATGCACATTTGTTTCTTTTGGGTTCTGTTATTCAATAAATATTGATGCTGAAGTGTTGCAGACCAGGTATGTCTTTTGCTCTTACACCAGGGGTGTCAAACTCATTTTTGTCGTGGGCCACATTTTAGTTTCCATTTTTCTTGCAGGGCTGTTAAGACTGAAACCATTCATTCATTCATCTTCCGAACCACTTGATCCTCACTAGGGTCGCGGGGGGTGCTGGAGCCTATCCCAGCTGTCTCTGGGCAGCTCTTTCTATCATTGTGAAGCAGAATTCACCAAGCGTTGGATTGTTCACCCACTAATAGGGAACGTGAGCTGGGATTAGACCGTCGTGAGACAGGTTAGTTTTACCCTACTGATAATGTGTTGTTGGGGACACCCTGAATCGGTTGCCAGCCAATCGCAGGGCACACAGAGACAAACAACCATCCACGCCCACACTCATACCTAGGGACAATTTAGAGTGCTCAATCAGCCTGCCATGCATGTCTTTGGAATGTGGGAGGAAACCGGAGCACCCGGAGAAAACCCACGCAAGCCGGGGAGAACATGCAAACTCCACCAGGGAGGCCGGAGCTGGATTCGAACCCGGTACCTCTGAAGTGTGAAGCCGACGTGCTAACCACTGGACTACCGGGCCGCCCATAAGACTGAAACCATATAAAGAATAATAAATGTTTATTCACCTATTGTTTCAGAAAATGTTTACAGTATCACTCTTACTTATTACAAATGAGAATTTGAAATTTTGATTGCGATTTTAGCAAGCATCATGAAAGTTGCCATCTTTGATTTGCTTTCGCAGGCCACTTAAAATGATGTGGCGGGCCAGATCTGGCCCCCGGACCTTGAGTTTGACACGTGTCTTACGCTATACTGTGGTTTTGGTAGTTCATATCACTGTGATACGATATTAGTGGTGTTAAGAAGCGCATTAAGTCATTTAAGGCCCCAGTGAAGAGAAGACCCATAAGGTAGGTACCTATAAGTACATAACGCAGCCCCCCCTTCACTTCCCCAAATGACATTGCGTGTGCATTGGCGAGTGAGTGGGGGAAATCAGCAAGGAAGAATATACACATCGTTTTCCTCCTCCTCCTCCCCTCCCTTGTCTCTGCAGACAATGCAGAAATTAAGACAAATGCACACAACCGCTCCCCGGCGAATGAACGGGGCGACGGCGTTTCTGCACGCATGGAGAAAGCTGCAGGACGCGGCGCCGGCGCTACCCGCATTGCATCACGGACACGACTCCCGGTCCCCCGCTGATTCCTTCCTCCCACATCATCCTGAGCCGGCCTAATAGGACGCTCGTCTCTCTTCGCTCGGAAGGGGGGTCCTGTGCAGCACGAAAATGCATAATCGCCGATGACGATAGCGATCGGAACGGTTCGCTTGTGTGCGCAAAAAGCCGCAAACTATGCGCCGCGCGAGCAACTTTGAGAGCCACTGAATGGATCGCGCATCAGCGAGGGGCCAGCGGGGGCATCCGGCGAGACCTCCCACGCGTGTCATTTGCAGCCGGGTCACGTTGTCGACCAAGCCTCAAGCAACCTGTGGCTGCGCGCGTCCTTGCTTCAACTTGTTTCTTCTTCCTGCGAGGTGTAATGGAGCGACGCAGCTGACGATTTGGAAGGGCCGGAAGGAGAAGAGTCACCCAGGGGGAAAGGTGAGTACGATATTATGATCCGTTCCTTCGACTCGTTTCTACCTTTCTAAACTGTCATAACCGTGGTCTCTGCTCAACTTTATCTTTGCTCAAGGGCAAATGCTGCCAGAATGTCTTATTATGGTACGAGTTGTATTTTATGGGGGGTACTTTCGTTCCAGTGTGATTTTTCTCGCTTAATTTACTTTATATACACTTTATGACATGGTGTGTATATTGTATAGCATTAGAGCCATAAAAAAAAACGGGACAAATGTTGTCAACCGCGGCCGGTAGTCCAGTGGTTAGCACGTCGGCTTCACAGTGCAGAGGTACCGGGTTCAATTCCAGCTCCGGCCTCCCTGTGTGGAGTTTGCATGTTCTCCCCGGGCCTGCGTGGGTTTTCTCCGGGTACTCCAGTTTCCTCCCACATTCCAAAAACAAGCGTGGCAGGCTGATTGACCACTCTAAATTGTGCCTAGGTGTGAGTGTGAGCGCGGATGGTTGTTCATCTCTGTGTGCCCTGCGATTGGCCGGCAACCGGTTCAGGGTGTCCCCCGCCTTCTGCCCGGAGACAGCTGGGATAGGCTCCAGCACCCCCTGCGACCCTAGTGAGGACAAAGCGGTTCAGAAGATGAATGAATGAATGAATGTTGTCAACCCAGGCCCCCAAGCTAAACGGAGGCTGACTTTGACCCATATCAATGACAAAACAATGGCACTGCTTTAGAAACTGCAAATAAAGGTGTTCTTATCTTAACACCAAAGAGCTGGGGAGCCCCCTTAGTAGGACCCCTTTCTAGCTGTTGCTTGCTGGTGGAAAATAATAATGGGTCCCTGACAGATGGCTGATATTGGTCCGTATCAACAACACAAAAGGGAATCCCTGCAGACACGGCAGTGACACATCATCAGATTTGTGAATCTCCCTAATAGGGTCCGGCATGCTTATTGTCAAACACACTGACAATCATATGAAGCAAGCTGATGGCTCCCAAACAGAAAATGAAAATCAATAAATGCGAATGGGTGGCCCGGTTGTCCAGTGGTTAGCGCGTCGTCAACACAGCACAGAGGTTGTGGGTTCGATTCCTTCCAGTGTGGAGTTTGCATGTTCTCCGCAGGCCTGCGTGGGTTTTCTCCGGGTGCTCTGGTTTCCTCCCACATTCCAAAAACATGCATGGCGGGCTGATTGAACACTCAAAATTGTCCCTCGGTGTGAGTGGGGATGGTTATTCGTCTCTGTGTGCCCTGCGATTGGCTGGCAACTGGTTCAGGGTGTCCCCTAAGACAGCTGGGAGAGGCTCCAGCACCCCCCGCGACCCTTGTGAGGATAAAGCGGATCGGATGGATAGATGTCCCTTACTTTCAAGTATGTGTTAGTGAATAATGGAAAAACTCAGCTCGGGTATACAGATACACTGTTTTAATTGTACCTTTTGCCATCTAGTGGTCGAGCATTTAATTGTTCTTTCCATCCCTATACGTCCCTGGCATGGATAGATTAACACAGATGAAATAATTATGGTAAATAATGTTTGGTCCAATTAAATGAAATTGAATAACACCAGTAATTTGGAATGATTGAAAGACTGTATGATGTGGTGTCTCGCTCTTTTTAGGAAAATGTGTTTTGAAAGGCCAATGTCGAGCAAATTGGAAGTCCACCACAGAAATGTTTGTGTTGGACGTTGGAGATTTTGCTGTAAAATAATTCTTCAAAAATCAATTCTTTTGTGATTGTAGATTAATTTCAGAATGAGTTGGAAACCCGCAAGAGGTCACCTTCACGGTTTTCCAGTTTATGTGGACGTGGTGCTCACCGGCAAACAAAACCCGCTGATTTTTGTTGTCATGCAGTCTGTAGACATAACAGGTGACGTTCTCAAACGGCAGCTCTCCGTGTGGGTTGTAGAGTTCTTCAGAGCCCTGTGGACATGCTGCAATGTGGGTGAGTGGGCTGGAGCTCGGGGCTGCAGAGCACCTAGTTTCTTGGCTGTCGTGGCAGCAGTAACTCAGTCGGCCCGTTAGGGGCTAAAATGAAATTGGTGGCACTCCTCGAGGCAAAGAAATGACTCAACCTGCTTTCAAGGGGGCGTATTGGAGAAAATTGACTTCTTAATAGATTGCATACAAATAGTCGGGTCTCTGGAATCCTTTTGCACTAGTGTGAAATTGAACTAGTGCAAAATCTTTTGCCATGTTTGAATTTCTAAAAATGTGTCTATGAGTCAAGCCCTTCTGGGATTTTCTGACATATCGGTCCCTACATTTGACTTTTCTGGCTATGACTTTCATAGTAGGCTGGCTGAAGATCCAAAGCCACTTCCAAGCGACGGTTGCATGACCCTGTGCGAAACACGATCCGGTCAAATATACACTTGATACATGAATGTCTGTGATGTCATCGTGATGGAGTGATGTGTCTGCTGGAGTGTCAACGTATGATGCGCTGCCCCCACAGGAGAAAATGAGCGCCTGTTGTTTTTTTTTGTCCCCTTAACACTCTGGGCTCAATTTCCACCAAAGGAAGACTCTTTCCTCCTTCAACCTACTATTGTGGGAGGGTGAGCAATGCAAGACAGGATAGCCTTCTCAAAACGGGCTGAGCTCTGTGTGACTTTCGTGGTGGTGCCTAGAGTGGCCTTTTATCTTACTCCATCTAATTCTTCAATGGGTGTTGACAGAAGCTTTCAAATTTGAAATATAAGTTAACTTTTCCAGATGAATGTTTTGCACTGATTCCGAATCTGCTTTCGTTTTTTTCCCCCCCCGAGCACATCAGGTTGTCATCCTAATTTGAATGATATCACAATCAGACGACATGTAACGTAGTCACGTTTTTTGGGGTCAGATTTTTTAGTTAATTGTCAGCTTCAGCAACAAAGTGGATTTTTTTTTCTATTCTGAAAAGTCATTGCTATAAATGAATAAACTCCTGGGAAAAATCCATATTGTGCAAGCTTTTATAGGTCAGACTTAAAAACAAACCAAAAACCCCTCAAAAGCCTGATGTGCTTAGAAAAAAGGAAAGAGATTTTTAACCCTTTTATGCACCAATAATGACAGCCTGTAACCTGATAACATGATCGGCTATCCACTGAAGTAACCACGGTCCCCGAAAGGGTTAAAATCAGCATCAAAAATCCCTTTCGGGTCACATAAAGCCATTTATGATTCTAATTTGCTGCCGACCACTTTAATTAGACAGTCAGCTGATCTGAAATTTAAAAGTAAGACAGCTCCTTTTAAATGTGAAAAAGGCAAAGAGTTGATATTTCTTTGAAAGCTCAACACAGTGCCTCGAAATTGGAAATAAACAAACAATGTTGACTGGCAGGGTATGCACACAATCTGCGAGTGGTCCCAGAGGGGTCCCCGCTTGGTCGTGGTGCCCATGGTCCCTACCTTTTGAGCTGGTTGTCTGTCATCTCGCCGTGAGAGATTTTTCATCTGCTATGCTGCAAAAGATCGGAGACTTTGATGTGAAGCCTTGTGAACACGCGAATTGTTTAATGGGATGCCATTTTCTCCGCTCGCGTACTTCCGTGCCCTGCAATGCTGGTCTTGCATTATTAAAATATATTTCGCAGCATGAACGAGATAAACTATTCCTTGTTAGCATTTTTTTCTTTTTGCTCATAAAGGGCATTTGGGACACCTGTTACCTTTATAAAGTGCCGTTGCGGCGGTATCCTTGAGACCTCAAGAGTGTTTCACTGCACTTAATCTTACTGGGAGTGGATGAAAAGCCAACAATGATGGGCTGACATTATGTAGCGTAGTGTTACGTCGTCAAGTGTCAGCTTTTAGCTGTCGGATACAAGCTCCCTTGATGCATTGCAAGAAGGGATAACCTTGACCCTTAAGAGACGTTTGTGGTGCCAATGAGCAGGCGGTTGTTTTATATATTTTTATTACCTCCCACATTTTCCTCTCTTAGTGATTGAATATTCACCAATTTTCCCCTGGGTTGTTGCCAATGTGTGAACGGACAGCACGTGTTCAATTGATCACTTGACCAGGCGGAAAGGCTTATTAAAAAATGCAGACGAGCAAGAAAGTAAAGTAGCCGGGACATATTCCGACCATCCGTCACAGCCACTGTTGACTTTTTCTCCAGTTTGCATCAATTTTCGAGTGTTTACAATTGGATATACTCCGCTTTAGTCATGAGGCTGCGATGATTCATCAGGGGGAGTACTCAGCCAGCGAAAACAGTCTAAGGCCAGGAGACTTGCGGAGAGAGATGAATTGGGAAGAATTTACATCGCTGAACTCACACAATCATCCAAATTTATATTATTTGCACATCGACTCACTTTTCATCGACTGTGAAAAATATGGTATTTTTCCTCTGCATGGACGTATTTTATTGGATTTTATCTTCAATCCTTTTAACATGTTTTCTTATTTTGAATAGATTTAAAAATCAAAATGTATCCACATCGCCTGATGTGAATTACATCGATAGTGTTACATTTTTCAAATGTTTCACCCAGTCCTATTTTCCAACTTCATAGTGTTTCTGAACAGTTAACAGTGGAACCTGTAATATTTTGCTTTTCAATTTATGTTGAACATGGGCTAAAACTCACCGAGTTGTCAGTTTGATTTTCCACTGTTGTTGATTTATTACCACTGAATCGGAGTGAGTTGTTTTTATTTTGAAGTTAAATTCTCTATTTCAGAGTCGGCAACAAATGAAATGTGTTTTTACTAGGTATCAGAGTACTCAAGAGTTTAGCCTACTGGCATCTGTCTGAAAAAAAAAAAGTGGAATTGAACATCCCTAATTGTTATTAATCATAAACGAAGCTCATTTATGTGAAGACATGTTGATGCTCACAATAATTACGAAACGGATACATATCAATAGGCAACACGATTCCGTTAAAGCTGTGCCAGTATTTACATTTTCAACTGATCATTTCTACAGCATTTCACAATGTCCCATCACTGGTGAGCTATTTTTTACTGCAGCTTCTCAATGCCGTCCTTGCGGGGAGGGAGCACCAAGTTGGTGACCCCTGCTTTACTCCTCTGTGTATTTTTTTTTGTAATCAAAGCTGGAACTACTCTGACAAGTATAATTTCAGCGAAAAATTACTTAGATCCTATAAATGCCGTAAATGTAGCATGTTACGACCCACCTCTAGCGATGAGTCATTTTCAAGCTTTCAAGGTGGAAGCAAATTGATAAAGTTGACTCGGCGACTAATCGGCTCAGCCCATACGTACGCATAGCTAATTTTGGAATCGGTGTACCAAAATTCACCTGCATTTAACATCTAGAGTATCTCCATCACGCCTAACATACAGCTTATCAAAAAGCAGCAGCAGGAAGTCAAGCACATCAACCACACACATATTGCCACTTATGTAGCACAACACTGAGGCTGAGTGGTGGTGGTGGGGGTGGTGCTAGGCAAGCGGAGCTGCCGGACCGGAGTTCGTTGCCTCTCACACACGGACGACGGCAGCTCGACGTCGCCTGGCGTCATGATCCGCGGCGAGGATGCTCTCTCCCTGAGACCTGTTACTCCAAGCACTCGCCATGGCGGTCAGGGTTATGTGCTAATGAATTAACAGGCTCCTGGCGCTCCGGAGGGGTCTCTGGCTGCTTTGTCCTAATGAGGATATCGCCGCCATGGTGAAGGGCAAGCCAGAGAACCGGACCTTGCAGTACCAGCAAACTTTGGTGAGTTGACAATGAGGTCATGCCTGGTGGTGTCATGCGTGCCGAGTGAAGCTTTTATTGCATCGTTGTTGGTGTATGATTGTTCGAGGTGGGAGCTTCCGGTTTCTCTGCCTTCTGGCGAGCTTCCGAATCCTCAGAAATATGCAGGCTTTTATTGTCTTCTTCCTGCTTCCAATTCACCTTGAGCCACAGGTGTCGTCTCCCCCGTGCCACCTAACCGATGTGATTGATTCCTCTTCATTTCAATTTCATCCTTCCATGTCAAATGAGTTTTCTGGCTTCAAATTAAAGGCAATTGGAGCAGGGTCATTACTTCACCTAATGGTCCATTGATTGAAATATCTCTGAACTACAAGGAGCAGAGTCCGACACCAACAGTTTGATAAGCAGTACATCCTATGTCTTCGGATCCCCATCCCCTCTCTTCCTCTGCCCTCCTTCCTTTTTTTTTTCTTTTAAATTTGAACCCAAAGAGGAGTGTTTCTGAATATTAATTGCCTCATGCACCACTTTCTCCCCGTCACTCATATAGTAGCAGGACTGACAGCCATGCCCTGGAGCACTGTATGGGGGGGGCGGGGGGGGGGGCTGTAAGGGGGGGTAGAACCGATGGAGATGTGGAGGTAGAATGTCACTCGATAGTGCATTCATACTAATTGGGACTGCTAGACTAGTTGTCTTTCGACACTGATACATCCACATTCCATGCCTCGTGTTGTGCTATGTTTACTGCATGCGTTTGGCCCATGTAGCACAGGGTGCTTCTTCAGCTCTTAATGGCATCAAAGATCAATGGTGTGCCACGTGTCTTGGTGTTAAAAATCAATAATTCTATAAAATGGCAGTTCGGGTCTCTCTGTGGATTGCGACGTGCTTTCTGCGCCGCCGTCTCCTCCTTTTCTGGTCGCGACACTCGGATCGATAACTTGTTTGTTTGTAGCATCCAAGTCCATTCAACCCCAAGCAACCCAAATGGATAACCCGGCGCTCGGTCCAAAAAGGACTGAGCCAGTGCTATGGATTATTTCTACCCGGTGCGTTGGGTTGAGGATTCCACCCAGCATGTTCGGTCAAGATTTGGATCCAACAAGGGCCCATACTGATGAGTTAAAGCTACCATGAAGTGAGTTAGCAGGTTAGCAGTTGTGGCTGTTGTCAAAAATGGACTCATTTTATTCCCAACATTTTGAAGAAGAGGCCACAGCAAATTTCCCCTGTTATGGGTTGCCACAGTATGTCACTTGCATGATATGTTTGGCAAAGGGTTTATACTGGGTGTTCAAAACGGTTGTTGCTCTGATTGTGTCTTTAGCCACACCCAAGCCGGATCACAGCATAGCTTCAACAATGTGTTGGTGTCTTCCTATGTGTGACTCCACAGTCTCACCTGATTTTAACTGGTATGTGTGCAAGGGCCAGATTGGATGGAGTAGGGCAGAGGTGTCTGAATATTCTCTTCCAAAAAAAACAAAGGAAGCAAAGGATACTTTGACATCCTTCACTTAAATTTATTTGACATCCTGAAATTGATCCATCAGTGTAGGTAAATATTTGTGGAGCAATTAAATATTGTTTTACAGTATGTCCTGTATATGTCCATCCAGCTGTCTTCAGGCAGCAGGCAGGGGACACCCTGAACCGGTTGCCAGCCAATCGCAGGGCACATAGAGACTAACAACCATCCGCACTCACACTCACACCTAGGGACAAATTCAGAGTGTTCAATCAGCCTGCCATGCATGTGTTTGGAATGTGGGAGATAACCGGAGTACCTGGAGAAAACCCACGCAGGCCCGGGAAGAACATGCAAACTCCACACAGGGAGGCCGGAGCCTGGATCGAACCCACGACCTTTGCACTGTGAGGTCGATGCGCTAACCACTGGACCACCAGGCCGCCGTCCTGTATATGTATTGAATAAAAAAAACAGCTAGGTGATGAAGCTAAAAGTGTAAAAAAGTAAATAAAATCATGATTTGTGGGTGGCTGCGGCCCTGAATTAATGGCGCTAACTGAACCGATTCACGCTTTGTTTTGTTTCTGTAACAGAATAACAATATTTCGATTCATCAGGGAGTTAATGAATAGAAATCTTGTTACTATGTTGGGGTTTTTTGTGTGATTTTCCAAATCTAGAACTACTATTCATGAAACCAATGTGTTGTCATTCCCCCATCCCCTTTTATAAAAATAACTTTCGAAAGGACAAAATGAATAGCACAAATGCAGCAGCGGCACGCAGAGTCAGTGCACCGAACCGATCGCAGCAGCACATTGAACCGAATGACCTGTGAACGATGGAACAAATGGCGATGGAAGATTTGTGAACAAACATCTTCAAATTTCAGTGCGATTTGAGGTTTTTGATTGCCCCGCCCCCCCCCCAAAATATTGCTGTTGTAATACGGATTTGAAAACAATCGAATTCTGTGCATATTTACAGGTCACACGCTTGATTACTTTTTAGGCCTTCTGTCGTTTGCACTGAATATTTAGGGGGGAAAAATATCCTAAATGAATTTTTCCTTTGAAGTCAAGTGCATTTCGAAAACTGCACTTTTTTACTCAAAAGAGTTTAATCAGTGCTTAAATATTCAAAAATGATGGTACATCTACGAAAGTACAGAGAGTGAAACCAAAGCAATTACACAACCTAACCTTGTTGATAACCACACTCGATCGATCAAGTTCCACATGGTCCACAAAAAAATTCTTCATTAGTCACAAATCAATGGAATCGCTGCGGAAGCCCCCCAGCCTAGACCTTCGACTTTCAAGGCTGCGGCACGAGTCGTCAAATGTCCTCCCTTGGGCGAGACAAAGCAATGTGTGCGTTTGTTTTCCCTCTTGGGAATCGGAGCGAAATGCACAGATAGAGAACACATTTAAATCAGATAAGTACGGGCCCACGCCGGCGGCCTCGCGTTTCTCAGCGTCTTAAAAATTGGATTGCGGTGTTGACGGAGCGTCTTCAGAGTTTTACCGTTTGCCATCAAGATTCAGAGCATTTTCAAGCTTGTTTGACTCGGAATGGAAATGGTGTAAGTCTCTCTCGCTGTAGCTGGGCAGAAGGGATATACCACCCCCCCTCCCCAACCCCCCCAAAAAAGATCCATTTTGATGTGTTATCCTGGAGGAAATCTCTTCCACCAAAGCTCTTGTGTGATCGTGCGCCGCATCCCTCCAGTATGTTTGCAGAAATCTTAAAAATAGAAGCAGTGTCTGTTGGACAGCCGTGTTTTATTTACACCAGGAAAAATGCACTCGGTCCATTTTAGCACACATTTATGCGGCTTTTCTGAGATAGGTAGTGCATAAGAAGCAGAATTTGAGAGAGTCATATCATATTTCTATTGCTGGATTTACACTGCAGGTCTAAAAGTGTGAAGTAAAAATAATACATTATTATTAAACATTACATACATACGTTCAGTTGGCCTTAAAAGGAATACGGAGATTTTTTAATTTGTTTGCATAGCAAAGCATGTTCAACTCTTATATGTCTCTGTACTTTTTACAAGGAGCTCAAATTCATCCTGCTTTTCACATTTTGACCCGATGAGACCAAAACGACACCTCACAAATGATTAACAGCAACCCGTCATTGGGAGATTTTCATTAGGTTGCTCCCAGAAGGAGGTACCGCGTAGCTTCGAGTGCCATCAGCAGATTAAGACAGAGATACCGGAAGAGTCACAGAAAGGCATTGAAGTGAATTTTGTTAGATAACAGTCCGTTGTGCAAAAAGTATTGAAACCTTGGAACAGTTGGACATTGAAAAGTTTTTAAAAATGTCAAATTAAGTTCACTAAAGGTTACAGTGTGTTCTAGGTTCATCTTGTGTCCCTTCCTTGTAGAAACGATAAGCAAAACATGTGGCTTGGTTGTGGTAGTCTCCGGTTCTTCTGAGGGACCTGTGCAGTAGATGAGACCTTGTCTGTGAGTGAGAGCACGAGAGCCAAGAGGGATGGCTTCACGGCTCACTGACTTCTTCCCCGCTGTCAGGCGAAGTGGATGCTGGGACCGTAGGCAGCGGCGATCTGCCTTGTAAGGGTTCCACGTGGGACGGCATAGGTGGGCAGAGATTGTGACTTGGTGTCAAAACGTTGCCTCTGCCATCAATCTGATTGTTTTTTTGTTCACCACAGATGCGTGGGAGGTATAACCGTGCCCTGATTTGTTCCATTGTTGACACGTGTGGGCACATACTGTACACCACTCACAAAAATTTAAGAGATATTTGGATTTTGGGTGAAATCAGAACGAGCCTAAAATGCATTCAAAACCTTACAGGTGAACTTAATGTGACCTTCTCCAAGCTTTTGAATGCGAATGTCCAATTGTCAAATGTTTTAGTAATGTTTTTGCACATTTTTTTGGGTGTTGTTTTGTTTTTGGTTGTGTACTATACATGTGCCAACCACACTGTCACTGTCAGATAAAGAGCAATTTTTGATCAGGTCGCTATTATTTTGGTTCTGTCATAGTTACCTTATTTAATCTCAATTATTAGCCCTTCCAATCAGTAGAATATTTGTGTTTGCCATTTTGTTTGTGCAAGTGTACCAAATGAAGGGTGACGAGTGTTGATGCGTGTAGGTGGGCGGGAGCGAGCATATGTTTTCACCTTCACATACATGCTAGGGTGTGTGCGTCTCAGTCGGAGCAGATGTTTTGAGGTGGTGCACTCATGTCCTTCGAACACCGGGGAGCTCAGGAACTGGCAGCTGCAGGGATCAAAGTCACAATCCGGTCAGTATGCACACATACAGCGCCGACCTACATTAACAACCTCAATTCTTATTTTTGTTTCCTGATATGAAATGACTTTGTCACCAGCAGTCAATTCACTTTCATCTTTTTATGCTTCTTAGGCGTAGAAAAATAAGTAGTGTGTTTCCGGTAACATAAAATTTCAGCATAGGGTCGGTAGGTCGGGCAACGGTTTTTTAAAAATCTTTTTTTTGCCCCCATAAAAAATGTAAACAAAATACCCATAAAACATAAAACAAGGAGACATTTTTAGAATTATTGAAACCCCCGCTCGCCGCCAAAGGCGGCGAGAGAGTTGGGTACTCCCCAGCTGGGCGTCTCGTTACCTCTGCGTCCCGCGTCCTAGACGGCCCGTGGTGTTCGTCAAATAGTTCGCTGAATCTTTTCGATTGGATGCTATTTTCTTAATATTATGGTGCGAGCATGCGACTGTGACACACAAAACGCGGGTTAAACTGTTGTCGGAGATCGTGGCCGCCGCCACGATTCAATGTTGTTGACAGACGACAGGGCAAACCACACGCACGCTCAACGTGAATATCGCGAGAGTTTGCACCGATGTGAACGCCCTAAATTCATCTTTCCTTTGATTATTTACAATTTTGTCTGTGGTTTTATTGTTCTTGTTTTGATTGTAAAGCGTCCTTGAGTGTTTTGAAAGGCGCTTACAAATGAAATGTATATTATTATTATTTGTGGCATGTTATAACCACAGCCACAGGGTCAGTTTACAACGGCGTGACGTCACGGCCGTAAAAGTGTTCATATGAAAAGGTAACTACAGTACTGACAATAAACGGCAGTAAGCACAGAGCCAGACTCCCCGCGTTTTATTAAACACAACAATGGCAACGAAGATGGAGCTTCCACTCTCGCCTCTTCCTCCGTTCCTCGCCCTGCCTGGCGAGCCGCCTGTCCCGTGGCCCCGCTGGTTGGAATCCTTCAAGACCTTTATTGAAGCCGTTGGGCTAGCCGACGAATATCGCGAGAGTTTGCACCGATGTAAACGCTCTAAATTCATCTTTCCTTTTATTATTTATAATTTTCTCTGTGGTTTTAATAATAATAATACTCTTTATTTATAAGCGCCTTTCAAGACACCCAAGGGCACTTTACAATAACAAAAAACACAAAACAATACAAAACAATACGGGTTGAGCAGCGGCAGCCAAACGCGCCAGCGGTCACTCAACCCGGAGGAGTCTCTCTCTCTCTCTCACCTCCAGGACATCTCCACGGGTTTTATTGTTCTTGTTTTGATTGTAAAGCGCCCTTGAGTGTTTTGAAAGGCGCTTATGAAATGAAATGTATTATTATTATTATTATTATTACACAAAAATGTAAAAGGTTTGAAAAAAAAATGCCGACCGTAAAGTTTTTGTTCAAGGTAGAAATTCTCGGTCGGTCGGGTTACCGGAAACACACTACTTTTTTTTCTACGCCTAATTGGTCACTCCAATCCAAGTGTGACACACAAAACACGTCTATAGCGATCTGCACATGCAAATACATTTGGTAATAAGTGTGATATATTGAATTGACATTTCATCTTTTTTTTTTTTGTCATGTGATCCGTTAAGTAGCGGTTTTAAACTGCTCCACAAAGTCGAAGCGCAGTTGCAGACTGTTACATTGTTTGTATTGCATAAATGGGTTGGATAATTACGATGTGATGCTATTAAGAGGCAATTAAACTAGTCCCTAATGAAGGCCCACGTACCAAATGCGCAGTCCGCCGCCGTACTCCAGCATGCGCACACACTTTACACACATACTTCACAGCACTGCAGCACCACCGGAATACCGCAAAGTCCACAGGTTGCCAGTTATTTTAAATCCAGCCAATGTGTGCACATAGATTTCTATCACCACACTTCAGCGCTGAGAAGATATTCTCCCGATCCTACAGCATGGCCCGGCCTGATTAATATTTCAAGCCACACTGCCGCAACATCTTTATGTAAAACATGCTTTAGTGGTGCAGCAGGACATGCGTGCAAGTCCCACTTAATATTCCACAATCTGCCAACTCTGACAATGCACAGGAAAGGTCGACGCGAAAGAAATGGAATGTTTAGTATGAAGAATGGTATGATCAGGGTGCAGATTGCCTGCTGATGATAGCCGTACGCTACAATCTCTCCTTCCACACTCACAAATGTGACATTGGCTGCTTTTGTTTGTTTCAAGAAATGCAGAGCGGCTGGGTGATGTGCAGTTTTCTTCGAGGTGTCAAACTGAAGGCCAGCAGGTCCTCCACATCATTTCTCCTGGACTAACGCTAGATAAAAAATTTTGAAAAAAGTAGAAGTGTTAAGTGCGGTGTGTTTATCCCCAGTGCAATTTACAGTATGTGCTTAATGTCTCGAGGTTGCTTATGTTCTCAGCTACCAATGGTAATTTGCACATCTGCATGTTGCACTTCTTAGCAATACCTGAGAAGTAATTTGTCTAATTTTAGTACAGCTCTGGACTGAACATTTATTAGTGATTTTAGGTGTGAATATGGTGTTTACTTTTTTTTTGTTTCTGGCTTTTAGCCTTTTAAAATGTCTTATCCTCACCATTGATATTGTCACTGTGCGCCTTGTGCTTTCGGAGCCCCACCTCAAGACTAATTTCCTCTTCAAAGGACAATAAAGAGATGGAGAGACTGATTCTGATTCCGCACATTCTAGCCACATGCAGACAAACACAATGCAGCTCAGCCTCTGGCGAGCATGGAACGAATGCAAACGGCCTCTTCGGGGCTCATCAGATGAACCCAAAACAATAGCAAATATCATTATTCAAGGCTTGCATTTATTATTTTCTTTGTGGAGCAGTTTTGCGAATCAATAACTTCATTTGAGGAGCAATTAACTAATTGTTGGATGTTAGCCACTTAAATGTGATTCCAGCCAGACAGCCGGAACAAGTGGACTAGATCACCCAAGCATTATGGTCACACTGTCCATGTTACTCTTAGGTTAGCTTATCAATTAGCATGGCTTCTTCCTTTGTCACAATTACACTTGTCAGAAATGTAGCTTATTTTCTGCCACAGACGTGATGAATCACTTCGTGGAGACTTTGCAACATGTTTCGCCGCAGCAGCTGCCAGTTTAAGCTTGTTGCTAGCTAACTGGTGCTATTTTAGTAGCACAGAGCTCCAAATAGCTGTGGTGGATAACATGAGCGACGTGGGCCAGCAAAGTTATTTGATCATCAGTTTTGGGCATGTGCAATTTCTTTTTTTTTTTTTTTAAATACAATAACAATAAAACGAAACTAACTAACCAGTGTGGTTTAATGCTACGCAAAATGCTAGTTAGCTATCAGTTAGCTAATCAGCTAACCCAAATAAGGGTAGGTCATATAAAAAAAGGATACATGCGGGCCTCATTTAAAATGTCATTAAGTGTATTCCCGTTTACACAAAAGAGAAGCAGTTGGTTTTGTTTCGTGGCTGAAACAGCCGTACTTGTCCTTCTCAAGGTTGTTATTGGTTTACAATCGTGACGCATTTACATTGTGTGTCCGTCATGTGTCTTCTGTTCTGGTGACCTTCCTTTCTTTAGCCAAAGACACTCAAGGTAAAAGTCTCTTAGCATACTCCCCAGTCAGCACTCCTGCCCTTTCTCCCACTCCCCGGATGGCTCGCGTCCATTCCAGGTGCTGTCACTGCCAAATTGGACCCTTACCTGCGTACCTCTGCAGAAGGAATCGCTGCATAGGCTGCAGAGGGAGGTGTGGGGGTGGAATCTCAATTCATTGGAAAATTCCACTGGAAAATTACCATGAAATTGTATACAAAGGAAACTCTGATATTTGTGCTTAACATTCATGATTGACATCCCATCAATTTTTTACACTCACCGTAGAACATGATAATCACTCAGGATAAAATCTAAGACAGCAGGCCTCTATGGCCTTCTTCAAATTTGATCAGTCATACTCTGTGTTGTTTGTGGTTGTAAATCTTGGAAAGGGTTGCCATTTTCATTTTCCTGAGCAGATTGGGGAAGTAAAATAGCTATTAAAACATCCCACACCAATAATTGATGAGACAATCAGTACAATATCCATCCATCCATACATTTTCTAATCCGCTTATTTTCACAAGGGCCGCGGGTAAATATTTCATCGGCAGCCCGAAACCTGAGCGATTATTGTTTGGGTGTGTTAAGAGTGAATTTAGTTTTTCCCCTTCTGATCAAAGTCAGCAAAATTACAATTGTCAATATTCCTCCAAATGATTATCCTGAATGATTATCACAAGGGGAGGGGTGGGTTGAGAGTGGGGTTTTTCCCCCCTCACCGATCAAGTTTCAAAAATCGAAAATGTTACGACCGGTACACACTTTAAAGATACAGTGAAACTCCTCTAGAACGAAACCTACATGGGCGAAAATACCCGCTTATGTGAAAAAATGTTCATGCATTAACACAATTCCCATTCTCCTGCCCCCCATACGACGAAACCCCCTGTTGCGTTATACGAAATCATTTTCTCTGCTCCAACCTCGCGAAGACATTCACTACAACCATTCACTACAACGAAGTCTTATCCAACAGCGACCTCTACTGGTTCGTTCGGAAACGCCAACAGCAACCACCACACTGGCTTAACGCTAACTGGAGCGCTAATTAGCGTAAGGTTTTTAGCCTTCGAGAGCTAGCTAGGCCATCGAGGACCACGAAGCGTCCCGTGGCTGTTTTTAGCATGATAACAAGTAAAGCATTCGAGGAAACGTTTGTTTATTTGAATGTCCGTCGAGCCACGGGACGCTTCGTAGTCCTTGATGGCCTAGTTAGCTCTCGAAGGCTAAAGACCTTACGCTATTAGCGTATTCGTTTTTAGCCTTCGAGAGCTAACTAGGCCATCGAGGACTACGAAGCGTCCCGTGGCTGGCTTAAAAGTTCATTGTATGACATCAGCTGAGCAACGCTGTCTTGGGTTAGGGTTAGGTAGGGACAGTGAGATGGTGGAAAGAAAAGCCACCGGGTCCAGAAGTATTTGTTATTGTTAGATTTAGACGAGCGTGGACGTTATAATGCTAAAATGGCTACAAAACGGACCTTTGGATGTCAAGCAGCTAAGACAAGAAGAGCTCTGATGCTGGAAGAGAGGGTAAAAGTGATCAAAATGAAAGACGGAGCAAGCAAAATAAAAGACATTATCCAAGAAATTGATGTAAGTGAAAGTGAATGCTGATTGTAAATTTCGCAATTTCTTTCCCTTTTTTTCTTTCTACACTGACAATATGAAGTGTCAAATAAGTGTGTGCTCATACTTATGCACTATTGGAATAAAAATAAAGTACACATACGTTTGTGTGTGCGTGTACACATACTTTTGTGTGAGGGTGTGTGTGAGTGTGTGTGTGCTTACATCAGAGACCAAATTTGCTACAGTGAAAAACCCCCTGTTGTGAAAAATGTCTTGCCGCAAACACAATTTCGTTGTAGAGGAATTTCACTGTAATCCAGTAGAATTTCACTTTTTTCCCCCCCTCGCTCCTTTTGATCAATGTCAGCAAGGGCCTAATTATGGAATATCTCACAAAGATTATCATGAGTGATTGTTCTGTGGTGTGAGGTGTTCAAAAGTGAATTTTGTTTGTTTGTTTGGAGTGGCAGTTTTGTGTTGCATCTCACTAGAATGCATGAGTGGAACTCAATAACGTGTTCGGTAATTGTTGCTTTTTCCTTTTTTATCGGAATGCCGTTGAGTTTCTGACTACTAAGTAATGGCACCTTTTGAAACCTGTTGCGAATGTCACATGAGCAGCTTGCGGCAGCAACAAGCGGCTCCGCCCCTTCTAGTCTTTTTCTGACAAGCTATCATTCTCCCAGCCTGATACCTCAACCTCCGCATCCTCTGCAGCCCCCTTCCTCCTTTCCTCAGGCCTCGTGCTAACAAGATTGCCTGTCGGTACGTCTCCTTTTCTCTCCCCCTGGCGTCACATTCGGCCTGTTGGACAGCAGGGAGGTTTTTACATGTTTAACCTCCCGTTGGGAGCCGTGACTCGTTGATAGCTATTCCAATAGTCGCTGTAATGTTGTGTCAGGTTTGTCCAATTTGACACTCAGGAATAAAACACAAAGAGGAGACAGGAGACTCAATTCTGGTACCAGGAGGGAACGAGGAGAAGCGTTAGGTTTCAGTTCTCCGCACGTCACCCCTAACGATTTCCTCCTTCACCACCTTATTTATTGGGAAATCTACTACATAGGCGTGTCCAACCTAAAGGGTGGGGGCTGTTGGAGACACACTGAACTTGTTTGACTATGTGTGTGTATGTGAGTGTAAATTACGTACATGTGTGCCATTGTTACAAAAACATCCCGTTGCAGCTGGTGTTGATGGCTCCATCCACAGTTGAACCTTGCTTCAGTTTATCTGAATCCCAACAATCTCATTCCAACCACGTCCTCGAAAGGGTGGTTGCGTTCCTGAAATAAGTTTAGTCTGTAAAACTTATCTCATTCCAACCACGTCCTCGAAAGGGTGGTTATGCTCCTGAGATAAGTTTAGTCTGTAAAACTTCTCCATAACCTTTCACACAGTGCACTAAGCATTCATAAGTATATAGGTGAGCATATAATGAATAAAAGGATTATAAATGTGAATGTTAATCATACACATTTATAATCAAGCATTATATCTTTATTAAAAGCATAAGCGTTCTTCTTTGCAAGCATAATCAATTTATCATTGCAGGCATAAGTGTTCTTCATTGCGAGCATAATCAATCAATCAATAATAATGTAACATTAATAATAACACTAATAATAAGCGAATGTATGATAACTAAAATAATCAACCTATCATTCCCCCCTGTATATCCTACATTTGCTCACATCATCGCACAGAACCTTCCTGACGGACTTTATTCAGCGGAGACATGTACATGCAAAAATAGGTAGACCCAGGGGTCGAAAAGATAGAGGTAACAACCAAATCAAAAAACAATCCGAAACAGAACCCAGGAAAAGATGGTAAACATCATCCACAACATCCTGATATCAAAATGAAAACAAGTCACAACAACCCGAGTTGTTTTCCACATCATAATCACTGCCATCGAAAAGTAACAGCAGAGGGTAAATTCCATTCACTTTAGACGTCGTGGGTACCATAACCGTAGTGATAAATTGGATAAGCAGAGCTTTTGATACAGGGACCTCAGCAACATCCACACAATGTCGAGATAGCTGAGGAAAAATAATTTCAGAGATTAAAACATAACACACCAGTATTTTACGTGACAAAGGTCTCACTCCATATCTCTGATGACAAGGGCGTGGTCACGCCGGAGCGATCCGGTTCAGTGTGCGGGGCCCTCAGGGCGTGGTTGAACAGCACCGCTCACCACATGCCGCACACGCTCGATTGGCCTCAACCAAGAGCACATTGACCGCTATGCGGTCCCGGAGCACCATCAGAGAGGTGACTGTCAATTGTTTTACTTCCAATTGCCAAAAAGGCTTCCTCAGTACAATTTGCAAGCTTCTGGACAATGTAGTGGAGGTAGCGGATCCCGTCAGCACGTTTATAAAAATGGACTCTCACCGTGCAGCAACCTGGTTAACCAATTTATACTCATCTGGTACGCCACGAGGAACTCCAATTACACCAACGTAGGTGGAATCTCAAATATCCTCTCCTGTGGACGGAAACATAGTCATTGATAAAGCAGTGACACCAATGCGCAAACACCTGTGACAACCCTTAAAGCAGAGCTCTTTCATGATTTTTCGCAAAGAAAAGAAAAACCCTCCGCGCGATAATCATCATTCGCCAATAAAATTGTTCAACGTACATTTCTACATTTCATCATATCCACATAAAATAAAAGAACAACAGAAAGAAATATAGTTCAACTTTCAGCAAAGAATAACTATATTAATGTCGTGTTGTTATCTATTTTCCTTTTACCATAAAAGAAAAGATCCTCAACGCATAAAATTACCCAAAAAATGTATTTAAAATCCCTATTTGAACCGTTATGATCAAATTAATACACCATTTGAACTAGAAATAAATCAATAAACAGTAATACATTCAAATTCATTCCAGCAACATCAACCAAGGAGCACAATACATAATCACTTCAACCTCCAAAACGAAACCGAATAAAACAAGTTATGCTCTTTTTTATTAGCCTTGGTGCGTTTGCCCTTTGCCCAGAACATATATATAATTTTATTTTATTTTTTTTTTTTTTTATAATGAGATCGATTAGATTGATTATAAATAAAACACTTTTGCCTCCAAAACAAAATGTATCCAACAATTTGTGCCAAAATGTGTTTTTTCTTTTCTTTTCCCAAGATCATCTAGATCACTGGTGTCAAAGTCGAAACCCCACATACATTTATGTGGCCCGCGAAAACAATTCACGCGCATCAACTTCCATGAACCCTGCTAAAATTTGTACCGAAATGTCAAATTTTTATATACGACAAATGTCGAGATTTTGTGATAATTTTGTTACCTGCTAACACTCACTCAGACAATAATTAAACAAAATATGACTGGTTTCAGAATTGGCAATTCATTCATATGATGTTATTAATCAATAATTTCAGCATTGTATTAACTCTGATATTCACTCCATGTACATCACTTTGTATACAGCGATGGTTGATTTAAGTTGCTCTATAAACACAGTTGAGTTGAGTTGTGCAATTAATAACATATAACCTTTTCATCAAATTTCACCATCGTACGGCCCACCGAAGGAATGTGTAACCCCAAAGCGTCCCGTGACAAAAATGAGTTTGACACCCCTGGTCTAGATCTATTAGCAAAATGTAGGTTATTATTAAAAATACATCCCCACTCACATGTGCTAAAGGAGAGCACAAATACCATAAAAGAAAGGAGAACAGTTTTTCATATGTTAGTGTGATCATATAACAGGAATGACATGCTACCACTGATACTCAGCATGTCGACAGAAACACTCCTAAATGAGTGCAAAGGTGTCTTGAAACCTCTTCCGCCGCCGTTTGATGTTCCCAGTAACTAAAATACTGTGCCCATCGCGTCACCGACTTCGCTCACCTTTCTCGGTGGATGTTTCTATCGAGATGACCTTTTACAATGTCCGTCAATCGGTGTGGTCAGCAACCCTTCAAAGAAGTACAATGTTTCTTTTTCATGTTTTCGAATCAGAGCCAGGTCTGCTGGAACCATCATTTTGTCCTGCTGTGAAAAAGCACAATCGTCCTACGGCAATCTCAATTCATTGTTTTTCTAAACTCTCTCGCATATTTTCAACCGAATTAGCTTACACAAGTACACAATTTTGTAGAAAATATCAATAATTTACATGGTCTCCCAAACAATATTTCAAACAAAGAAAGAGACACAATTTTCGTAATAGTAATATAACATAAATCAATTCCATTTCAATTCAAATTCTTTAATTGAATTTTAACCATATAATTTCATACTTGCTACCAATCCCGCAGACTGGATGGCGGGAGCAATAGTGTCTCGAATAAAATGTGAAACATGCGTTCTGTTTGATCAATTAACCTGTTCACAAAATGTGTTCCATTGCCATAAATTTCCGACCCGTTTTGGAAAAGCCTCAACCAAACCCAGGCAATATGGCATCCCTTCATTAATTCAATGAAACCCATGTGCATTATCTGTAAATATAGAAACTGACCCCATTCTAGATACAAATTCCTTGTGTATTAAAACATTGGTTAAAACCCATTGGTTGTATAATGTTTCCGAACCAGAGACACTATTCCCCTGCCAACGCATGAGATAATCCATGACGCAAAAGAATTTTGGGCAAAATGGTTTCACTGTCAGTGCTGACATAAACCCTATCTTGCAATATAGCTCTGTTGTTTTTCGCCACACTCTTTGTTAACCGATTGGAATTTGTTGCCGCATATTCAACAGAAGTGAATTTAACCTAAAACGTCATCACGTTGCTGATAGTCAGCAAGTCCCCCCTCTCAAAAAATTAAAATAAAGAAATAAACAAGGCAGAAGCACCTTTGCTGCTCGCTGCCGCGTGTGCCACGCACATAAATACCACAACTCGACGCAATAACGAACAGCATTCGTTATACTGATCTACCAATACGTCACGCACAATACAATATACCCTAATTTGTAAGGCGCTTTCACAACAGCCGCAGCTTTGACAAAACGCCCCACAAAATAGTCAATATAAAGTAAAACAATAAACACAACACATAACATAAAACACGGACATCCTAACCACTTTTCCCTCACACTCCTCGTTGTTGAAATACCATATACACATAGATACACCGTATGTATTTTTTTATGTTACTCTTAAGCCTAATCCTAACAATCATGTTGGCCATCATGTTGACCAGAAAATGTGTGACCAACCTGCTGTGTTCAAAAATGTCGTAATGTAATGGAGCACCAACTTTGAGTCAGAGAGAAAAGTGACGTACAAATATGCTAGCGTATTAGCTCAAACAGTATGTGTACAAACCGAAAGTTGTATAGACCTGCTTAAGTATAGCCTGCACAAGGGGAAATGCGGTTGTTTGTATCTAGATTTCTTCCTTGCCCGTCAAAGTGAGATATACACAATAAATGACCCATCACTATATTAATTAATTCATTCAATCATTAATTTTCCGATTCGCTTCATCCTCACAAGGGTCATAGGGTTTTGCTGGAGCCTATCCCAGCCATCTTCGGGCAGCAGGTGGGGGACACCCTGAACCGGTTGCCAACCAATTACAGGGCACACACAGACACGTACAACCACAGACACGTACAACCATCCAAGCCCATGCTCACACCTAGGGACAATTTAGAGTGTCCAATCAGCCTGCCATGCATGTTATAGCAATATTAATATCAAACAAATGGATGCTACTGCTTCTTGTTGCTTTCAAGTTTAGCTTGTAGCAGACGTGTGCACATTGCAGCATGACGTCTTTAATCCACTGGTGAAAAGGACACTTTGATTCGCTCCTCTTTCATCTATAACTGCTTCAGACAACAAAGTGTATGCAGGAAAGTGGTTAAGAGTGCACGATTGTCCGTGTCTCATGTGTTGCTTTGTATTTTGTCTTTTTTTGTTAACTTTTCTTTTGATGGCGGCGCGGACACCCGCAGCGGCTCCTCTTGTTTTATGTTGAGAGGGAAGAAATTTCATCTGTGCTGTATGTTACACATACAGTACATTTGACAATAAAGTTTATCCAATCCAATCCAATCCAAATTAAAACACACAAAGAACGAGGGGTAGGACTAGAAAGGTTTGTTGTACTACCTCCTACAACCCCTCAAATCACTATTGCCAGTTTATACGCCCAACAAACAAACAAACAAACAAACAAACAAACAAACAAACAAACAAACACCCATCAGGAAGCAGTAATAAGGCAGTAGGGTCAAGTACCGTGCATTTTTTTTTTTCAGTGTTAAATGGGATTGACATTACAACATGGCCGTGCATAACAAAAGCCTAGCAGGCAAAAAAACAAAACTACATGTTAGAGTACAGCAGCTCATCCACTTGTTTCTTTTTGGGGCTTTTTTTCTTGCACTCTTCCAGCATGCAGAGTTCGCACCATACACTGCTCAAGGCTGCCAAGTGGCTTATCTACGCCGCAACTGTCTTCGGTAAACACCACCTAGGGTTTGTGATTTCCAAAAAATGCCACAGCTGACCTTAAAACGTGCAGTCATTCTAAGTTAATGAAGCCAATTCTAAATTCTCCACACGTGAACTTGAAACATAAACATTGACTAAAGCTGGAAGATTTTGCTCTTGTGACGAACGAAATTAGAAATCCAGCCCGTGTATGCACAAATGAGACATGGCTCAAAATCTTAAATTTTTTTTTTTTTATGACTTAAACCAACATGAATTTGTATGTTCGACGTTATGATTGGTAGTTCATAGCTTCAACTAGTCATTAAATTTAAATTTCATAACGAGGGAAAGCACAACACTATCCAAGGATAGCAAAGTTGTAACTGAATTTACATAATTTCATGACACAAGACCATCATTTCTCCCACATCAGGAGCCGTGATGGCTCTTCTCAAGTTTCAAGAGAAATGTCATCCGCTAGAACACTTCATCCAAATATCGATATACACCAGCAATTTACCGTCAAACAAGCCAGTGCCACTTTCCGTGTTCCTTCAAAATGAAACTTCCTTCCATCATGAAGCCAACAAGGAAAGTTGCTATCTCTTTCTGAGAAGCAGGAATGTCTCATCATGCACTTACAAATTTACTCTTGGGACAGCCACGGGAAACGTGGCCTTTCGCCCCACAACTCCAACAAATAATCTCCCCTGGATCAGTCCCACGTCTCTTTCTTGGCATTCCTCTGCCCCTATTTCTGTGCGAATTGTTGACTGTGCGTGTGTATGTGAGAGTAAATTCCACTCCCAAATCTCCCCTTCCCCTAGAGGTCATTGGATGGCCTCCCCGAAACGAGGGTGGAGGGGATGGTGGAAAAGGAGATGCCGAAGTTGGAAGGGATGAATACAATGATGGTGTAACAGAATTTGTGGATGTCATCTCAAGCTCATTCTCTCTCTCCACTTTCTCTAGTCCCTTTTCCACTTTCACTCTCTGCCTCTTTTCAGCCAAGAACATCCAGAACTTAATGTCTTCGAGCCCATCCATATCCATTTTCTCTCCGTCATTTTCGCACATAGTTCTAATATTATCCTGCAGGTGCATTAATGTTTGCGTGTTCAGCTGGCCAGCAAAATTATATTTTTTAATCCACAAATTTAGATGTTTTATCTTTGAAGGACATTGGCTCTCTACGAATTTCCAGTCCGTACATGTTAACTTCATTTTAGGATTATTTTTATCTGCGGTCTTACTATTTAGTATCCCCATTTTGCAAATTTGAGAGTCAGCGGTTTACCTAGGTAACTATGCTGACTTTTCCTTGAACAGGGTGACAATTTCTCCGACTGAGGTAATTTCCAACCTTCTACCACCAAAGTGTACCAAAGTATACCAAAGTGGCGGAAATTCTTGCATCTGCTTCCTCAGACAGTTGTCACACCAAATGGCCTGTTCGAATGAGGTAGCAACCTCCACTCCGTTCTACACACACACTATTTACACACGGAGTTTAAGCATGTACAGGACACAGTCGCCACGCACAGGACACAGTCGCCCTCACAGTTCTAAAGACAATATTTACAACACGGAGTTTAAGCACGCGCAGGACACCGTCGCCCTAACAGTTTTAAAGACTATACTCTGTCTATATGCCTGATAGGGACTAGTATGGCTCAGGGCTTTAAACGGCGTTAAAGACCACGTCTTTTGCCGGCGCCAAACACCCAATCAACGCTTGAAAGAGTTCCTTCCCAAAGGACCCCAATCAACGCTTGAAAGAGTTCCTTCCCAAAGGACCCCTCTCAGGCTCAACACCGGCCCTGAGAGAGTTCCAACTAGAAACAGGTTCAAAGACCACCCTGACCTCTGTCTTCTAAAACCCGGCGCGCAACACTCAGTCAACCCTTGAAAGAGTGTCAATGCGGAGTTTAAGTACGTACAGGACACCGCCGCCCTACTCACCAAGAGTCGTCCTCTCTCCTCGGGATTCGCCAACCCTCAGCCCCCAGACGAGGAGTCGAAACCCAGTCCCGAAAGGGTGTTTTTGCCGTGGCCACGGTCTTCCTGGCCGTCGACTCAGCGTCTGGAGGCGTCAGGTATATTGCGATCCCGGACGAGCCCCAAAAATGTCAGGTTTGTCCAATTTGACACTCAGGAATAAAACACAAAGAGGAGACAGGAGACTCAATTCTGGTACCAGGAGGGAACGAGGAGAAGCGTTAGGTTTCAGTTCTCCGCACGTCACCCCTAACGATTTCCTCCTTCACCACCTTATTTATTGGGAAATCTACTACATAGGCGTGTCCAACCTAAAGGGTGGGGGCTGTTGGAGACACACTGAACTTGTTTGACTATGTGTGTGTATGTGAGTGTAAATTACGTACATGTGTGCCATTGTTACAAAAACATCCCGTTGCAGCTGGTGTTGATGGCTCCATCCACAGTTGAACCTTGCTTCAGTTTATCTGAATCCCAACAATCTCATTCCAACCACGTCCTCGAAAGGGTGGTTGCGTTCCTGAAATAAGTTTAGTCTGTAAAACTTATCTCATTCCAACCACGTCCTCGAAAGGGTGGTTGCGTTCCTGAGATAAGTTTAGTCTGTAAAACTTCTCCATAACCTTTCACACAGTGCACTAAGCATTCATAAGTATATAGGTGAGCATATAATGAATAAAAGGATTATAAATGTGAATGTTAATCATACACATTTATAATCAAGCATTATATCTTTATTAAAAGCATAAGCGTTCTTCTTTGCAAGCATAATCAATTTATCATTGCAGGCATAAGTGTTCTTCATTGCGAGCATAATCAATCAATCAATAATAATGTAACATTAATAATAACACTAATAATAAGCGAATGTATGATAACTAAAATAATCAACCTATCATGTTGCAAACCTTGATGGTGAGATGAGTCCGATTTGTCTCTCCTTCTCTGATTTCATTTTCGCTCTCATCCCGGAGTGTTTAGGGCCTAATTAATCCTGGCTATGTCACAGTCACACTGTCAGATGTAGCATCTATTGAATTTGCTCACACACACA
Source organism: Hippocampus mohnikei (assembly GCA_026261675.1). NCBI lineage: Eukaryota > Metazoa > Chordata > Actinopteri > Syngnathiformes > Syngnathidae > Hippocampus > Hippocampus mohnikei. Next base: position 18,170,081 of record JAKGUB010000325.1, on the reverse strand, counting down.
CACACACACACACACACACACACACACACACACACACACACACACACACACACGCTTCTATATGTCTTGAAATTAATGAAATGCTACATGACACAAAAAATGTGTCAAAAATGTTGCCTTAATTTGAGATATTTCATCTTTGTTAGATGTAAATGTTTGTGTAGTGTTGTTTGCATTAGTCCTTTAGTCAATAACCACATTCTGTATGTGATGTATTTATTTGCATCTAATCCAGATGTAATTAAGTGCTCGATTGCTTCTGTCTCTGTAAAATGTTCACAGGGTGTTTTCAGATCGGTTTATTCATACTACAGTGGTAACTCTACTTACGAACGTCTCTTCATACGAAATTTTCAAGTTACGAAACGTCTCAACAGGAAAATATTGCCTCTTGTCACGAAATAAATTTCAAGATACGAAAGGTAAAAACTCGCAGCTCCGAATTTCCTGAACACAACATATTTATAGCTACTTTGCCATTGGCTATTACCGAGCATTATCCTGGCATCCCATTGGCTAAGAGGGAACTCTACCGTATGTATCTATACGTGTAGATAGATAAATAGATAGATGTGTCTATGCAGCGTCCTCGTCTTTCGCCCCTCCTCGGGCCATGAGGGGTTCTGATAGTTTTACGTAAATGTCAATCACCCAGAAAAAAAAGTGTTCACCGGTGATCGCTCACTATGCTGACGTTTGCCTTGGACATTTTCGAAGGATTGTTAAAAGCCGACAAAAGCAAACGTCCCTGGATCAGTTCTTCACAAAACGGCAGGCAAAAACCACTTCTGAGAGAGAACATGGACTAAAGAGGGCAAAAAACGATGAGTTAAATGACCATCATTTTTATTCTTTACTCTATTCTTTGTTTTACCATTATACACAACTCTCATTTATTGTGCAATAATCTAATTGTAACATGTATTTGTGACATATTTTGATGCATTTTTATGCTTTAGGAAACGTTTATGTCTGAATTTGGGGATGGAGCATGGAACGAATTAGGGCATTTATATGAAAAACGCGTCTCTACTTACAAAATCTTCTAGTTAAGAAATTTCTTACAGAACCAATTAATTTCGTAAGTAGAGGTACCACTATACTATTTTCTGTTACTCAGGTTTTCCACAGGAAAAAAAAAAGCTTGAAGCGAGAGAAATGTCTTGATTACATTTTAGTCTTTCCAATGATGTTTCTCTCATGTGAGAAACACATTTTAAAGAGCAGTTCTGTCAGGACAAACAAGACTTTTGGTCATTAGAATGTCAAATATTTGTCCTTTGCGCTGCCTGCCTCCATCTTCTCACAGTGAATTCATTACTCTGCAGCGCCTCGGGATTTGCTGAATAATGAAGAACTTTAATCTCATCTGTTGTGTGATGCCCGCACATGGCCAGGCTTGAAAACGTGGCCGAGAGAGGCATTTGACACTCGAGCGGCGGCTGTTTCACCAGGGAAAAGTGTTGTTAGGAGTGTTCTCTCATAGAGGGGGGTGGGTGGGTGTACTCACAGTAAATAGCAACAAGGTAGGGAAGGAGTACAAAACAGCATCATCTTAAACCAGGGGCATTGATAGAATCAGGCAGATATTGAACTTGATTCAGTCCTTCCAATCAGAGTCAGCCACGGCCTGATTTTTGTACGCCTCTGTCAGAATATCCTGAATAATTATCTTGTGGTGTGAGGTGTGTGGAGTGTTTAAAAAAAAAATTATTATGCTTTTAACTCATTTACTGTCCCAAATTCTAAAAACTGTATATCAGTGTTAAAGTCACTGATCTGCTTGTCATGTTTCTTTTCACAAAAGCTCATTTTCTCTGCTTTTGGGACAGAAGTTGGTGCTTTTGTTGAAACCAGACAACGTTCTCCTGCTTGTCGCGAAAGAACGGAAAAACGCTACAAACATTTCTGGTGAAAATAGGTGCAGTGTTTATAATTTCACGGAACATAATATTGTGTGGGTCCTGACAGATCAGTCGCGGGCATATTTTTGTTACCAATTTCCTTGCAGTGCTGTTATGACTGAACCCATATAAAGTAGTGAAGAATACATGTTTATTCACCTATTATGAGGGGTTTGGTAACAAAAAAATGCTTACGGTAATGTATCACTCTTATTTATTGCAAATGAGAATTTGAAATGTTGGTTGCGATTTTGGCAAGCATCATGAAAGTTGTCATCTTTGATTTACTTTCGCGGGCCACATAAAATGATGTGGCGGGTCAGATCTGGCCCCCGGGCCTTGAGTTTGACACCTCTGCTCTAAAACATACTGACAGTAAACGGATTAAAAACGGTTACTGTAAAGTTTATGCTATCTCCTTGTGTGTGATTGTGCTAAATCAAAGTACACATATACTGTACTGTATATTTTGAGCATTTTTCCCACCTTCTGATCAATGCCACCTGAGATTCGGCTCTAGATCCTCACAATCAGGAGAAACAGTCAAAAATGAATAATTTGCTTTGAGGTCTTTTCAGTAATCAGAAAAAACAAATGACAAGCTACGGTAGGTAGGACACCCCAAAACACAATTTTAAAAACTGAGCAATGAAACCGCAAATAACTTGAATGACTGGAATGATTTGATACCTGGTGGATATCCATCCTGTATTATGCAGTTACTTGTTGAGTTTGACGCGGTTCACACGGCAACAATAATCCTTGCCTCACCCCCCTCCCTTACCACTGCAAACTACAACTCTCTCCCTTCAGCGCAGTCATAAAAGCGTCCAACGGCAACCAGATGGGAGGCGCGGCAGCCGAACTGGTGTCCTGGGTTCAGTGTGGGAGTTAAACTGACTAATTCTGCTTCTGAAGTTGCTCTCGTGGGAGGTGGACCAGTTAGAGATGGCAGCTCTGCTAACCCACCTGCTGCTCTTGTAAGGGCGCCGCTAGCCAGATGGCCAGGTAGCGCTCTCCCTGTCTCTCACACCAGGGAGGCCAATAGAGAACAACTAACATGCCCCAATTAAACACTTTATGGGCCTAAATGTGTGAGTGCAAGCTGTCTAGCGTGACTGAGTCATTATCACGTTGGATCAAGTCACTGCTCTCAATTCCAGGGCACACATAGCAAACTATCTATTGGATGGTGTGGAGACTTCAATGAGTCTACACAGCCTGGTACACACAAAGGTGATTTGGGCTGTTATGAATTAGATGTTAGGTTCAGCAACAGGTGCAATTTTTTCCTAAAAGGTCAGAGCTGTAAATTACAACACATGGTTAAATCCAATGCCGATTTGACCATGTGTTGTAATGAGCATGCTTTTTGGGGGCATACTAAAAACAAACAAAAAGATTAACTACCTCAAATACTTGATGTGCTCGAAAAAGTAAACATCCACAATGCGTTTTGGGACACAGAAAGCCATCTCTGATTAAAATGTTGATCAGTGTGACTGAATGTCATCCGCTGTAATCCTGTTTTAATCCTGCTTCTTACGCCTACATAAAGCGACATCTGTCAGTTACTTTTATGATACATCTTTGGGCCTGATTATTGATGTATATTTTGAGATAAATGTGTTAATTTGGAAAAAAACTATTTGTCTACTGCCAACTCATAGAGAAATAGGAACACTATTTTAATACTTTTGTGTTATGTATTGCTATCTCAATGAAAGTTTGAAAGTTGTTTGTATTATTTTAAAAGTGTGTCTAAAGACCTTAAAACACTATAAAAACAATTCTTAGAGAGCATTTAAATTATTTCTAGATCGCAGATTTCATTGAGTGGTCTGAAGCATAACCCCCGCCATATTGGGGGAGGTGTAATTACTGTAATTATATCTTTTTCAGAAAGTATTTGCAGGGCTACTTTTACTTGTACTTGAGCCTTTTAGCTACTCGACCCTCATCTGCTCTCAGCCCTGAACAGGATGAGCAAAAGAAACTAAGTGACCGATTGAAGGACTTCTCAATATCACATAAGTGCTTTACAAGACAAGTACAGAATGCAAAGCAGTGGAAAACAAGAACTTGTAACAGTGTGGGCGGGATACGATAAAATGCAAAGCAGTGAAACAAGCTCGTAAAATACACAACCGCCATTAACTGGCCTGATAGACCCCAATTAAATCTTTCTTGATCATTTTGGCTCAAGGACAACTTCCCCGTTAATCACCTCTATCATCTCTCATCGTTGCAATTTCTTGTTAACTCTGTCCTGATGAACAGAACACAGACGCACGCACAATTTCAGACATCAATTGCGCTTAGGGTACAATTGATAAAATTTTTCTTGTCATGTTTTATTGATCTGACCGGCGTGCACTCAATGTGACACCAATCAGATTTTTTTTTACACTCATACCTTGTTCCAAACGTCGATTCGGCCATTTTCAAGAGGGTCACGGCTGAGCTGGAGTTGATCTCAGCTGATTTTGGGAGAGAAGCAGACCCTGGACTGGTCGCTTGCCAACAAAGGGCACGTTGACGAACAACTGATCACATTCATAAGAAAAAAAAAGAAAACCTTTATAAGTCTCGCAATGGAGAAATTCCCACTTCACAGCAGCAAAGTTATGAAAGGAAGAAGTAGAACAACAAAATATAGGAGCTGCTGGGAAAGGCAGCCACTCTCGCGGCACCATTTTGAAGTCAAAATAACAAAAATAACACAACACATAGGTGGACTTCACACCTACGGTATAGAACATTTTGAATCCTCAATGACTCTAACATGCATTTGAACCCAGAACTGTGAAGCGGACATGGAAATCGATGTCTTGCAAAAAAGGCCTTCGTTTGGCACCAAATTGGATGTTTGTGAATGGGATTGCAGCGTTACTCGCAATCACTTGCATCATGCAGTCGCCTCATAACATAACCCATCCACTGTAGTAACCGCTGTCCCTGAAAGGGTTAAATATAAAGTATGGCTTCTCCGCATGGATCGAAACAACTGTCTTGACAAATGAAATGCACAGTGCGCTCTTTGCCCATCCGTTAAGAATAAATGTGCCACTCTGCTTTTTCTATCTCTACCCCTTCTGTTCATACAAGCAGAAACAAGCAAGTCTTGAAGAGTCGTGATGCCCATTTCAATGAAAGGAGGGGGGCGGAGGAGTTGGGAAAAAGGGAGGCGTGCAAAGCAGTGAGGGAGATTGATGCACAAGTTGCAGTTGTGGCGAAATGTGAAGGGCTCACAGGGAGACTGAGGATGCACATCTTCAACATTGATTGCCAACAGGCATTTTTATGACTGGGATTATGTCAAACTGGAAATATTTATGATGGATCACAACTCAAGTAGCCATTTGATGCCTGCTATGCAAGATGGGAATTATGGGCTGTAATTGTGCCAAGTTAGCACGTGACAAAAAAAAGTCAACCCTATTGTGTACATTTTAGGGGGGGAGAAATCGTTCTCAAAGGTCGCCAACCTAAAATGTCATTTTGGACGGAAAAACAAATATGTCTGGAGCCACAAAAAAAAAAAATCAAGCCTTTTATTAGCCGTACAATGAGGGCAACACATGCTGTATGTATCCACATTAGCCTACTATCAAAATGACTAAGTTGGCTACAAATACACAATGAGCCTTCATGATTATTTTTCCCCCCCGTAGAGCAGTGGTGCCCAACCTTTTTTGACCGAAGGCCTACTTTTCAACCAGTTACCGCACACACGCACTTACGCACGCATGCCATAATGAGCAACAGCCATAACGGTACCGAAGATGATCGAGGCACGGGACGCACTTTTGCAGAGTGTTAGCTATCGTAGCTCACGTGTGCAGTTATAATATGCTTCGCTCGGCTCTCCACATTCCCATTCTTTCAGTACCCTCGGTGAATTGTACATGAAACACTTTAACAGCCACCTACCTAGCATCCCGTCCTGTTATTCGGAATGCTTGTCGCAGCCTATGACGCAAATCCTCTTTGACAGAAATGTTGACGTTTAATATATTTAGTCTACACATGTTTACAGTTCTGAAAACCGTTAAGAATGTTTGTCCTCCTACAGAAACCATATTAAAATAAAAAAGATATTTCCCTCCCCCATCGTTTTCCATTTTCAAACATTTCTGAAAAAGCTCTAGCGAGCCACTAGGGCGGCGCTAAAGAGCTGCAGGTTGCAGACCTCCATTCTAGGCTATTCAATACCCACGTGACAAGTCAAAGGCAGTGTGCCAAGAATGATTCACCATCCATCTGCTCCAAACAACATTTTACCACATTCCACTGTGTGCATAAAAGGGGTTCCATTCGTGCCTTTGCACAGCACATCAAGACAGTGACCTTCACATTGCGACAAAGCATGCTGCAACAGAGCGCTTTATAACAAGCCTTTATTAAAAGTCATGATCGGTTTTGGGTAGGTGGTCATCACTTCCATTTTTTCAGAGGACCAGGAGAGAGGCCCCTCATTGGGGCCATGATCACCTGGCTGCTAGAAACCACATCATGGCTTGGAGACCTGTGGGCTGCACTCACTGATTTACCTGAAATTTTTGAAAGTAAACAAATGGCAAGATTAACGATTGGAGTAGAGACATCTTTCAAAGATGGAAGCGATGACTCACGAGGTTTGTGAAGGCACGATTGGTCACAAGAGTTTGTGCTGCTGGGATGGCACACTGCTGTGTTGCAGTGGATGAAAATCTGAAAAGTCACATTATGTATACAGTCAAGCAGCAAAAAAAAAGATAAAATAACCATTTCATGGACTTCTGTTCGGATAGCCCAATTAACGTTGACAGTCGATTTTGGGGCTGCTGGCTTGCCGATTTCGTCTGAAACTAGTGTGCTGGATGGAAATGCCTAACAGAATTGCATCTTGAGCAATGTCTCCTACCTACGGACTAGACGAAGGAGGGCAACATGCGTACTGACAATCGGGTCAGATTCGAGCATTTTCCAGCAAGAGGCCTGATTATCAGATGCCCAAAAGATAATCTAAGGCAGGGGTCACCAACGTGGTAGCCCGTGAGGACCACACCAATAGCCCGCCAGGGCTAGGATTGAGATTTGTTAGTAGAAATTATGATTTTTTAAAATGCAAACACTGGCAATATTGCGAGACATCTTTAAGATGATCAGAGCCTGAAAATTTAAATACATCATTAAGTATTAAAAATGACACATTCTAATATTAAAAGTAATTTGTACAGATGTTATTTCAGACGTGTATCAATTTGGTAGCCCTTCACACAATTAGTACACATGAAGTAGCTCTCACTCTAAAAGGTTGGTGACCCCTGATCTAAGGGGTGAGTCCCTCATGTACCAGATTAGCTTAATATAAAAAATATATACATTTTTATGAAGCTACTGACTAAACTTTGCTCCCATTTATGATTAAAGTCAGCAAATTACTGATAATGAAACTTCTAAAAAGATTGTAATGTGGTAGATTGATCAACCCCTGCTGCCTGGAAAAACAGTCTGAGCCAAAAGTAAATGTCCTTCAATATTACTCTCGCAAATTGTAGAAAGATCTACAGACTGCAATATAAATTGGATGTTGACCAGAACATTAAAAAAAATGTGATCAAAATCAGCAAAGGCCTGATTATCGGCTGTTACGCCAACTTAGTTGATGCTTTTGCCAGACACAAATGGAGCACACTTAGGTCAACACAAGTCACAATGGCAAGAAGCATTTGCCACCATGATCTGGTTACAGTTTGCCTTTGACTAACTAGTGCTTTACTATATAGTAAAGTGTTTTGGTGAGGTTTTGACAGTACCCTGTCCCTCTGGGGACTGAAGTAGTTTGGCTCCACGAAGGCAAACATCTTGAAGATGAAACGCTTGTAGTGTGTTGGGTACTGTAATGTGGAGGACTCCTGCACGGGCACCACAATGGTCTGGTAGCGATCGTCACTGAAGGGACATCTGCAATCAACAAGAATGAGTCTTCAAGGCTAGAAATTTGGTGGTAGGGGGAAATGGTCTTCAAAAACAAAACAAAAGTTAGCTTTTACCCATCAACCAGAAGATCCCACTGAGGGATGTCGTTAGGATTGGGCGTGGTGGTGGCCCAGCAGTGCTCCAAATTCAAAACTATGTTGGGATCAGACCTGTCGAGGATGCGGACCTCAACATACACCGGTTGCTTCAGAATTTTGGTGACTGGGTAGTCTGCTGCAGTGTAGAAGGAGTTGTACGCCGCCTCTTCTGCAGGGCGAGAGTCACTTAGAGGCATGCAAAGTGCCGCGTTGCGAGACGGCACGGCGATGCGCACCTTCAACGCAACCCTTTGAGAAACACTCGCCATTGCCCAGTCTGAGCTCCACCCTGAGGGGTCCGCCGGCAGCCACTGGCATAGGTGAAGGAAGGTCGTTGACCTCCATGACCAACGCTTCCACACCCGTGCTTGAATATCTACACTGGAACAGCAACCTGGGGGAAAAACCCCACCAGTGACTGTTACTGTATGGTAACGCAAGTCTGCTGACACTTGCTTGACTTAACTAGAGAACTAGAACACCATTTTATATAGTTCTACCAGTCGATGTAGAATTTCAGAATGAGCGTTTTACCTTTTGATCAAGGAGACTGTCTGCTTAGAACACTTAAGGGCCAGCTGGCATTAAACTTAATATTTCTGATCAACACTTTTCTGTATGCAGTCCAGCCTATATACTAAAAATTCTGGTTTGATATGACTTTGGGCGTGTACCGACGCCATTGTCATTTTTCTCAAGGTGGTAAAATCCTAATTTAAAAACTTACACAAATGATGCTCAAATATTTAGTAAAAAAACCCTGTGCCCAAATGAGACACCAATTTCAAAATTGTCCTTAGTTTTCCTAGCTCAGTTTTATTAATTTTAACTCAAACTTAAAAGCTTGCACAATGCGGCATTTACCATGTATTATAATTTATAGCCATGAGCTAAAAAAAAAGTTGCTAAGACGAACCCTCAAAATGCATGATAGAAATCCAACGTGCTTGGGGGGGGGGGGGGGGCCCATTTGACCCGTGTTATTTAGATGCATCCCGTTTCGTCCACATCAGAACAGATTAATCTATTGATAGCAAAATGTATATTCAAATCTGTATCACTGATGTTTGTATGGTGGTGTGCTGATGGATTTTAACATCCCTTGGCTCCGTTAAAGGTTGAAGTCGCCACCAAAACTTTGAATGCAAGGCAAGTCACATTCTAAGCACCTCAATGGCAGATCTTAATCTCAAGCACTCACTCAAAATGACTGTCCCTGGTGATGGTACCGCGGGGTCCAATTCCCACTTCATACGATGACGACATGTGGTTCTCGTAGACCACAAAGCCGTCTTCCTCCTGCAATAAATTGGGATTAAAGAAAAAGCCATAAGACATGCTTGCAAATTTCCTTGATTGCCATTAGACTAGCGGGTAGTTTCAGTCGGCAAAGCTTTGACAGTTTTTCAAAGGTCACCTTGACCGTCGTGCCACACAGGGTCATGGAGAACTGAAAGATGGCAAACGCGGGGGTGGTGTCCACCGCACTGCAAGTGGGATCGTTCATTTCCAGAAGGCTGACTGAAGTCACATCCACCGGGGGCAACGTGGCATCACGAGCCACCACCACAACAAATTGGCCATCTCTTGTACACTGCACAATCACTGACAAGATTTAAAATTAAAAATTTAAAATTAGTTTAATGGTGCAACTGCCCAATATTTAAACTTAAAATCAGTTTATATTAAGAAAAAAAATGTTGAGATTGTCCATCATTCAGGTTATGCAATTAAAAGCTTGAATCAACACAATTTGTTACAGTGCATAATAGGTAAGAGCGTAATCGGCTGCTAGACTACTGTAAAGTATGGCACGAAACTGTGGTTCAGTTTTCCTGGCGCAATTGTTAATTGCAAATTTAACTGTGTAGTTATTTTTCTGTTGCAGTCACCTTGTTTGAATGCATGATTTTATATTAAAAAAAAAGATGTTCAAGTGCTGTCAATGCTATTAAAGATTTTTAGAATGAATGTTTTTTTTTTTTTACATCTTGCAAGAGACTTCCCTATACCAATACTGACAACATTTAACACATTCCCAAATTCAGAATTTTGCTGATTAACTTAAGAAAAATTAAATAAAATCAAGATTTCAAAGCCTCAGAATACAAATCAGAATTAGGCATCTGTGATTCTGCTGAACTGATCAAGTCCCTTTTTTTTAATGGACCAACCACTGGCCTGATTGCTTGTTTTGTTCCACCAATTATCATGAAATATTGCTGCTTCAAAATATTAATTCCTGCCAACACAAATGCCCAATATTCCTTACTACGCATTTTAATTTGAGTGTTCATTCGGTTCCTTATTTTTCGCAAGCATGTTGAATGACAAATTCCAGTTTAACACCAACTTTAAAAAAAAAAAGTTTACATTGGATGTCTATTGAGCAAGTTTTTCCAGTGATACCAAGCTTTTCAAAATAAGATAAAGATTAGAACCAGATGGCTAGAAATTGTTCCACCAGTTTAAAAGTCACAACTTAACTTAAGAAGTGCAAGAAATATCAAATCGCACATATAGCAACAGAACGTTTCACTACCTGCTTTGCCATAGTAGCACTGCTGTCCATTGTGACAACAGTTGATGACTTCACATTGCTCTCTGGTGATGTCGGGGCTGCCACACTGGATCATCTCGTCGTGCTCCACATTGCATTTGTCATCACGAGGGACCACCGCCTGCTTCGGCGGCAGCAATGCAGGAGGCACGACGTTGTTGTTATTGTTCCGAGCCTCCAGCCAATGCTGGGCTACAGCGTCACCGGCCAGAAGTCCCACAATCACCAGCAAAACACCAACTAGGCTCCTGGAATGCTCCATGACGGTGCTCAAGAGTGCAGGGACAACATGTACAAAGTCAAAAGCAGGTTTTATACTTGATGGATGACACCAGAGTTGGCTGAGGGTTCCGCCTCTTGTTTTCAGGTGTTAATTGAATGCCAGCCATGTGGACGTAATCAGCTGGGAGCCGACAGCTGGAACGCATCGGTTGGGGGGCAGTTTGCGAGTGCTGCGTTCAAAACAAGTGGATTTCTTTTTATGATCTTAAGATGATAGAGGGTTTTTTTATGTGTTTGAGTGCAGTGGCTATTTGTCAATCTCCTTTTTTTCTTCTTGTTGTTGTTGGCGTTCTTCCTTCATGCATTGATGACATCATAAAATATGAACCTTTTAAAAAATATACGTGTATCTAATTTTGCATGTTCTTATTAGTCAGTTCAAGATTGTCCTCAGTGATTATCCTGAAGTGTGGGGTGTGTTCGGAATGCTTTTTCAGCAGTTTTGTGTCGTCGTCGAACGGTCATTTTTATGCAGGAGAACCCTTTGCACTTAAAAAAAAAATACAGGATGTGGTTATTTTGTTGTTTGCTTCAAATTTGTTGGTTCAGGATTAGTTGATCTTTTATACCAGCATTGAAAAATGAAGAGAACGCATTTGGTCCATATTTAAAATTGCATTTTAGCAGAAGTGTGTGGTCCAACGTGGCCTCCCGGTAGCACTGATGAAAAATGGTGGCTCCCTCCAGCATTTAAGTAAGTAAGTATTCCGATAATCGGGCCGACCTATTTTGACCCCGATGCCCTTTTTGGTCAAAGTCAGCAAATGGCGGATTGCCAAATGTCTTTGTTATATGATCTTAAGTGAGGATCCTGTAGTGTGGTGTGTGTAAAAACATTTTTTTTCCTCCATGATTTGCAGACAAAATGTTCAGGGTCAAATATTGAAAATGTTAAACCTGTTCAATACGTACGATTGCAAATACTTAGGTGTGCGGTCAATACCAAGTTCAAGCACATGTAATCCTATTCATTTTTTAAAAACTTTTTGGATGATTAATTGAATTGGTAGTGATATGGGCGGGAGTACCGGTAAATAAATATTCAAGGGAAATGACTATTAGTTATGTCAGCCAGGTGTTTCCCCCTGTGTTAATATATGTGTAAAACCTTTGTGACACATCCAGATGTATGGGCGGTACACTCAGGAGCTGGGTGTCTACGCCAAGGCGGAAGCGGCCCGCCTACGGGAAGGCGGCGTGCGGAACGGCGGAGGTCTGCGGCGGAACACGAGCGTCCGAAGTCGTGCCGCAGAGCTGCAGGAGTACCAGAGGGACCCGTGTGCAAAGTGCCAGTGTGAGTGGTTTTCTGTTTTGTTCTTTTGACCTTTCCTTTCACTGTCGTTCTGTAGAAGGCCAAGGCAATGTATGCCATTTACATCATTCGGAGTCTTATTGTATTTGCTGTAGTTACTTTCTGTAGTCATTTTTCCCCTAAATAGGAGCAATTGAAATGACATGGCTATAAATTACAACACATGGTAAAATCCATATCGCGCAAACTTGTCTAAGTCCAACTTAAAAACAAAAAAATCCTGAAGTGATAGAAAAAGTAAAACGTGAAATCAGCATCAAAAATGCACTTACGGAGACAAAAAGCCATCTGATTAAAATTTGCTAATGATCAGTGTTATTGCAATTTATTTGGATAAGTAATTGCTTGAATATTTACAGTCAAATTCATTATGAATAATAGAGTGGAAAATGGGAATTAATTAGTTTTTAAATCATGTATTTTATTAAATTTCTGCATTCAATATAATTAAATTAACTATCAGAACAAATATTTTAGAAATCATAATAGATAATAGTATTAATATTGATGATTTGTCAGAGTCAGTTAAAATCGTTTCATGTGTTTCATTGGATGGAAAGTATGAGCAATTATGCTATGGTGTGCTAATTTATCTAGCTTTGGCGCTAGCTAGCCCCTTGTCTGTCTATCTATCTATCTATCTATCTATCTATCTATCTATCTATCTATCTATCTATCTATCTATCTATCTATCTATCTATCTATCTATCTATCTATCTATCTATCTATCTATCTATCTATCTATCTATCATTTTGAAGTGCACCATTCAATCAATGGCAATAACGATGTGTTTCCCTCACATATATTCGTCAATTTGCCCTTGTGCCCAGTGATCTGATTAAAGCTGATGGATAGACCGCGACACGGTTGAAAGCACCTCTAAAGTCAGGCTTGTTCAATTTTTATGGGGACCGTTTAAAACCTTTGCAAAATGGCCAACCCCTGATTTGTATTCTGGCCACTTGTTTGCTTGGAGATGAAGAGGCTTTTTGTTTTGTTTTGTTTTTTTGGACCAGTCATTCCCTCCCACTGATCAGGTGTGCTACAGAAATCACCCAGGTTCACCTATTTGGTTGGAAAGATAATTTATCCAGTACTATACATCATTTATCTTTGTTCAACTCCATATGCCAGTGACGTAGTGAAAGGCAGAGCAATTACAAACTCTTCCACTAGATGGCAGAAGGTACAATTAACCTTTGTTTAAATTCATAGAACAGATTACTAGTTTGGTGTTCAACTCAACAAGCCCAGATTTCCCACGAAGCACGTTTGTGAATAAATTGAGACGAGGTCATCATTATTATTCATTCCCTGCAAAAAATACCAAATGAGCATTCCACAGTGGGAGTTGTAGTGCTTCCTTCTCGTGTGTGTGTGTGTGTGTGTGTGTGTGTGTGTGTGTGTGTGTGTGTGTGTGTGTGTGTGTGTGCGTGTGTGTGTGCGGTTGAACTACATTTGTGTGTATTTGATGATGAGTAACCAGAGCTGTAGCTTTTTGGACGACAGCAGCCTACGCATGCAGCAAAAGGCGATGTTTTTTTTTTTCATTTTCTTTTTCAAGTCCCGAATCCTTTTGTGTGTTTTTGCATTTTAAAACTTGAAGCATTCAGGCTTTGAGACTTCTCTAACTGCTATCAGTGTCTCTTCTTTGCATTCTGTGGTGTGGCTTGATTTGTTTGTACTAATTGTTGTTCATGCTGTAACTTTAGGTATGTCATATTTTTGTGAACTTTTCTCCTGGTATTAGCCCAAGAATACCAATAACGGTGAGCGTTCGTGTTTTTTTTTTTTCCTGAATATGGATCTGGCAAATGTGTCAGTAGCACATGTGCACCTTCTCAGGGGACTTGCACATCTTACCAGTGCTCTGGATAAGTGAAGCAGATTCCAGCCTTTGGCCGTGTCCGCAGACAAGAGAGACTAAATGAGTCCAGCGATGCTTCTTTTAGCTGACCCAGCTCTCACTTGCGTATTGTAATGTAACGGCAAAATTAAAACCTTGACCCAGCTTTGTTACGTCTGTCAATTTTAAAAATATTCACCAATTGACTTCTTTTTCTTCTACTATCTGCGGTCTGGGAAATTCACTATTAAAATGTACAGGGGTGAATTTTGACGTTTACTCAATTTTAACGCAAAACACCTCTCTTATTCCGTCAATTTGAGATGAATATGACAAGAACTTTTTGCATGTTTCATCCCCGAGTGGCTTTGCAAAAGCAAACGCCTTCTCATTAACAGTGAGTGTACAAAAGCCTCTCTACAAACATTCCACTTAATGAGGTTATTTACTAAGCCTCACCACTGATTGCCTTTTGGATCTTGAAGCAGTTTTTTTTCTTGCTTCTGCAAATGATTATTCTCCCGATTTGAATGGAATTGCCACACCAAGAGAAAAGTTGGACGCCAGATACATTCCCAGAGGGAAATAAAAGTATGTTGTACTTCGGGAGACAATACAGTAGATAGATTAAGATACTGCTTTTGTACTCTCTTGTAGAGGGTATGAACAGTTTGGTATCATGAATGATAGTGGCTTTCATTATGCTAATTTTAGCTACAAACCATATATTGAATATGAAATTGAATGCAGCACACTCGAGACCAAGAAGGCTCTGTGGCTGTTGTGTGAGGTCCCCACATTTAATCATTGAATTTGGCCATGACGATATCAACAAACTGCCTTAAAAACAACCCATTTATGTTAAGTGAAGTCTAGAAATATTGTGGTATTTAAAAAACATTTTAAAAACAGTTGCAGTTTTTGTTAAGTGAAAGATTTGTTTTTGTTTTTTAATTAAAAAAAATTGAAGTAAAAAAAAACATGTTCTTTTTAATTATGAATGAAAAATGTATTTACTATTAAGTGCTGGCAAAACTGGTTGTCAATTTTATGTTAAGAGGGGTGGTTGGCATCTATTGAATGTAACTAATAAAGTAACTGTACTCTTTAAAGTAACTTTTAAACGGTAATTTAGGTACTTTTAAATTAAAGTAATCCATGACTTACTTAATCTACTCTTAAAGTCAAAACGGAGTGACTTTTTCAAGGTAACAGAGGCAACACTGGCTCCAGATTGTACTTGAGGGCGGAGAAAAAGTCCTTTTGTAGCCCTGATTTTTGTGTTTTCTCACTAGCGGTCACAGCGGACCTGACAATTTATATTGAAATCTTATTCCTTTATTTTTCCTTCCGTCCGCGTTCAAGCATGCGCATCCAGCTGTCAGAAGTTCTTGATCTCGCGAGTGGGTGAGGATTGGATCTTCCTCATCCTGCTGGGGCTGCTCATGGCGCTGGTCAGCTGGGTCATGGACTACGCCATTGCGTTCTGCCAAGAAGGTAAGAAAGAAGCACAAAGCAGACCCAAAACCTTGTTGGGATCTTAGAAGTTGAGCTGCGCTGTGATTGGTTACAGACTACGCATGGAGCTAGAGCAAGGGCGTCCAGCCCCCGGTCCGCGAGGACCCCTATCCAGCTTGTTTTAAGCATCTCCCTCCAGCAACACACCTGATTCAAATGATTATTATCACCATCAGGCTTCTGCAAAGCTTGCTGATGAGCTGATAATTTTAATCAGATGTGATGGAGGAGGGAGACATCTAAAACAGATGAGGTAGGGGCCCCAGATGAGGTTAGACACTCCTGAGCTAGAGCGTGATGCCGTTACACTTCCTTTTCATTTTCCTGTAGGCGGATTAGACCCAATGTTATAATGTAATTTCATAGACAAGTACAGGCCCGTTCGGATCTGCGAGAGGGAGGGCTGCGCTACTGTGTGAGTGGTTGCGGCTGACCTCAGTTACGGCCAATCGAAGCGGCTCCTTTCATCCCCTTTAATGCACTCGAGTCCAAAAATAAAAGCCCGACTTTGCTTTTAGATTTTATTACAGTGAGCTAAAAATCAGCAAATTCTTCCCAAACTGAGTCAGGAGTGTAGTTAACAAAAAGTAAGTCATCTACAAAAAGTTGGAATATGACAAAATGTGTACAAGTCCACAGTGTTTGTATACTTCTGCAAGATACTTCTGCACTGACACTGATATGCATGTGCGGTGTGCGTGTGTGTATGCGTGCGTGCGTGCGTGTGCGTGCGTGTGTGTGTGTGTGTGTGTGTGTGTGTGTGTGTGTGTGTGTGTGTGTGTGTGTGTGTGTGTGTGTGTGTGTGCGTGGCGCACGTGTGTGCAGCACAGAAGTGGATGTACGGCGGCCTGGACAGTAATCTGCTCCTGCAGTACATCGCTTGGGTCAGCTACCCCGTGGTGCTCATCACATTCTCGGCAGGATTCACCCAGATCCTGGCTCCTCAGGCCGTGGGTGAGGCGCACCTTTTCAAGACTTCATCCGCGCCGGCATATGTTTCGCATCAGCTGATCGGCTGTGGCTGCTGCGTGTTTGAACAACGTAATTGCCTCTGTAATGCCCCATCAGGCCTCCAAGGACGTAGACGAACACCCTTTTCATACGCGTGTCGGCGGGCAATCCAAAGAATATCGCTGTGATAACATGCGCGTACAGAAGATTATATGAATATCAATCAGGGCCACCCCCCTCCCTCCCTTTCCCCGGCCTCTTTTGTGTTGCTCGTTTATTCTGCTGGAATTGCTTTCTTTCAACTCCGCTTTTCTCTCCACTCCATCATGGCAACACCTGGCATCGTGTCGTTCCTCAGGCTCGGGCATTCCAGAGATGAAGACCATCTTGAGGGGAGTTGTCCTCAAGGAGTACTTGACTTTTAAGACGTTCGTGGCAAAGGTCATCGGGCTCACCTGCGCCCTGGGCAGCGGGATGCCTCTGGGGAAGGAGGTAGAGGATCTGTTGCCGACTTTTATGCTTGACAGCTTCCCGTCGGGACGGAATAGCTTGTTCTTGTCTCGGAAACTTTACTGTGCTCTGCTTTTTGAATGTTTCTGCGAGATTTCAAGGCTAGTCAATTCAGTCCGATCGCTTTCATTCCCCCCAAAAAAGTTATCTTAAGTGATTTCTTGTGTTATCATAGTCGGACAGAAATCTCATACGTCCAAATATGGTCCCTTTCATGTTTTTTTTCACCAACTGGTTTGCCCCCACTGCATCTGTTATTTTGTATGCATTATTAACTAATTACATCTTGGTGGATCAACTGTCTGAAAAGTGTTGGAAAATTCCTGCCCGTCCCTCACTCTGCGGTAGCCGTACGAATTTTTGTCGCCTCAAGAAAGTCTGCGTGTACTCATTAGCGAGTCCTTTGAGTTTGTTACAAATGGCCAAATGTAAAGTAGATTAATCCATCAATCGGCAACTAATCGATTCTCAAGTGGATCGTTCATTAGTTTTGATTATTAGCAAATCCTCTGAATTGCAGCCTCGCAACAGTAAATCTCTGATTTGTGTAGTCCTCCATGAAAGCCAACTTATGTTTGTGCTGAAAAAACCCCCCCAAAAAACGCAAGAACAATCAAGCATGTTGGGGAGTTTAAAAATAATTTTTGAAATCACAAGTCCAGTATGTTGTGACTCCCATGAATCAAAAGCTGAGCTGCACTGTATTTGTTTACGGAATAAACTGGTGACTAGAGAACAAGGTTTTCAATGGAGGTGTTAAAACCATTTTGTGTTCCATTAACGTGTCATTCTTCTCCATTCTGCTCGCCAGGGACCTTTTGTCCATGTGGCCAGCCTGTGTGCCGCCCTCCTCAGCAAATTTATGGCTGCTCTTTTTGGGGGAATCTACATGGTGAGAATGGACTTCATCTATTCATGCAACTTCCACTTTTGTTTCTTTTTTTAATCAAACCTTATTGAATATTTTATTCCAGCAAAATTCAGTGAGGAAGCAATCAATATGCACTTGTCCATTAATTGACTTAATAACCCTACTAACAATAATAATGGCATTTCACATTTTATAATTGGGGGACATGCAGCTTTCAGTAGGCTATGGGAAAGCCTCATTCTGAAGGAAATTGAGGAGTTTCTTTGGGCCAAAAGTAGTCCTTTGGTGCCATCTTGAGACAGCAGTTGACCTCTATGTACCTTGTATGCTTGTTGGTGGGTCAAAATATGTTTCCAATGTGTTTACACTCTCTGTCTTAGTAAGTATGAATGTTGGTAAAAGTGAATTGGAGGTATAAAATTACGTTGACAAAAAATAGAGCGCAGGTAGTTTTGTATGTATCAGGTTTTTATCTCCTTTCAGAAAAGGTCAACGGATGTGCCAAATGACAGCAAAAAAAAAGAATTCTGGATCCTACTCCTTCACAATTCACAATGCATGTGTCTGATCCTTGATGTCAGCTCTCTGCCACTCAACAGGACACATTCTCAGAGACGGACGCCGGCGATGCAGACGAGACAAGAACATCGCTTTCAGTTAGACTGAAATAGTCTGAGGAGGTCGAGCTCTTATTAAAAGATAATCAGTCTGGGAAGATGTTCATACAATCCAAGCGAGACTGTTTGCCGCAGTTGATTTGCAACTTGTTGAAGAGAGGAAAAGGTAACTTGTGCACACCTTCCATGACTCAAACATGTCTCTCTTTCCCCCTTCCGCCTCTGCTACCATTACCGCTAAAGGAAGAGCCCTTTGAAGGAAGCAAGGTATGACGTGTGGCCACTCCCATCAATGCGAATTATCCAAAGCATTTTGAGGATTTTATTCCATATCTTTGCTATGCGGCTTCAGGGCCACGTATTAACTCTTTTCATGCGGATTTTTTTTAAATTAGTCTTGAGGCATGGAAAAAAAATAA
Source organism: Hippocampus mohnikei (assembly GCA_026261675.1). NCBI lineage: Eukaryota > Metazoa > Chordata > Actinopteri > Syngnathiformes > Syngnathidae > Hippocampus > Hippocampus mohnikei. The sequence continues at coordinate 18,151,228 of JAKGUB010000325.1, read as the reverse complement.
TGGTAGTGGTTGATGCACAACTGCGACATTAAGATGAATGAATATAAGAGAAAACAACATTTGAAGAGCTGTCCCCTCTAGTAACTGAAAGGGTTAATATGCTCTTTGTCCTCACCTCACTCTTCAGTCAAGACTCCGTACTCGTAGAGCGGCTGGCTGTCTCTTACTAGTATTTTTATTTTTTTCCACAACTGGATACTTTTCCACTTCAATTCAGACCACTTCAATCAGTGGTCTGAGTTGTCTTACTAGCAAGGTTATTATAATTCACGAAACTAATGACATAATTAAACATAAATCGAAAAAAACGCTTTTGTTGAGAAAAAAAAAGAATTCTGAAAAAAAACAAAAAACTAAAAACGACATCCAACGTTTCTAACACTACCTAAAAATAACTATAGTTAGAGGGAAAATGTTTTGTTTTCATCTTTTTTTAGTGACTATCATAGATCAGCTTTTGGGGGTTCATTTTAAATGTGTTACAGTGTGTATTCACTTCAGGACACAATAGTTAGTGATTTTAAAAAACCCAAATTATATTGCACTTGACAAATCCTATTTATATAAATAAAAAAACTACATCTAATACCAAAACTAATAAATCCCAACAAAAAATGAAGACTTTTCTAAAAAAATAATAATAATATTAGAGCTGTCAAACGATTAAAATTTTTAATCTAATTAAAAACTCAACTGTCATAATTAACTCAAATTAACTAAAAATTAATCATGATTGCTCACTCATTTTTTATCGTTTCTGAATTTCCTTTTATATTTTTTTGTCCTATTTTCCCCCATTTTAATGCTCTCATCAACATGGAATCATGAATCAGTTTTCTATGTGCAAAATGCAAATATTTACTGAAATAACAATTTTGATTTTCAATTTTACATGAACATTTTTCACTTGGAGCAGTTATTCACACATTATCTCTCACACAATATTACTGTCCATCAACAACAGTGAAAACAATATTTTGTCACACAACAGCTGCTTGAACAGCTCTTTTAGGGAATCAAAACAGCGCAATATAACATTATAAAGTGCACATCTAAGGTAAACTAGTACTCAGCCTATAATGGATTTAAGCCATGGTTGCATACTTCGTTTTTCTCAAATTTGCTTTGAACACAGCAGTCAGGCTATGCTGATTCTGTTGGTCCTTCTTGCTCGGAAGTCTCTCTACGGTTTTGTGTCGACATCATTTCGGATTCTTGTAATGGAGGCTCTCGCTGGCAATCAGTAATGGTTGTTCAGTTAGGGATTGTCGGTCAGCATGGAAGGATCTCTCGTTCTGTACTTTTGGATCATTTATTGGAGCACTTTGCAGCAGAAGTAGGAGTAGTAGTAGTTGTAACAGAAGTATCAGAAGCAGGTAATAACCTAAACTACACATAAATGCAGTAAACAATTAATATATCTATCTTTCTGCATCGCAATGTAAATATGTATATAATTGACATTAATGAATACCTTTATTTAACAATAACCCTGATTTCACTATGTATCATTATCGTCATCATTATTCATTGTTTTAAACGTAAGAAACCATTCAACACAAACATAAAGTCGAATCGAACAAAAGAACTACAAGTCCCAATACTCAATCCCGAAGTGGAGCGCGGCATGAACATATTAAGTCGAATCGAACAAAAGAACTACAAGTCCCAAAGGTCCAACCCGGAAGTGGAGCGCCGGCTGCAACGCAATTTACTTCTTTAAACGTCAGATTGCAGACGGACAAACATGACAACTATGCACAAATGAGCTAAATAAAGACACCCCTGTTCTAGCAACATTTTAGCCCACGCTGTTTAAATTGCCGATTGCTTCAGCAACTTTGTTCTTTGTCGTGTCATCCATTTTCTTCGCTTTGAAATGATCCATAGCCGTCTGTCTGAGACGAGGGGGGCGGACTACTCACGCAGCGGTGTGCTTGGCCAATAATTAAGTGGTATTTCAGACTCGACGTGCTATGATGATAGCACTCAGTTTACGACTGCAAAACATACAGGTAACTTTGGTCTTGTCAGTGGAACAATCTGGCAACTTTTTTAAAGTAAACTTTCCATTCATAAACTATTTAAATATCCGTTTTCGGTGTCTCGCGCTGCCGTGGCTGGCAAAACAAACGTGCGTGGACTTGTGCAGCGCGCTTGATGTTTTGTTTCTGGTTTATTTATAGAGCAACATCACATCCGCTGTGACGTCTGCCGCGTTAATCTCGCGAGAACATTTTTGATCCCGATAAAATTCATTTAAATTAATGTCGATAAAAACGCACTAAACTGACAGCTCTAAATAATATATAACAAACCCGCTCTAGTCATTTCATTAAAACCAACTGAATCATAAGATAAGAATAGTGTTGTTGTCCATGGACCTTAAGCTGGATATCAAGGATATGGATGAAATGCCCCAAAGGCTTTCTATACGCCACGGCCATTTGCAGGCATGACTTGCAGGAATGATGCTTCTCCATTTGTCTGCAGTGTGTCACCGCATCAGCGTCGCCCATCATTCCGTGCAAACGCGTCCTTCCACGATTTCAACATGTCTCATACGGAACCTCATGCAATGTGACAAGATAACAGCAGCTTTGTCGTGCAGCATTTTGCTTTCACAACCTGTATGTGTCTGGCTGGGGGGCTTGTTGAAATGTGTTGTTGAAAATGTTATTCTTGAAAATATTCCGAGCCGAATAGCATGATAGACGGTCATATTTTAACTTTTTGTGAAAACAAGTTAAAAAAAAAAATCAGCAAATGTGAAGAGTGTCTTGATTTAGCTGAGAATCTACATCAAGTAAAGAATAAAACTTTTTTTTTTGTAAGCAAAATGATATTTTGTATTGCTTTTGTGAGGGTCATTTCCAAATATGCCACGAGGCGAACCTTTGTATTTCTTTTTCATGTAAATGATGACTGCAATTATGATCTTGCTACTGCTTTATGGATTAGACTTCACAACAATTTGATTTGAGCTAAGTCGCCGTTGGTAGGAGTCGAAGTCTGCCATAAAGCGAGGACCTCCCGCACTGTATATGTATTTCTATTTTTGTTCCATATCTGATGCCGATGGGACAGAACGAATTGAGAAACACCGAAATGCTGTCGGCTGCGTGCGCTGTGGGCGTGGGATGCTGCTTTGCAGCGCCTATTGGAGGTAAGGTGACATCTACGGAAAGCCGTCTGAGCATTTTTAACCCGTTTTCTTGATAGCCACCTTACGGTTTGTGTACTCGTACGGTCTTTGTCCTCACCAATACGACACTTCAGCGTACTAGTAGAATTTACATGTAACAATATTTTTTCCATTACTTGTGCCACATTTGGCCTATGGGCGCGCCATTAACCCTTTCATGCACCAATAACGGTAACCTGATAACAAAACATGATAGGCTGTCCACTATTGTGCTGCACTAGTAATACTACAACACTCAACTACTGTGGAAGCCATGTGTCATGTACTAACATCCTTCTAAATCCTTCTAGTTGCATAAAAAAAATTCTGACTGAACCTCTGCACCGTGAAGCCGACGTGCTAACCAGTCGACCACCTTCACTGACTTTATTAGTGATTATTAAAAGAAGATGCACATTGACCACAAGCCGTTTGAATTCATTCTGTGTGTCTGTTTTGTGTGCATCTACTCCCGCCAAAGGAGTGTTGTTCAGCATCGAAGTCACGTCGACGTTTTTTGCCGTGAGGAACTACTGGAGGGGTTTCTTCGCTGCTACCTTCAGCGCCTTCATCTTCCGAGTGCTGGCCGTGTGGAACCAGGAGGAAGGTACACCAGCAGAAAGAATTACCTCGGATGGTTGAAATAGTCCAACACAAAGGGTAGAGCAATGCATGTTCGACTCGGACGATATAAATACTCACAAACATATATTCTTTATCCTCCGGGAAGAAAGACTAACATAAGTGAGGCTTGCTGAGGAGCTTTGAATGGTTCTATGTAAAGCAGGGGTGACCAACTCCGGTCCTGGAGGGCGCCTATCCAGCCTGTTTTAGATGTCTCCCTCCTGCAACAAACCTGATTCAAATGATCAGCTCATCAGCCAGCTCCGAGAACCCTGATCATGATCCCAAGCCCAATTGTTTCGACACCTTCGACAGAATTTTATTACAAAGTGACGGATATCCGTCTGCCTCCTTAGTTGACTAACCTCATTTGTTTTGTCTCAGAGACCATCACCGCCCTCTTTAAGACTCGCTTCCGACTGGACTTCCCCTTCGACCTCCAAGAGCTGCCGGCCTTCGCTATCCTCGGGTGAGTGCTTGCCGTCAGAGCCGTGTCCACGTCAACCGATCCCCGAGCCGTTTGCTGTTTGAGCTGGCGAAGGACGTCTCCTTCGTTTGAGCGTCCTCATTTGCATTCCTGGCAAGTTGACTCCATTTGTGTTTGATGATCCGGGCATGAAATTAAACTTTTTTCCCCTGCTGGGTTGCCTCCATTTTAAACAGTTATCTTTTTCAATACAGTGTTCCTCCTACTCTATCGTGGTTCATTGTTTACGCACGACCGCACGTGATCGCACATTTTTAAGCAATGTATGTCTTGCAGTGTATGTTAGCATTAAGCTAGTAGACCTTTGTTAGATGAAAGAATACGGTTTGGCTGAACATGTTTGTACTTAGATATGCTGCGTTAGGGCTGTTGCTTTTGAATCGTTTTCGAATTATGTATTTGTTTGTTTGTTTCTTTATTTATTGATTGATGATTTCTGCGGGCGTGTATAACCACACTCAGAAAACAGCTCAGTCATGATTGGCCGTTTCCTGACCTCTGAGAAACTGCAATGTCATTTTCAGTCGACAGCAAGTGGCTAAATGGTCGCCCCGTGAGCTGGATAAAAACGGGTGGATTTTGCTGCCTAATTCAAATTCCTTAAATGCAATATTCAACAGGATACCGTGTTTGGACGAGTGAGGTCACAAGAAAATTTCTCTGACTCACAATTTTTCCACTAGGAGCAGCAGAGTTTGGTCGTAATCCCTGTAGACCAATGATGAATAATAAACTGAGAAAGTCAGAGGATGAACACGAAAACGAGTGAAAGAATTGTATGGAGTTCCTCGAGTCATTGGTGCTGCGTTACAGGCTCGCCTGCGGTTTCGGCGGCGCCCTCTTTGTCTACCTGAACCGGCTCATCGTGGAGTGCATGAGGAAGCAGAAGACCATTAACAAGCTCTTGCTGAGGAAGTAAGTATCTCATCCTTTACACACAATTGGGTGTCGCCCTCACACTAGCCCCTCTAATTACGGCGCCGCAAAAGCAGCACCTCTAAAGGACGTCGTTGAGACCCCGGGGATGACTGAGCTTTATCATGGAGGGAATCTGATTCTTCTCAAACAAGATAATCAATCAAGATAACTAGATATTGGTGTTAACACACACACACACACACACACACACACACACCAAATTTACCATTTTAACAGATTTTTGACGTGCAAGAAAAAATGTCCAGTTTCCGATAATCACATATCTTTTGGTCGGAAAATCCAAAGAAGGAAAAAATGTTTACATATCGTCATCACAGAGTCTGTGATCGTAGATATCGAACAGGTTTAATATTCACGATTATCTGCTATGACAGTTTTGCTAGTGGTTACATTTTTTTTAATCACTCTGAACACACCCCACACCACTGGATAATCGTTTAGAGACAGATGATAATCAATAACCAGATTATCTGATGTCTCCAAAACTCTTATCCCGAGTAATTTAACCTCCGGTGTGGGATGTTTTAAGAGTGAATTTTCTTTGAAGAGCATTTGGGTTGCCTTTCGCAAATATTAAATCTGTTCAATATTGCTGATATGTGTGGTCATCAAAAGGTGCACACATACCGATAATCGGGTCGAATGTAAGCATGTTATCACCCTTCTGATCAAAGTCGCCATGTCTCGAAAAGATTATCTCAAGCAAGTTTCTGATGTGTAAAATGAATTTTTTCTCCCTTGCAGATCTGCTCAAAAAAATGCCCGGGCTGATAATTGTAACAGTTAAACATGTTCATCTTTTACGATTATGTGGGTGGTGATTTTTTAAATTTACTTTCTGAAGTTGAAAGTCCACATTGGAGTTGCATGAAGAGAAGCCACATTTAAATCAATTGAGATTGAAATACGCCACGGAAGGCTCAAAATTACACACGGTGGCCCCGGACTTGTGCTTAAAATTGGCCTGGCAGCGTGTTAATTGGGTCATTGAGTC